>CM053787.1:132101962-132701962 GCA_028749045.1 Cupressus sempervirens
ATTAGTGACACACACACTTAATTAGACAACTAACAGCTACCAAGTGTATTGTATAGTTAATAGTGTTAACCAAGTAATACAGACTCTACTGAGTTGCTATCAAGTTTCAAGAATAATATTTAGTTTGTGCCGAGCAGTTTCTACCAAGTTGGTGGTTATCTATAAACTGAGCTTTATTGTGTTCACCAAGTTTCTTAGTGCAAACTAAGTTCTTCAATGCTTACCAAGTTCATAGATTTAGCAATGTGTATATAGTGTTGACGAAGCCATACATTGTCAATTGAGTGATTCATTTTATACCAAGCTTGTAGTGTTAACATTGACCAAGCTATGTAATGTGAATCAAGTGATTCAATTTATATGATGAGTTTCATAGTATTCATTGAGTCACCAGTACAAACTAAGTTTAGACTACTTGGAAGTGATTAGTATGGACTAAGCTTCTATTTCTATCAAGTGCATGATGATGTTGAGCATTGACAATGGTTGTCGAGTATCAAGACCTCATTGATTTTATCTTTAGAACTTGAGTTCCTGCAGTTGGGTTGACTTTGAGTATTTTGGTGAAACTTGTATTATAGCTGACTCTGTTGAATTATAATTTGGATTCGTATATATGTAATGTATTTTATCACATCCAAAGGTAAGAAATAATATTATAAGATGTGTCATATAAAGATCAGAAGTGTGAAATAAAAGGCTACAAAAGTATAAGGAACAACATAGATTATTTATCACAACAAGTTGATCATTACACTCAAAGGTATCTCATTCAACAAACCAAGTTGTAGATCAAAGATCAACCACTAGTTCATCCTAATAGATGGAATAGTTAAATTCTTTTACAAGGTAGACTTAATAGTCTTTTGTAAATCTCTTTACCGAGTGCATAATTCATTGTATGTTTGTAAATCCTTTTGCAAGGTGGACCTAGTAGTCCTTTGCTCCTAATAAGGAAGATCATCAGAAGTGATCATTGCAAGTCTTAATAGGCCAACTTTATACTGTAGTACTAAAGCTTGTTGGTATCATCCCCACCCCAATTTTACTTTCTATTTGAAAGGTTTATGGGTCACCATATTGTGCGTCACAGTGTTATGAATGTTTTGATGCTTTCATTTTATCATGCATGCAATTAGATTAGAATACACGTGAAGGATTAATTGGCAAATAAAGATTAAGTTTTATTGGTTACTGATTCACCCTCCCCCTCTCAATAACTTAGCCTATCATATGTTTCCAATAGGCTTAACTTCTAATTGAGTTGGAATCTCCTCATAGGGACTCATATGTATTAAATGTTTTAATATGCTCCTAATAGGGTCCATACTCTAATAAGAAATATTTATATTACTACATCATCTTTTGGGCATCATTCCCACCAGGGTTTTCCCTTTGATCAAAGGTTTTCCTAGTTAAAAAATATAGTGTAATTGTGTATGTGCATCTTGGAATGGTTGTTTTTTACTTTGATTGAATCATTAAGATAAATCAAGGATTATTATTTTTTTAATTGGATAAATGATTTATCTCCCCTCTCAGTTATCTTGGTAGACTATTATTTCTAACAATTGGTATCAGAGCATTAAGTCCTTGAAGATAAAGTTTAACGACTTTGGGAGATCCATGGAAAACATATTAAAAAAGGATAGTCTGATGGAGGTACACCACCAACCTTACAAACTCACAACCAAAAATGCAACAATATGGAGATAGAGAGATGAAGGTATGCTCTGATACCACTTGATGGAGACACAATAGAAAAGGGAAAATTTTATTAATTTTAAAAATATGCTAGTACACTTAGTGCAAAGAGAATAGACTTCAAAACATGCCCCAAGGGCTTACAATAGCATGAAACTAGAGATAATTTCTTCTCCTAGTACCTCCTCTCAAACTGCACTCTGGACTATCTTTTACAATGCCAAAAATGTTCTTAAATAGACTCCAGAGGGTTAAGGATTAGGAATACATTCTAGAAAGTGCTAGGTGGAATCCACAAACCAAATAGAAGGCTCTAGAAGTCACATTAGAAGTCAGCACAAAATTAGAAGAATTCAAAAATGGTAACCGAACTTCCGAGAGGCATAACTTTTGAACCATAGCTCCGATTGATGAACCATTTACATTTTTGGAAAGCTCTCGAAGCACTCTATGGCCCTATGGACTAGCTTCACTCATTCCCCATTTCCCCCCTATTCAAATTAATTTAATGCCCCTAACCTAACTTTGAAGCATTCTTAGGAGGTCTCCAAAAATTGAAAAACTGCGATAACTTTCAAACCGTGGGGCCTTTTGACCTGATTCTTTTTTTGGAATGCTCTAAATTACAATTAAAATCATTTGACTAATTTACACCTTCTAGTTCACAAAAATTACAGCTCAATTACTTCTTCCTATTTTTTTGACATTTACACGTATTCCGAGGTGTTCAAATACTCTATCCTAGAACATTGATAGTGGAACTGTGAGAGTTGGAACCTTTAATTGACCTAAATGGGTATCCAGAAATTAAAACACATGTAATAGAAACTAAGTCTAAGTACATTTTTTAGTTGACACAAGATTGCCCTTATACCTTTGGATGCTCCTGCATCATAGTCCAAAGTTTGATGGAAGAAATTATGACAACTAGAAGGAAAATATGAAGATACATCTGCTATGTATGGGTCTAGGATATTGGATCTTAACAAAATTAGAAAAGACAATTCTTGCTAAAAGTACTTCAGAAACTTGTACCAAGGAAGAGAGATAACTTTTCATGTGTGACATGAGAGTTAGAGAAGCACTATTGTCTACACTTCCTAAAATTGAGTGCAACCAAGTAAAATCACTTAATACTTCTCATGAGATTTAGAAAGCTTTGGAAAAATAGTTTTGAAGGTGATGAACATTCTAAGAAATTGAGACTACAAAGCTGGATTTGTGTATTTCAAGATGCTAAAATGATGGAAGATGAATCTATAAGAACATATGAAGGCATGAATTAGAAATTATTGCATGTATTAGATCTCAAGGAAGAACCAATCAAAATGATGAGGTGATATAGAAGATATATAAGAGATTAATGACACCATTTAAGCAAGTAGTTCAAATGATATAGTTGTTGATCTCTTGTACCAAAAATTTCACAAAGGAAACATTACATGAGACACTTAAAGAAGTTGAGAATGAACTTAGACAGTCTAGAGAATTGATCAAAATAGAAATGACTTTTAGTGCCCTAAACATTTCACCTAGTTTATCAATGAGCACAAGTGCTAGATGAGATTTTGGTAGTATTAGCATATCTGATGAAGGTAGAAAGATAAAAGAAAGTGTAGCCCTTCTGGTTAGAAGAGAAAATATTAAACCATAAAAGAGTGAAAAAGTATAAAGGAAAGTTCAAACCTAGAAGAGATAGAGATTCTTTGTATACAAATGAAGAAGATGATTCTGATGAACAAATAGTAAGTGCTAGTGATGATGAAATGGGATTCGTAGCTTTTAAAAAAGAAAGTCTAGAGAAAATGGCTTTGGTATCATAGGTTGAAAAGAAATCTGATTGGATAATTGATAGTGGTCATTCACATCATATGACTAGTGATATGAACAAGTTTGTTGACTTGAAAAGTCATGATAGAGGCATTGTCAAAGTTGGAAATAATGCAACTTGCCATATTAAAGGTATTGGATCTATAACTCTTGATGGTAAGACTAACACTGAGGATGTATGTTTTGTTGATGGTTTGAAATGCAATATATTGAGTGTTGGACAACTAGTGGATAAAGGTTATCAATTACAATTCATAGAGAAGACATGCATGATCAGAGACAAAGATGGAAAGGTAATTAGAATGGGAACTAGAATCCCACTAAAATGACATGTTTGGTTGATAAGGTAGATGAAATTTGGTTATGACACAAGAGATTTTGTCATATAAACTTTGACAACATTGTGAAACTAGTAGTATGTTTGTAGTTAGAGATTCTCCTAAGATTTTAAAGCTTACTAACACAATTTTGCAAGGAGTATGTATTGGCAAAGCATACCAAAACTTATTTTCCTAGCAAGAAGTTTACTACTACAAAAAAGTTCAAGATTGTAAAGACAGATCTTAGTGGTCCTATGAAGATTGAAGGATTCTATGGTGAAATTTATTTCATGATTATAGTTGATGACTTTTCTAGAATGATGTGGTTTGTATTTCTGAAAGAAAAATTTAATGCATTTGATAAGTTCAAAATATTCAAGAATATATTTGAGAATGAATCATGTATGAAAATTAAATTTTTAAGATTAGATAGAGGAGAAGAGTTTACTTCAAATGAGTTTAACATATTTTGTAAAGGTAATGGAATCAAAAGATAGTTTTCAGTTCTAAGAAGCCCTGAACAAAATGGCATTGTAGAGAGAAGAAACAGGTTAGTAACAAAAGCAACAAGATCTATGTTAGTTGAGAATGATGTATCTAAGATATTTTGGAGAGAAACTTTGAATACATGTAGGTGCACTTTCAGTACAACATTTTAAAAACTTTTAAAGTTGCCTCCCGTAGAGAATTTCCCAAAAATTGTTCCCAGTATGCTTAACAAAGTTTCTATGAAGGATTGAATTATTTTTGGGTCTAGATATACAAATGTGGAAGAAAATAGAAGTCAAAGTTCATTTTTCCACCATGGAGAAGCACCTTTTGAATTTTTTGCAATGGAGTAGTCAACTTGGGATTTCCCACCAAAGGAAAAATGAAGTGTAGTGGAAAACTCATTTTCCACTGCAACTTTTGTAGTCTTTTTCTAATTTTTTGCAATGGAGTAGTCAACTTGGGATTTTCTACCAAAGGAAAAATGAAGTGTAGTGGAAAACTCATTTTCCACTGTGACTTTCACAGTCATTTTCAGATTTTCCATTGGAGAATCAAATGTTTCATTTTCCACCAAAGGAAAAATATGTAATGGAAAACTCATTTTTTGGTTCGCCTTTCATAGTCATTTTCTAATTTTCCATTGGAGAAGTAAATATTTCATTTTCCAACAAAAGAAAAAATGCATAGTGGAAAATTCATTTTTCGCTACGACTTTCACAAGAAAAGTCCAATTTTCCACATGAAGAGAGAAAAAGAAAATCTCAATCCACAATGAAGGTATATGGGGTCTAGCATCAAGATCACTCCAAAAAAATAATTTGTGAATCAATCTACATCAAAATTGTGCCCACTACATGGAAATGGAAAATTCATTTTGCACTGTGCCTTTTGTAGTCAAAGTTAAATTTTCCACAAAAGGGAGAAGACCAAAATTAGATTTCCACTATAAGCATTCTAGAGAATTTCTCCCAAATTTCAGCAGCGAATTAACATTGTAAGCATGCAAGAGAACATTTTTGCAGATTGAAGAAATGGATTATAGAGCATTGAAAGAAGAATGGCTAGAAACATTATTTTAGTAATTCTGATTTTGTAGCAGTCATATAGAGTAGAATTTAGAAATTCATATCTTTTGACTCATTGATTATTTTTTCGATCGCTCTAGTCAAGATGAAGATAACTAAGTTTGGAAGAATATATCCAGAAATGAGCTCGATCCAATGGTGGAATAAAAAGATATGCCCCACGAAAAATGACTCATTTTTACCTAGCACTAGTATTTATTTTGTTGTCTGCTCAACAAAGGAAAGATTTTGATATTGATTTAACATATTTAAATGTCAATTGTTAAAATATAATTTAAATATGTTAATATATATCATTATTAACTTTAAAAGTTAATAAGCATATCAATTTTCAAAAGGAAAGGATGAGAAGTCAAAGAGACAAGAACTAAAAAGTCATCGAATGAAACCAAATGGTTGTTGTAGAATGTATCTATTGTAAAACCTTTTCATTTGCAGGGGTTTTTTTTTTCTGCAAGAGACAGAGAGCTAGTGTAGGGGGAAGGAACTTAGTTTAATTTTTTGCATTTTTATTATGCATGTTAAGAGTTCGAGTTTTTTGTAATAGATTGAGCATAAGTTGTGAGAAAATAAAATATGAGTATTCTTATTTGTGATGTTCAAAGCAACAGGGGTTTTATTCTAAATCAGAGCATTTAGTTATTTTTCCTTTGATTATTATCAATCAGAGTATTGTTATTTTCAGTTTTAGGCATCATCTTCCATCTTGTGTTGAATAATGAATGGGTTGTAGATTAGAGTATTTGCAAACGTTCCTATTACAAGAATTGGGATTATTTAACAATCTCTTTCATTTCATTTTCCACTGCATTTGCATACATAGCATTCACATTGTGTTACCAATGTTGGGGAGTCATAGGAATTGTGAATTCCTAGGGTTGGCTAGGTGTAGAATTGAATTCTCTGCCTGAGTTAGTTTTATCTAGGGCTGCTTGGTTTTCCTCTTCTATTCTTGAGTTAAGAACGTACCCAATTAGCTTAGGAACAAACAAATTCATTGAATATTATTGATAAGGGAGCTGTACCTTTCAATTCAAAGGAAATCTATCAATCTCATCATAGATTATCCAATGGTTGGTATCAAATTATTTCTCACAGGTTTGGGCATGTAAGAGTTACATTGGAAAGAAAATCTGTTTACCAACAATACAATAGTCTACACTATGAATAGAGTGCAAGTTAGGAATGACACAAATGAAACCCCTTATGAACTATGGTTTGGTTACTTACTTATAGTTAATTATTTCAAAAAATTTGGTAGAAAATGTTACATCAAAAGAGATGATGATGTTGGTAAATTTGATGCTAGAAATGATGAAGGTATGTTTCTTGGTTATTCATTGAAAAGTAGAGCTTATAGATGTTATAATCTGAGAACTAAGACTATTGTTGAAAGTATAAATGTAAGAGTTGATGAGGAATTTAGGAAACAAAGGAATAATGAAGTATTCTTTGAGAGTAATAATGATCTGCAGAATGAAGGTGAGCAAAGACATGAACAAAGCTTAGAACCTTCAACAAAGCTAAGAGTTGAGATAAAAACTCCTAATTCTAGTAAGAATATGACAAAAAATCATCCGCTAGAGTAGAACATCAGAAGAAAAGATAAAGGTATAATGACAATAAATAGAATCAATGAAGAACTACATCTGATATCTCAAGTTGAATCAAACAATGTAGATGAAGCATGTAAAGATGACCATTGGAAGCAATCTAAGAAGAATTGGATCAAGTAGTGAAGAATGAGACATGGGAATTGGCCCCTAAACTAGTAGACAATAATGTGATAGGAACAAAATAGGTATTGAGGAACAAAATGAATAAACAAGGTGAAGTTGTAAGGAAAAAAGAAAGATTGGTATGTAAAGGTTACTCACAGCAAGAAGGAATATTCTATTACAAAACCTATGCTCTTGTGGCAAGAATAGAAGTAGTAAGGTTATTCTTAGCCTATGTAGCACATTAGAAATTCAAAGTGTATCAAATGGATGTCAAGTCAGCACTTCTAAATGGAGAACTTTATGAAGACTTATACATAGAATAGTCTTTAAATTTTTCTTTAACAAATGATAGGGACATGATATGTAGATTGAAGAAAGAATTGTATGGCTTAAAGAAAGCACCCAAAACTTGGTATGCAAGGTTGGACAAGCATTTAATAAACCTTGGATTTATCAAAGATATGGAAGACAATAATCTATACTAGAAAGAAATAGATGATAAAATTAATAATTTTGGTAATATTTGTTGATGATATCATATTTGGAGGAGATGATGGTGAAAGTAACAAGTTTGAAGAAGAAATGAAGAAGGAATCTTTATTTATTAGACTAAGTATTTGAAATATCTATGAAAAATGTTTGGTTTGAAAACATGTAAACTAGTTGGAACACCTATGGTAATTGGACACAAGCTATCTACAAAAGATGAGACACCTACTGTTGAGAAAAAGAAGTATAGATCTATGATTGGAGGTTTGCAATGCCTAACTCACACAAGGTCGGATATAGAAAATGAAGTTGGAATTATTGCAAGATTTCAAGTTGATCCTAAAGAAGCACATTATGCAATAGTCAAAAGGATATTTAGATACCTAAAAGGAACACCAAAGTTTGGATTGTGGTATGACAGATCTAATGATTTCACTTTAATAGTTATAATGACATTGATTGGGTAGGTAGTATGGATAATAGAAAGAGCATCAGTGGTGCAACCTTCTTTCTTGGAGGAAGATTGGTTTCTTGGTTAAGCAAGAAGCAGGATGATACCTCACAATGTACAGTAGAAGCAGAATATTTTGCAGTAGCAAAAAATTGTAATCAAATTGTTTGGATGAAGAAAATATTGAAGGATATAAGGATAGAATTTAGTGAACCAATTGTCATACATTGTGATAACACAAGAATAGTGAATATGTCAAAGAATCTAGTGTTTCATTCTAAGACTAAGAACATTTCTATCAAATATCACATGTTGAGAGAAAGTTGCAAAAAAGGAAATTAGATTAAAGTATGTAAGCACCAAAGAGAAGATTGTAGATAATTTCACCAAGCCTCTTCCCAAAGAGACTTTTGAGTATTTTTGAGGTATATTAGGGGTTATGCCCCTTCCTACATCAGAGTAGATGATGCAAGAGTGCATTAGTCTAGTGTTATAGAACATTATTATTTATCTGAACTAAATGTTGATGCTTCATTTATGGGGGAGTACCTATGATGGATAGAGTCATCTAGGACTCTTGTTGGATGTTATTTTGAATTGTGTCTTTGGAAACTTGAGCAAGTCAGAGACAACTCTTGTACAGATTGATGGTTTTTGAAACCTTTGAAATTGATGTCAATGGGGTAGAGATTATAACATGAAAAATAGTTTGATATAGAGTACATTGAAGAGAGATATTATAGTTTGATACAAAGTACATTGAGGCATATCAATGGGGAGAATGATTGATAAAGAAGATTTGAAAAGAAAAGATAATAGTCTTTTTCAATTGGTATTTATGGAACTAGATGATTTTCATCTATGTTGCCATCAATGCCAAAGGGGGAGATTGTTGTAATCATGAATTTTGTTGATACTGTATTCACAAAGGTTTGCACCCTTGTCCAAAGTTTTTACCTAAGGAAAAATTTGTGAAACATGGAAACAACCTCCAAGCTGTGGGACTTGAATTGTGAGGTTGAGTCTCTAGAGAAGGCCAACTTCCTTTACTATCAAGGTGCACCTAACTACTCTTGGAGAGAAAAAGGGAGAAGGATTCCATGAAAGAGAATCTACCTACTCTAAACTAAGGGGGTGATGCACCAAAATAGAGTGTTCAAACCAATCTCTACACATACATGCACTATGAACCATCATGACACCAAGAGATATACACATCTAGACTTGCTTTAATCTAATAACAATCACATGCAGATTAGAAAACCCAAATGAATGACACAAGGAAAGACAAGATTCACTTATATATCATTCATAGGCCAAAAGAGATACAGTCATGCAAGATTGTAGATCTCTACAATACACCAATGGGAGGGAAATAGTTCTTGCACTTTACATCAATGGCTAAAAGAGATAAGGCATAATGTCATACAGTTTAGAGGCAAAGGGAATTTACACATTAAATTGTAGAGCAATATCAGAAAAGTCAGAGAAGAGTCAACTAGAAAAAAATTTACAAAAATTGCCTTTATAGCTCAAGCATAACTAAGATATTTTTCTTTAAAGTTACTCCACAACCACTGCCATTAAGTCTCTAAAAAGATCTGGAGAAAATTTGATATTTGTTGAAATAGGGCCCTAACAGAAATGGTGCCATTAAACCATTCTGGCCAAGTAGATTGATAAACTGGGGTGGTGGAGTGTTCTCCTTCGTTCATTGAGTCCAGCATTCATCCAAAAGTGGTTGACATTGATCATAGGGATTAGATTGCGTAGGAAAATTTGATCTCCCTCATTTTTGGCTCATGAATCAGCAAAGTCAAACAGTCAACTAAATTTAGCCACAAGGATGAGCCACATGGACCAATGATTTCATTTCATTTTTCCACCCCACAAAGTCTCCACCTAGTTTGACCAACTTAACTGAGCCACCCTACAACTCCTTAACCGTGATAGTCTCCCAATTACCTGTCTCTAACTATAGCGTTATCTCCCTAGGCTCGAAAGGACATGTGTCATTGAATCACTATCTCACTATACATATCCTCTGAGCAACTCTTCATGGTGAGATAGTGACGACCATTGATCTGAGACCAAATCAAAGGTAGAGAAACTACACAAGGTATCTTGGAGAAGTGGTGGGTCCCATACTCTCTATGTCACTATGAGTAAACAACTTGCAACTTTCCATAGTGAGATAGTGATCATTGTTGATTCGAGATCAATCGTGTGGAAGACATTTGATGCATCACTAAAGAGAAACATGGTGGGTCCCTTTTCGCTATATCATTGTTCATAATTCTCATGCAACTCACCATAGTGAGATAGAGACGACCATCGATCTAGCTCGATTCGATGATAAGAACTCCTCATGCATTTTATGAATGGGTGTGGGTTTGGGGCACTGATGATGCATAAAAAACCCTGCCTCACTGGCATATAAGTTTATATTTTAAAAAATTGGCCCTATTACCATGCTGCCTAGGTCCCACCGTGTGTTTTTTTTCCAGTTGGGTGCTATGTCACTAACGACGCGAAGAACAAGTTTCCTGATAGTGACATAGCGAGCTCCGGCAGAGTCAAAACTTTTGGCCTACAAATTTTGAGTAGGATGCTGTCATGTCTTTCAATCTGCACAACTCAGTCCTGATGAATCACCTACCAAGGGCCCATCTTATCTAAAATGTTGTCGCAGTATTATTTTTTGTCTGGGTGCTATGTTGCTAATGGTGAGAAACATAGATTTTTTGATACCAACATAGTGAGCTCTGGCGGGTCACCAAAAATTGGTGTCAAACTTCATTTTTTTAGTACTACAACAAAATTTTGATGGCCACTACCTCGCTATGCCAAACAAACTCGTAGCTTTTCATAGGAAGATGGCAACATCTGTAGATCCTAACAAGATCCAACGGTGGGGAAAGTTGCAGGCCAGGGGAAACAAAATAGGAAATAAGGAAATACCCTAAGGTTTTAATCATTTTATTTTTTGATATTTCCATGTCATTTGAATAATACTTAAATATGGAAGATGACCATTGGATGGGCTCAAATGCTTGAATTCAAATTTTGGCAAGGGGCAAAATAGGTAACATTTCTAGTGACTCAGGGGGGACACAAGCTAGCTATGCATGTGACCGGTGACCTTATGCATCCATTGGGCTATAGAGTTGCAAAATATTTGGATCAGTACATTGTGAAACCCTAACCCTACCTCTTTGAGAAAAAAACCCTAAAAACTTGCCCTCTGTCTCTGTAACTGGACCCAGAGACCAAAATAAACTTTTTGCAACCTTTAAAATTTTGAAAGAAAAAATTGGCTATCTCATAGGGAGAAACTTGTGCTCGTGCATTTCTTGGAAAGTAGGAAACAAAAAGAAAGAAAACTAAGCTACATATGTACATGAAACTTCAAGCCCTATCAAAAACATGGTTTGAGATAGATCCCATTGACTGGGATAGGTAAAATTTCACCATCAGGCTTGCTTAATTGAAAAGTATTGGCTTGCTTGCAACTGACAATCAGATAGGGACCACTCCATAGTCCATCAAATTTTGAGTGTCTCCCTAGTTTGGCCCTATTTGTATCCCATTTCAAAACTAAATCACCCTCTCTGAAGGTTCTGACCCTAGCCTTCTTCTCAAAGCTTATTTTCACCTGATGTTGATGTGTTTCTAGGGTCTACATGGCCTAACTTCTTTTCTCTTCCAGCTCCATCAACTTTGCCATTCTCACTGTCATGGCATCATGTTCAATTAGCTCCAGCTGATGAGCTAGTTCTAGGGATGGGAATTCTAATGAAATTGAAAGCCTTGCTTCTCTACCATATACCAACATAAATGGTGAATTTTCTATTGAACTCTTAGGTGTTATTCTGTTAGCCCATAGAGTAGTCCTTAACTTTTGATGTCAACACCTCTGGTTATCCTTTATAGTTATTTTCATAATCCTAATCAGGTTTTTGTTGGATGATTCAACCAAACCATTGCCTTGAGGATAGTAGTTCGAGGATGTGCTCAAGTAGATATTATGGTCAACTACCCATGCACAAATCTGAGCTCCTACAAAAAAATTTGCATTATCTAAAATAATGGTTGAAGGGGCACCAAACCCGATCACAATTCCATCAAGGAACTCAACAACTAAAGATTTTGTGGCATCCTTCAATGTAATTGCCTCTGTCCATTTAGTGAAGTAATCTAATGTAGCTAAAATCCATTTGTGACCAAAATTGGAAGAAGGATTGATAGGGCAAAAGGTTGGTCCACTCGAGTGGGATGAAGAGGAAGAGCTGCAAGATTTTGCTTACTAGAAAAGAAGGCACATTTTTCACATGTCCTCACATACCTATGACAATCATGGAACAGGGACGACTAGTAGTAACTAGCCCTCATGACCTTCATTGTAGTTGTCCTTGCTAAGAAGTGACCACCATCAAGACCATCATGAAGCTCTTTGATCATTCTTTTAGCTTGGTCCATATCAATGGATATTAATAAGGCTCCATTAAAATATTTATTGAAAAGGATACCATCAATTATGACATAAATAATTGACTATAATCTATACTATCTCCTTTTAGTTCTATCTAATCCTTGAGGATATCCATTACCTAATAAAAATTCTTCTTATCATCCATCTAATTCCTTAGGTCATCATTTCTTGTCTCTTGTTGCTCTATTAGTATCATAGCAACTTCCTCATCTGATTCCTGAGATGATATCATCTGTTTACACAACCCCTTCCCTCTTACCAGCATAGTGATCTAGATGTCAACATCATATTCCATTACTTTAGTAATCCAACCAACTCTCTTCTCACTAATATCTTTGCTCAAAAAGAAATCTTTCACATTGGCATGGGGTACTAACAAATGAATTTTATTATGAGACAAGAGGTGTCTAAATTTCTTTAAAGCTCTAATGACTGCAAGGGCTTGTTTCTCTACATAGTTGTATTTGTCTTCATACTCTTTAAGCCCTTTACTAAAGAAGGCTATGGGTTGCTCTTCATCTTTATCATTTTTTTGAGTCAAGACAAAATAAATACTTGACTCACCACCAAGAGTATAAAGGATGAAATCCTTTTCAAAATTTGGATTAATGAGAGTGGGGGCTAAGGCTATGGCTAACTTGATCTCTTCAAAACTTCCCTTCCCTTCCTTGGTGCATGGAAAGACCATATTTTTCTTGAGCATAGCTATAAGGGGTTTTACCATGGTAGCAAGATTAGGGATAAATCTTCTCACAAAATTTATCCTACCAAGGAAACTTTACAACCCTTTCTTATGTTTAGGAAGAGGGAGAGAAAGTATTAATTTTATTCTTTCTGGATCAATGGTTAAACCATCCTCAAATACAATGTGTCCTAATAATTTTCCTTGACTGGTAGCAAAGACACACTTGCTCAGGTTAAGGGATACCCCAAACTCTCTACACCTTGAGAACACCTATCTTAAATGATCAAAATAATCTTCTACATTCTTTGAATACACTGTGATATCATCAAGGTAAACTAATACAAACTTTTTAATCATGTTTTTGAAGGCCATCTCTATTGCCTTCTAAAATGTAGCACCTACATTGGTTAGCTCAAATGGCATCTTACAATAAGCATAGGTACCCCATTTGTTGGTAAATGCAATCTTGTACCTATCAAACTCTTTGACCAGCACTTGATTGTAACCAGAAAATCCATCAAGAAATGAAAACCTCTTTGAACCACTGACCTTGGAAAAAATTTTCTCCATGGAAGGGAGAGGATGGTGATCTTTAAGGGAAGCTTGGTTAAGGTCCCTAAAGTCCACACACAATCTAATTTCTCCATTCTTATTTGTAACAGGGACAAGGTTTGCTACCCATGATGAGTGCTTGATGGGGAAAATTATATTGGCCTCAATCAATTTGGATAGCTCTTTTCTGATTAAGGGTTCAATCTTGGGATTCACTAGCCTCTATTTTTGTCTTACTAGTTTAACATTATCAATTAAATCTATGGTATGCTGAAACAACCTTGGGTCAAAATCCTTTAAATCATCATATGTCCAAGAAAATATATCATTAAATTCTTGACATAGATGAATAAAAGTTTCTTGCTCAATCTTAGAACATGCCTTCCCCATGTTTAAGGATTTTCCATCAACAACCATGACTTTGCTGTGATCATCTTTGTCAACAACTAAGTTCATGACTCTACCTCTTGCTTGGTCATTAGGATTGAAAACACTCTCTAAGGTAATGAGACCCTTAGGCAATTTTTTGGAACTGAGATTAATGATTTGATCACCATACTAATCCTCCAATCTCGACTGGTTTCTATCTAAAAAATTTGCTTCATTTTGCAAGAAGCTTAAAATTTGTTAATCAAATTCAAACACTTGCCAATGGATGTTGTTGTCAGGGATTGTAGGCCTTACTACCATTTTGATTTGTTTCTTCTTCTTCTCCTTAAGATTCCCTGGTATATCATGAGATGCACCTATTGTTGCAAGTCTATTAGCATGTCTATTTTCTTTTCTAGGGATACTTTGAATATTAAATGCATTGAAACCCTCAAGAAAATCCCATACCCTATGTTTATAAGACTTGAGAAAACCATTCTTGGTGATATTCTAATTTCTCACTTGATTAACCACCAACTCACTATCTCCATATACACTTAAGGATTGAATTCCTCTTTTCTAAGTAAGTCAAAGACCTTGAATCAAGGATTCATACTTGGCCATATTGTTAGTGCAACTGAACTGTAGCCTAAAGGAGAAGTAGTACCTTACTTGTGCGGGAGAAACCAACGTCACACTAGCTCCTGATCCATTCTTATTCCTTGAGCCATCAAATTATATACTCCATATCCCACTGACATCTTCTTTAGTCTCCACAAGATTGGGAACTAGAGCATCCTTCTCTAATATACAATATGTATTGTGACTTGTCTCAAGGGTTTCTAACATAGGATCAAATTGATATGCATTAGCCCATTCATCTAAGTGAAAATTAGGTATCTCTGCTAGGGAAGTAGTAGGTTCATTCATTATGTCATTCTCATCCATTTCTAGGATAGTGCAGTTCATGTTGATGAGATTAGGGACGTAGGGTTCAGTATGATGGAGGGCTAGAGGCTTTTCTCTGATTGAAGTTTTGGCTCCATATCTCATTCTAAAAAAAATTTATGACCAATTAGAAGATATGTAACTACCTATTTGGGCAGTGAAGTCTCTTAACAAATAGATGGAAAAGTGTGGCTTGACTTTAGCAATAGATATATCTTGTGTTATAGTACAACTAGGGCATGCATGTAGAGCCATTTCTAAATTCCTAAGGATCCCTAAAATCTTGATAGTACTACCATCCAACTATAATACATCCCTAACAATGGGCTCATATTTCATTTCCAAGGCATCAACAACACACTTAGGCATCACTGAACTACTAGCCTTGAATCAATCGTGCAATTGTGGACTAGTTTACCCCCTATAATTAGAGAAACATAAAATGGAGGGGGTCTAACCTTTTTACTTGCTTCTTCCTCTATTGATGGTTGTACAAGGCTTGTGGTACTTTCCATGTTGGGTGGCTGATCCTTTTGTTCAATACTTTCCAATTCTTGTTGCAACAACCTCTTTTGCATGGGTATAGTAGCAACAACATCCCACATGGAAATATTCACATTTGTCTTCTTCATTTGTTCTACCACACTGAATGCCATAGTAGGTACTTTGGTAGAAGCCTTAGGATATACATTTATAGGAGATTGAGATGGAACAAATTGAGGATCACTTACATCTTTTCCATCATTATTTTGCCTTTGCTACAGAAGGATATTTGATTTATCATTTACTACTTGTTTATGAGGTATTGCATTTGAAGTTGAGGCCTAGTTGGGAGGAGGAGGGGTAGCATCTTCAATAGCTCTTCTTTTCCTCCTAGTGTTGTGAGCAATGGAATCCTGGTTTACATTACAATGTTCCTCCACTTGATGATTCATAAAGGAGCAATCACCTTGTCCCTGCATATATGAGGCCTCTTTAAATTGGTCCTCCTTGTATGATTGTCCTGCTGCAGGCTCTTGGATGGTCAAGGCAAAATAAGATTCAGCCTTTTGACACATGCATCAGGCATAGGAGTAGTTACAAGAGGGACAAAAATTGTAATCTTGGGCCATGTTATTTTGAGGAACTATGGCCCTACTTTGGTTTACATTTGAGGTTGAAGCATGACTATTCTGCCTATTCTGATCAAAAGAATTGTTCCCATAATTATGATTTGGAGGCTTACCGATGTTTAGAGTTTGATGTTGCAATTGATGAGCCTTACTACCTTGAGCTTGCTGTCTCTCTAAAGTCACCACTTTATTGTTCACTTTCTGCATCACAAAGAAGATATCCTCTAGCTTCTTCTCTTGGCCCTGCAATCTTTTATCTGTGCTTAGCATCATGGATTGCATCATTTACTTGATTTCATCTATTCCATTTGAAGATGTGGAAGCTTGGGGGACTAGAGCAATGGATTGTGATGTGGAAGTTGTGGGAAGAGGAGCCATTGTTGGTTGGTGATTTGGAACATCAAGAAAGAAAGGCATAGGAGGCCTTCGAGCTAGCTTACCTCCTTGTATTAGGATTTTTTTTGACTTTATCTCTATGTCATAAGCATTAGGAAAAGTATCTCCTCCCATAGTTTGGATTGTAGTGGCAATGTGACTCTTAAAAGCTTTGAGGTAATGCAAGAAGGCATTACCAAGGGTAGGCTTTACTAAAGTAGGTATTCTATCCCATGTCTTTTGAAATCTATAGTTGAAATCAATCATACATTCGTGGGGGGCTCTTTTTATAGTAGTTAATTGTTCTAAAAGTGACAAATGGTCACTCTTTTCCCCAAAGTGTTTGCATAGTCTCCACAACCACTACCATTAAGTCTCTAAAAAGATCTGGAGAAATTTTGATATTTGTTGAAATAGGGCCCTAATAGAGATGATGCCATTAAACCATTCTGGCCAATTAGATTGATAAACTAGGGTGGTGGAGTGTTCTCCGTCATTCACTGAGTCCAACATTCATCCAAAAGTGGTTGACATTAATCATAGGGATTAGGTCACACAAGAAAATTTGATCTCCCTCATTTCTAGCTCATGAATCAACAAAGTCAAATAGTCAACTAAATTCTACCACTAGGATGAGCCACATGGACCAATGATTTCATTTCATTTTGCCACCTCACAAAATCTCCACATAGTTTGACCAACTTAACTGAGCCACCTTGCAACTCACTAACTGCGACGGTCTCCCAACTACCAATCTCTAATTGTAGTGTTATCTCCCTGGGTCGACAAGGACATGTATCACTGAATCACTATCTCACTATACATATCCTCCAAGCAACTCTTCATGGCAAGATAGCGATGGCCATTGATCTAAGACCAAATCAAAGGTAGAAAAACTACACAAGGTATCTTGGAGAAGTGTTGGGTCCCATACTCGCTATGTTGCTATGAGTAAACAAGTTCCAACTTTCCATAGCGAGATAGTGATCATCGTTGATTTGATACTGACCGTGTGGAAGGCATTTGATCCATCACTGAAGAGAAATATAGTCAGTCCCCTATCGCTATGTTGCTATTCGTAATTCTTGTGCAACTCACCATAGCGAGATAGTGATGGCCATCGATCTAGCTTGATCCGATGATCAGAACTCCTCATGCATTTTATGAATGGGCATGGGATTGGGGCACTGATGACATAGAAAAAAATCAGCCCCGCTGGCATATAAATTTATATTTTTGAAACCTAGCTCTATTACCAAGCTTCTTGGGTCCTACTGTGTGTTTCTTTACCAACTGGGTGCTATGTCTCTAATGGTGAGAAGAACAAGTTTCTCGATAGCGACCTAGTGAGCTTCGATAGAGTCAAAACTTTTGGCCTACAAATGTTGAGTAGGATGTTGTTGTGTCTTTCAATCTACACAACTCATTCCTGATGAATCACCTACCTAGGGCCGATCTTATCTAAAATGTTTCCGCAATATTATTTTCATCTGGGTGCTATGTTGCTAATGACGAGAAATAATGATTTTCTAATAGTGACATAGCCAGCTCTGGTGGGTCACCAAAAATTAGCACCGGACTTCATTTTTTTAGTACCATAGCAAAATTTTGATGGTCGCTATCTCACTATGGCAAACAACCTCACAACTTTTCATAGTGAGATGGCAACATCCATAGATCATAACAAGATCCAATGGTGGGGAAAGTTGTAGGCCAATGGAAACATAATAGGAAATAAGGAAATACCCTAAGGTTTTAATCATTTTATTTTCTAATATTTCCATGCCATTTGAATAATACTTAAATATGGAAGATGACCATTGGATGGGCTCAAATGCTTGAATTCAAATTTTGGCAGGGGGCAAAATAGGTAACAGATACTTCTATGGGGGAGTATTTTAGAAACATTATTAGATCATTATCACAATGATATGTTACGTTCATGACTGTGTTTTTCATTGATGTGTGTTAGAGTGGGGTTTTCGTTGCACCAAAAGATCGATCTATCAATGCCCAAAACAACCACTCAACTTATAGTATATCGGAGGTAGTTAAGCTCTTGTCATGAATCTTGAGAGGAGTGTTGAATTTTTTTTCAATAATCTCCCTCTTAGCATTACTCAAGGGTTTGAGAATTTGAACTTGTGACCAAGCTCCGATACCACTTGTTAGAGTGGAGTTGTCGTTGCACCAAAAGATTGATCTATCAATGCCCAATACAACCACTAAACTTATAGTACATAGGAGGTCATTAATCCCTTGTCACAAATCTTAAAGGGAGCACTGAAAAAATTTCCAACAATGTCAATATAGTAGTTTTCTATGGTATCTAACAAAACAATAGTGGTAAAGATCAAGTTGGTATAGATAGATTGTTGAGCATTTTCACTAAGTGACATTAGAGGAAGATACTTCTAAATGTCTAGTATATGCAACTAACCTTGGAAACATAAGACATTAAGTCTGGAAGAAGTTGTGCAAGTTTTAGTGAAGACTATTTGAGTTAGAGTTTATAGAAGCATGTTCTAGTAAACTTATTATTTCTCTTAGTAGATTTTTTATTCTAAGAAGCCAAAATTAAAGATGTGAAGAAGGCATTCTAGAGATGATGTAGTTAATATTACTTGTCTTAATGTCACATGTACACAAAGTTATTCAAGTTACAAGATGAAAGATCAATGTTATCACTAAGTGTAACATGTTCTTAGTGAGGTCCTATAATAATTAATTAAGAAGGTGTAATAGTTTACTTAGGGAATTGTTTTATAGATTTAGTATAAAGGAAGAACATTTTCCTTTATTGTGTATGGAATGTATGAATGATTGAAAGAAGTAAAAAGAGTGGAATGCAAAAATAAGAAGAGTAGAGAAAATGTGTAGAAAACTTCATTGTCAAGGTTTTATTGCGAGATTTGAGGTTTGATATTTGGATTTGAGGTTCATGACCTAGTCTATAAGGTGTGATAGTGATTAGTCTAGTTGATAGGATAAGGAAGAGGTTAAAGTATAGTAAAAAAAATTATTCTACAAGGAATAGTTGAGAGATTAGTTGGATAGTGCATTCAGTGGTCGTGCCCCAAAATCTATTTGGACAGTGGGTCCTTTTGCCTTCTACAACTCCTAACAGGGTTGCTACAACTACTAATAGGGTTGGAATCTCCTAACAAGGATTCAAAGTCTCCTAAGAGGGACTCATATGTACTAAATGTTGTAATAGACTCCTAATATGGGCCATCCTCTAACAAGGAATATTTATATTAATACATCATCTTGTGGGCATCATTCCCACAAGGTTGTCCCTCTGATCAAGGGTTTCCCTAGTTAACAAATTAGGTGTAATTGTGTATGTGCATCTTGGTATGGTTTTTATTTACTTTTATTGAATGGTTAGGATTAATTAAGGTTTATACTTTTTTTAATTTGATAACTGATTCAACATCCCCCCCCCCCTAGTTATCTTAGTGGACTATTGTTTCTAACAATATCTTTTGGAGTTATATACTATAAGTGAAATAAATTTGGGCATATTGCAAGGGGTTTAGGTTGTAAGTAAATCAAGGTGGATCAATTTAAGGAAATATAATTACTACTTGTCGCAAATAAATTAATATAGGGCATGTAGCTAGATACTAAAAATTTCATTATTTCTCCAAGAATTGAAGAGTACCTAATGTTAGAGGTAATAAATTAAGTAGAAGATGAAAAAATAGATCTAATCGAGTATATTATAAGAACTTAAATGAAACCTTTGTGGAAGAAAGATAGATGCAAAATGAGAAGTTGTCTAAATAAAATAATCTAAATGAAACATCAACTAAGGAGGAGCCTTTTATTTGTATCTTCCCATTACCAAGTACTAATCTTGTACATCATCTCAAGATTTCTAATCTATTATAAAAAATAGTCCACCAAGATAACTAAGAGGGGGGTTGGGGGGAGGTGAATCAGTTATCTAATAATTAAAACATTTATCAACATTAAATAATCTTATCCATTCAACCAAAGTAAACAACAACCATAACAAGATGCACATAAATAATTACACCAGATATGTTAACTTGGGAAACCTTTGATTAGAGGGAAAACCCTAGTGGGAATGATGCCCACAAGATGTTGTACTAATATAAACATTTCTTATTAGAGGATGAACCCTATTAGGAGTCTATTACAACATTTAATACATATGAGTCCCTGTTAAGAGACTTTGAATCCTTGTTAGAAGATTTCAACCCTGTTAAGAGTTGTAGAAGATAGAAGGACCCACTGTCTAAACAATTTTTTGAGCAAGATCATTGAACTTACTATCCAAATAATCTCTTAACTATTCCTTATAGAATAATTTTTTATTGTACTTTAACTTCTTTCCTCTATCCTATCAACTAGACCAATCACTATTAGACCTTGTAGACTAGGTCACAAACCATGGATCCAACTATCCAACATTAGATCATACAATAAAACCTCAACAATGAAGTTTTGTTCACTTCTGCTCTGAACTACTTATCTTTGCATTCAATTCTATTTTATTCTTACAATCATTCACATTCTTTCATTCATTCATCTACATAATAAAGGAAAATGTCCTTCTTTTATATCAAATCCATAAAACAATTCCCTAAGTCATCTATTACACGTTCTCAATTAATTATTATAGGACCACATTAAGAACACATTACACATAGTGATAATATTAATCTTTTTCCTTGCAAATTAAATAACTTTCCATACATGCAACATATCTTCTTCATATCTTTAACTTTAGCTTCTCAGAAATAATAACTCTGCTAAGAGATATAACAAGTTTATCAGAACATGCCTCTAGAAACTTTAGCTTAGAGCAGTCTTCACCAAAACTTGCATAACTTCTTCTTGACTTGATATCCTATTCTTCCAAGATTACCTTCATATACTAGACAATAGTATAATCTCCATTTAACCTCATTGCTGAAAGTACTCAATGATCTGTCTATAGCAACATGATCTTTACTATTGTTCTTTTGTCGGATACCACATAAAACTACTATGTTGACATTAATGAAAAACAAAGTCATGTATGTAACATATCATCATAATAATAATCTAATCATGTTTCTACAATACTCCCCCATAGGAATATCATCAACATTCATGCTTCCAACAATCTCCCCTTATGGTATTGATGGCAACATAGATCGAAAACATCTATTTCCAAGAATATAAATTGCAAAAGATTGTAAACCTTTCTTTTCAAATCCTCTTCATCAATCATTCTCTCCATTGATAAATGTCAATGTGCTTTACATCAAACTATTTTTCCATGCTATACTTTTTCAACTGTATTTATTTTCAACTATAATTCCAAACATGTTGTACTTACTTTTCCATGCTTTCTGAACTACTTTTCCATGTTGTACCTATTTTTCATGTTGTACTTCTCCCCCATTGACATCAATGTCAAAGATTTCAGCAACTGTCAAACTCTACAACAACTATTTCGAACTAGCTCAAGTGTCCAAAGACATAATTCAAAAAAAAATCAAACAAGAGTCCTAGATGACTATATCTAGCATTAAGTCCATATGAACAATAGTGCTCTATTACACTAGACTAATGCACTCTTGCACCATCTACTCATATGTAGGAAGGGGCATAACCCATAACATACCTCTTCAATACTCAAAAGTCTCTTTGGGAAGAGACTTAGTGAAAATATTTGCAATCTACTCTTTACTGCTTATATGCTCCAATCTAATTTCCTTTTCTATAACTTTTTCTCTCAACATGTGATACTTGATAGAAATGTACTTGGTCTTAGAATGCAACGTTGGATTCCTAGACATATTAATTGTGCTTATGTTGTCACAATGTATGACAATAGGTTCATTAAATTCTATCCTTATATCCTTCAACATCTACTTCATCCAAACAACTTGACTATAATTCTTTGCTACTGCAACACATTCTACTTCTATTGTACTCTGTGAGGTATAATCCTACTTCTTGCCTAGCCAAGAAACCAATCTTTGTCTAAGAAAGAAGGCTCCACCACTGGTGTTCTTTCTATCATCCATATTGCCTGCCTAATCAACTTTAATTTAATCATATAGAGTGAAATCATTAGATCTATCATACCACAATCTGAACTTTGGTGTTCCTTTCAGGTATCTAAATATTCTTTTGACTACTAAATAATGTGCTTCTTTGTGATCAACTTGGAATCTTGCAACAATTCCAACTACATTTGCTATATCTAGCCTTGTGTGAGTTAGATATTGCAATCCTCCGATCATAGATATGTAATTCTTCTACTCAACAATAGGTGTCTCATCCTTTGTAGATAACTTTTGTCTAGTTACCATAGGTCTTTCAATGGGTTTACATGTTTCCAAACCAAACCTTTGAAGTAAATCTTTCAAATACTTAGTCTGTGAAATAAAGATTCCTTCTTTGTCCTATATAATCTGTAATCCTAGAAAATATTTCATTTCTCTTATCATGCTCATTTCAAATTCTTTTTTCATTTCTTCTGCAAACTTGTCACTTTCATCATAATTTACTCCAAATATGATATCATCCCCAAATAGTACTAGATTCATCATCAATTTCTTTCCAATAGAGATTACTATCTGCCATAAATTTTCTATATCCAAGCTTTGTCAAATGTTTGTCCAACCTTGTATACCAAGTTATGGGTGCTTGCTTCAAGCCATACAATGCTTTCTTCAATTTTCATACTATGTCCTTTTCATCTATCAAAGGACAACCTTCAGGTTGTTTTGTGTATACCTCTTCTTCAAGTTCTCCATTTAGAAATGCTAACCTGACATCCATCCAATACACTTTGAATTTCTTATATGTTGCATATGCTAAGAATGACCTCACTACTTCTATTCTTACCATAGGGGTGTAGGTTTCATCCTAGTCTATTCATTCTTGTTGTGAGTAACCTTTACATACCAATCTTGTCTTGTTCCTTACTACTTCACCTTTTTCATTCATCTTGTTCCTGAATAACCATTTAGTTCCTATCACATTCTTATCTGCTGGTCTGGGAACCAATTCCCATGTCTCATTCTTTACTATCTAATCAATTCCTCTTTCATAGCTTGCTTCTAATAGTCATCTTTACATGCTTCATCTACATTCTTAGGTTCAACTTGAGATATCAAATATAGTTCTTCATTGATTCTACTTCTTGTCATCACACCTTTATCTTTGCTTCTGATGATCTACTCAGGTGGATGATTCTTTGTAATATTCTTGCTCAAAGTAGGAGTTGTTATCTCAACTATTGGCTCTGTTGAAGGTTCTAAGAAATGTTCATGTCTTAGGTCTCCTTCATTCTGCAAATTATTTTTAATCTCAAGGAATACTTCATCATTCCTTGGTTTAATAACAACATCCACATCATAGAACTGCTAAGATTTGTGTGTAAAATCTCCAATTGTTCTATAGTAGTAAACTTCTTGATAGGAAAAGATGTTCTATTATGCTTTTCGAAAACATACTCCTTGCAAATTGTGTTAGCAGGTTTTATAATCTTAGGTAAATCTCTAACTACAAACATAATACTAGTCTTCACAATGTTATCAAAGTTTATATGACAAAATCTCTTATGCCATAACCAAATATCATCTACATTTGTAACCAAACATGTCATTTTAGTAGGATTCAACTGAAATACATTACCTATAGATCTAGTTCCTATTCTAATTACCTTTCCATCTTTGTCCACGATCATGAATGTCTTTTCTATGAATTGCAACTGATAACATTTAACCATTAGTTGTCCAACACTCAGAAGATTGTGCTTCAAACCATCAAAAAAATATACATCCTCTTTGTTAGTCTTACCATCAAGAGTTATAGATCCAATACCTTTAACATGGCATGGTGCATTATTTCCAACTTTGACAATGCCCCCAACATGACTTTTGATGTCAACAAACTTGTTCATATCACTAGTCATATGATGTGAACAACCACTATCAATTATTCAATTAGATTTCTTTTCAACCTATGATACCAGAGCTATTTTCTCTAGACTTTCTTCTTTAATTGCTACAAATCCTATTTCATCATTACTAGAACTTACTTCTTATTCATGAGAATCATCTTCTTCATTTGCATATAGACATCCTCTATCTCTTCTAGGTTTAAATTTCCTCTATACTTTTTCTCTCTTTTAGGATATTTAGATGCATAGTGACCAAATTCATTGCAAGTCCAACATTTAAAGATTTTCTTACCATCCTTTTCTCTTCTTTCTAGAAGGGCTACTCCTTCAATCTTTCTGTCCTCATCAGATCTATTGGTACTAGAAAAGTCTCCTCTAGCACTTTTGGTTCTTGATAAACTAGGTCAAATATTCAAGGCACTAAAAGCTATTTCTATTCTAGTCAATTCGTTGGACTGTCTAAGCCCATTCTCAACTGCTTCAAGTTTTCCAAGAAATATCTCCTTTGTGAAATCTTCTATACAAGGTGTCAACAACCATATCATTTGAACTATTGACTTAAATGGTGGTGTTAAGCTCTTCAATATCTTCCATATAACCTCATAATATTCTTTGGTTTCTCCTTGAGATCTAATACCTGTAGTAATTTCTAATATTCTCCCTACATATGTTCTTATAGATTCATCTTTCATCATTTTAGCATCTTTAAATGCACAAATTCAATTTTGCAGCCTCAATTTTTTAGAATGTTCATCACCTTCAAAAGTATTTTCCAAAGCCTTCCAAATCAAATGAGAAGTAACAAGTGAATTTACCTGATTGTATTCAATTTTAGGAAGTGCAACCAACAGTGCTTCTCTAGCTCTCATGTCACACTTGAAAAGATCTCTCCCTTCCTTGGTACAAGTTCTGAAATAACTTTTAGCAATGATTTCCTTTTCTAATGTTGTCAAAATCCAATATCATGAACCCATATAGAGAAGATGTGTCTTCATATTTTCCTTCCAAAAATCATAATTTGTTCCATCTAACTTCAAACTATCTTTCATGAACATGCTTGCCCTTGATCTCCCAAAGTTGTTAAACATTATCTTCAAGGGCCAAATGCTTTGATACTAATTGTTAGAAACAATAGTCCACCAAGATAACTGAGAGTGGGGGAGTGAATCAGTTATCCAATAGTTAAAACATATATCAACCTTAAATAATCTTATCCATTCAACCAAAGTAAAAAACAACCATAACAAGATGCACATGGACAATTACACTAGACATGTTAACTAGAGAAGCCCTTGATTAGAGGGAAAAATTTAGTGGGAATGATGCCCACAAGATGATGTACTAATATAAATATTCCTTATTAGAGTATGAACCCTATTAGGAGACTTTGAATCCTTGTTAGAAGATTCCAAGCCTATTAGGAGTTTTGCTAAACCTATTAGGAGCTATAGAAGATAGAAGGACCCACTATCCAAACAACTTTTGGAGCAAGATCACTAAAGTCACTGTCCAACTAATCTCTCCACTATTCCTTGTAGAATAATTGTGTGTACTATACTTTAACTTCTTTCCTTTTTCCTTTCAACTAGACCAATCACTGTCAGACCTTGTAGACCAAGTCATATAATTCAAATCGAACTATCCAACATTAGATCACACAATAAAACCTCAACAATGAACTTTCTGTCACTTCTGCTTTGCTATTCTTATCTTCACATTCTGCTCTTTGTGCTTCTTACAATTATTCATCTACATGATAAAGGAAAATGTCCTTCCTTTATATCGAATCCATAAAATAATTTCATAAGTTGGCTGCTACACCTTCTTAATTAATTATTATAGAACCACATTAAGAACATGTTACACTTAGAGATGACATTAATGTTTTGCCTTGCAACTTGAATAACTTTTTGTGCATGTAACATTATGATGAGAAAGCTTAGCCACATCATCACCAACATGTCTTCTTCACATCTTTAACTTTGCTAAGGGATATAACAAGTTTACCAGAACATGCCTTTGTAAACTTTATCTTAGAATAGTCTTCACCAAAACTTGCATAACTTCTCCTAGACTTAATATATTACACTTCTAGAATTACCTTCATATAATAGACACATATTATAATCTCCCTTGAACCTTGCTACTAAAAGTACTCAATGATCTATCTGTACCAACTTTATCTTTACCACTATTCTTCTATTATATACCACAAAAAATTGTTATGTTGACATCAATGACAAACACAATCATGTATATAACATATCATCATGATAATGATCTAATAATATTTTCACAATATTCCCCCATAGGAATATCATCAACATTCATGCTTCTAACACAATCATGGCCTTAGGGGGAGACATTTTGCAATAAAATATTTTTCCCTTAAAATCTTAGAGTTAGGAACTATGATCATGGATTAAGGAGTGTTAGGGTTAAGAGACATGATATCTTTGATTACTAGCATTGATGAGTATATTTAAGATATCACTATGGATTTTCATGGTTTTTATATCTATAACATTTTTCTTACAATTTGACCTAACACATTAACTATAGCATAAATTAGGAAGAATTAATGGATGATTTTGATTCATTTCTCATAATTTGATATTCCAGAGTTTGAGTAGGGTGTAGCAAAAGTGATTGAATTATTTGAGCATGTTTCTAAATATTTCAACTAATTCCTAATTTGACAATAAAACTTATTTAAACTTGTCTTGCGAGATTTTATTTTTGTTAGTTTTAGTTGGTTAAGGATATATATATATATATATATATATATGTATGTATACATATATATGTATATGTATATATGTATACATATATATATATATATATGTATGTATACATATATATGTATATGTGTACATATACATATATATATGTATATGTGTACATATACATATATATATGTATATGTGTACATATATATATATATATGTATATGTATATGTATATGTATATATATATGTATACATATACATATACATATATATATATATATATATATATATGTATATGTATATATATATATATGTATATGTATATATATATATATGTATATGTATACATATATATGTATATATATACATATATATGTATATGTATATATATATATACACACACATATATATACGCATACGCACACACACGCACACACACACACACACACACACACACACACACACACACACACATATCAATTTAGTATAGGCAATTATTTATATATTTGGATATGGAGGATTAAATTTATGTAGGAGTTTAGATGTCATGTTTATATATTTTTTACTTTATATAATATTATGGTTGAGTTACATATTTTTTAATGAATACTTGTAGCAAACTAGTGAGTAAGAAATTATGAAATAGGAAGTTTTGATCTCATTTTGGTTTTGACAAAGTAGTGACAAAATGCTTAAGTCATATAGTGCAAGCTGGGTGCAAAGAGTAAGTCGAGCATAAGTGGTTAGACAATGCACGTTGAGAAATATACTTAGTGTTGAGTCACTCAAGTGTCAAGAAAGTATATACATGCTCAGTGATTTAGGTGCTAAGTAAACAGTTGATGTCAAGAAATTTAGAAGTTGAGTTACAAATTTAAAGATATAGTGGATGTCAAGTATCAGATACATTAGATGTTGAGTAAATAGTTTTTTGTAATGACATAAAATTTAATGTAAACCATTTTTGGGCCGACCTAATGATTTTTTTACGATTCTAAAAGATAAGAATGGATGTATATTGTGAATCCTTATATATAACATGAAACCAACCAAATTTAGATATGTTCTAAGTGGAAATATTGATCAACCTCAGTCATTGATTCTAACGTAACCCTAGTCCATTTTTGTTTACTTAAGGAAAAGAACCCTAAATAGTCTGCATGTGCATGAAGATAGAGAAGGAGACATAAGAGAGATAAATTCTAAGTGTAGAGAAGGCATTCATGGTGACTATGGAGGTTGTGATAATGTTATAAATCATAGAATTAGTTAGAGAGAATAGAGGAAAGAAGAGAGAGGACAGATGAAACATATTTGATTAGAAGGATCAAGAATTCATTAGGAAAGAGAAGATATAACATCTAGCAATAGAGTGATAACCAAAGGATCATGGTGTCAAATCATTTTACTAGGTGATACATAGTAAATATCCTAATAGAGTAGTCTTAGCAAAGTATTTCTCATCTTCTAAGGTATTAGCCTAAATAGGATCCCTAGGTACAGATGGAGGTGTTTCAGTATAGCTTGTCCTTCTCTCTTCTTTGGCCACAATAGCTAAGCAAGTTCTTTTGTTCAAAGGGGAAAAATTGATTTGTTCCCCTTCTTCATAGTCCACTTCAAGGATAGTTTCCAAAACCTATAGAGAAGGATTGATCTTCTTCTTTTATTTTTTCCTTTTCACACCTACTATTGTTATTTTTGTTCAGGCTCTCTTAGGCATCAAAGGGGATGCTTCTTCTTCTGAAGCTGGGGGTGGTGGAACTGATTCCTATTTTAGAGGTTCTTTTTGTTGTTGCTCCTATTGCGCTTGTTTTAGAATTAGTTTGGATTCTTCTTGCTGGGTAGTTGGTTCTACTTGTGCCTTGACCACTCACTTTCTTATCCTAGGGGTTGTCTTTCTCTTCTTACCCTTTCATTTTCTAGGATCAAAATACTAAATCTTCTACACATGCTAGTGTACCATTTCTAGCCTCACTGGTGATTTGATAGGATATGATGCAGAGCCCTCTATATTTATCTTCAAGGAATCTTAGTTCAACTCAAGGGATTCACAATATTCTAGTACACCCTCAAGGAACCAAGAACATCTCAAAGATTAAAACAAAGAACCCTGACATTATACACCGATAAAGACAACATCTTCACTCACACAATCAGATTGCGATGTCTGATTGCATTGTTCATAACTTCAATTCTAAATATCTTCTTGAAAAAATATTTTGACGAATTGTTCCAAATTAGGAATTATAAAACATATCAAAATATGAGACCAATCCAATAAGTAGATTATGAATTATGTACTCTGAACCAAGACCCATATTTTCTGTCATAAACTAGAGACAAAACTGGTAACCCTGCCTAGGACATCAAATATATTTTACAATTTTTTTTTTTTAAAATAATCTCAAAACAATTCCACATTATCCATCTATGATTCTAGTTTCCAAATCTGTAAGCCATTTATTTTTCCCATTCATATATAATTTTTCAAGCACAAATCCCTGCCTTCATCTTGAATGGATATATCTAAAAACCAGTTTTCACTCAAATCATCATAACTTTTCCAAATCTACATTAAAATGATTCAAAACAGTTGGAAATGAAAGTTAGTTCACATATATTTCCAATGAATATCATTAGAGATCTTGAGTCTCCAAAATATGTCCGCATCACATGCTGTAACATGACTGTATTCAGCGAATCTCAAATCTGCAAACATCCACTTTCACCAAAATATCCATAACTTATTCATTTCTTCATAAAATTGAACCAAAACAAAAGCATGAGAAGAAGGATTCATCATAATATATATCCATTACTATATAACATAGTTTCCAGGCTTTACATGGTCGTACAAGACCTGGAACCAACACTAAAACTGAAAAACCAATCAAAATAACAACTTAGAATATTACCAAATTTGTTTCAAAATGTATCTATTCCTTTCCTTAATACTTTGGTTCGACCTTACATCCATTTTTATAGATTTTTTAGTTGGTTATAATTTCCAAACCACCCTTTAAACTAACCCTTCACATTCTTTTGACCCTTTTGCATTCTTGACAACGTTTTATGCATTTTATGCATTTTTACATTTCAACTTTTATACAAACCCAACCTAGACCAACATTATGACTCAAATGACTTTAGATGGATGTCAATAGATCCATTCACCAATTAAATAAACATTTTTACATTATTTATCATATTAAGACCTCCTTTGACAACTTATTACAAATGGCTTCTCTAGCTTTTATATCTTTGTCTTCTTCAAATTTAATGTGCTCCTGCACCAGGATAGGTTGGTATAGTGACTCTTTTTCCTTTACCTTTCTATGGTCTAGTTGTAGCTTGAAGAGGTATGGCTTGGGGAGCTAGATCCATCTAAAATAGTTTCCTAATCCATTACCTTGTAAGTTCAACCACATGTCAACCCAGATGATCCATATAATCATTCTCCTCACACCCTATTTCTACATTCATGATGGGCCAACCATAGACCTTATCCCTACTATATAAGGGATCAATTATCTTAGGGAAATCTTTGTTCCATGCCTCTAGGGGTATCTCCATGTCTAGAACCTTTTTTTCTATGTGTAAACTCATTCTTCAATAGTCCCTACTGTAGACATCGTAGTCATCTACTGTATTCATTTAATGATCTTCCAGAGTTTCCTCATGTACAAATTTATTTCCTACTAGATGTTGCACCATCCCAATATTATGAAAATATGGGCTTGGAGCCTCATAATTCTCTAGTAGGTATTGATCATATTTCTAAGTTGAAAGTAGCAATATCTTGCTTCTGCTTTACTTTGAATGCTTCAATGGTGATTGACCATACCCACATTTTTTTGTGTTGTTTTCTCACTCTATAATATTAAAAAGTGAGTTGGTGAGATTTCTCCAGTAGTATGAGCATGTTTTATGGGTATCTTGGGAGATTTTTAGGACACAAGAGTAACAACTACCCAGAGATAGGATAAAGTCTTGAACTAGATGTAGTAGGTGCCAACTTTAGTTATCTTGGTTGCAGCCTCTACTAACATCCTCTTAGCATAATTGCCTTCTATAAATTTGACGATGGAAAATATGAAACCACAATTTACCACCATGTATTCTGCACTTTATAGTGGGAGCTTCTTCCTCACAAGTTGTGGATACACTACATAGGGCCAAGAATTTCCATCTTGCATGCTTCCCTTTCTATAAAACCCTGAGTAGTTCATCATCCTTGCCACCAATAGATACACCATATAAGAAGTTATGTAAAAATGTTGATCATTCTTGACTGAGATCAGCTGCTCATCCATATTGTTAGTTAGGATAGTAGCCCAATCAATAGGCATCTTATTTTTTATGATGGTGTCAATAAAGTGTACTACCCATGTCTCTAAGTGGCTTTCCACAGGAAGTCTCATGGCTCTACTGAGTAGAAAAATTGGGTACTTGATATCATCTATCATATATCCATATGTCATATCCAACTTTCATGTTCTTTGGCCCAACAGTGTCTTATTAATTAGGTACTTATATTGAACTAATTTCTTTGCCTCTGCTTCATTCTTCCTATACCATCTATCTACACCTTAATAAGATATATGAAGATATTGATCTACCCTATGGAGCTGACAAACCTTCTAAATGTTACATAGCCTAAGATCAAGGACTATCTCTCTTGTCAGACTCTTCATGACCTTCTCCTCTAGCACATAATGTTAGGCTAGTGTCATGACCATCTTGGATGATTAAACTAATGTAGGGTATCAAGTAGCATTTACTAAACCACTTTCAATTAATGTTGATATCATCATTGATCTCTCTTTTTGTTTATTGCATAAGGTGAGGAAAATATTCTAGTCAATGTATCCTATTTTAGTATCTTGATCTCCATGTGTTTGTCCTAGAATCAATATTTCTTTGGGGCTCCTTGGTACTTGAAAGCCACTTGCTTGGGTGCTATCTTTTCTACCATGGAAGATGATGATGAGGTCATTGTATCTACACAAAAGGGGAGAAATATTAGTATTCTGATGTCAAAAACCATTATGATAGTTAGTCAAGACGTATACTGATGAAAAACTAAGAAAAAACCAATTGAATTTGGACAAAAAACCTTGTAAGAGTCTATTAAGCACATTAGCTCACTTAGTGCACTTTCTCAGGTGTGCACGGTACGCAGGTGCACTTTAGACTAGCTCATAAAACACAATATCTATAGTTATGCACACACAAGGTGTGTATGTACACAAATACACACATGCAAATTTTTCTATGTGAATGGTTTTATTGTTATGTTTCAAAAGGGGGATGTTGTGTTTTAGGTGCAAAGATGCATTCCTCCAAATGATGAGTTTTACCTCTGGCTAGTTAGGAGGACTTAGTCAACAAATAAACAAAGTTGCAGAGATGTGGACAATATAGAGGTGTGAAGGTGTGCTCCAAGGTGGATTTGGAAAGCATAAGTGAGGATAGAGAGATAAGGCAGTTTATATAAATGCATGGGCCTATTGCACACCTCCAAGGGTGTGTACCTTTGAAGGTGCATGCCTTTGATTATGCACACCTCTATGGGTGCCTACATGGTCATGTACATATGTGCACACTTGGAATACATGCACATGTGAGCATGTGTGCACTAAGAAGTGTACAACTTGATTTTTTCACCCCTTTCTCCATACTTGGAACTGCTTGATTGGAGATTGAGGTTTGACCTAGACCAAGAGGAGGGTCCTAAATGACTAAGGTGTCTGACTGGGTGCCTTGTAGAAGTTTTTGAAACTAGGAGTTCCCCATTTGTGACTCAAAATGGGGTATGCATTGTGAGACCACAATAGTATCTAGCTCTAGGCTATCCCTATGTACCTCAATGTCATCCACTCATATGCTAATGCTCCTAGAAATATACCATCACATGCATGATCCTTTTTCACATATTTCAACTCATCTAATCACTTTCTTAATTTTTTGCCCAGACTTGTTGGAAGCCTTTCCCATAATCTAATCATCATGATTAGGATGCATCTTTCCCACTCCTTGTCTTAAAGTATACCATTCCCTTCTCCACATCACCCTATCTACCATCAATCAATCTTTCTTTTTTCAAACTTGACTAGGGCACCATCATATATTTTATCTATTGTCTCTTCATCCTAAGATTTTCATCCACTCTCTCCTCATCCTGATATTTCCATCCAATATTTCTTGATCTTGAGATTTTATCCATTATCTTCTCATCCTAAGATTTTTATCCTCTATTTCTTCATCCTAAGCTTTGTGTCTACTATCTCCTCATCGTAAGGTTTTCATCTGCTATCTTCTCACCCTAATATTTTTATCTACTATCTCCTCATCATGAGATTTTCATCCACTGCTTCTTCATACTAAGATTTTTATATGCTATTTCCTCATCCTAAGATTTTTCATGTTGTACTATACCATATCAATTATGCTATCTCCTCATCCTAAGCTTTCAATTCCACTATCTCCTCATTCTAAAATTTTCTTTTATCTCTTCATCCTGAGGTTTTCATTCTTATATCCTATCATACTAATATTTTGTATAGTGATCATTGTAAATTGCTTGGTTAGTTTTTTTTATATCCTAGAGTGAATCCTTACCTTAGTGTCATTGTACATCTCTCACCTCTTCATGTTAGTTTGTGTCTGATCAAAATTTGTAGTTCTCCTAGCTATGTATTTTAGAAAGTCCTCATCCAAGATCCTTTGTCATCAAAGAATTTTCATAAAAGTTTTATTTATTCTAAATCCCATCACAAATCTAGATATCACTAACTAAAGAAATAAAATTTTTGATTAAAATATTTTTTTGCTATAGCTCGACAAACACACATGCACTCAATTTACACTAGCAAATGTTGTAACTCGATAAACATGAAATAACCTAGTAATTTCTTAACATGAAAATATTTAAGATATTATCTTTGATCAATATTACTTCACTTAATTGCATACACATAAAATAAATATCATGAACACAATTGACACCAAGATTTAATGTGAAAACCCAATTTGGGAAAACCACCAATTGCAATTAGTTATTGATTTTCACTCATCTAATGTAAAATCTAGTAGGAGCCAACCCTATTAAAGGTTACAAAATACACTATTAGGTGTGACCCTATTAGAGGATTCAATCACCCTATTAGGAGTGGCCTTGTTAGAGGTATTTAGACAATTCAATCTAGATATGCCACCTTGTTAGAGGATTTACAAATAGTTGTTAAGCCAACTCAGTTAATAGATTGAGATCACTGCTACAATGGTTAGAAAGTAAAAATAAGATAACTTGATTTATGATGCAACTAAATTGCTGATTACAAATCTCAATTCTACCTTGTATACTTGATCCTTCCTCATCAAATGTATCTTTGCAGCTCATCAAGGATATTCTACTTATCCTTCCAATTTTCTTCCTCTAAGCATCATCAAATCTTCTATTATTTTCCACACATTCAATATTCATCTTGACCTTATATTTATATCTTACATATTGTAAAGTTAGCTATAATACAACTTAGAATAATTACTATTCATCTCCTCAACCGGCTAGAACCAACAGCTAAATCAATTAAATTCAATAAGCTAAAACAAGAAAATACTTCATTAGCAGACCTTGCTAGTAGACACTACTACAAAATGATTTCCTATGTTAAAAAGGTGATTTAGGTTAGCATTGTATATTCACAATATTCCTTTAGTAACTAAGTGAGCTTAGTTAATACTAGTTCCATCCAATATTTCCTTCATTAACCAAGTGAGCTTGGATAACATTCAACTTTTACAAACTTTCCTTTGATGCCCAAGTGAAATTGGTAGACACAGTCTTCTAAAATGGGCAAAATCTAGAATGCTCAACAAGCACAAGAAATTTGCTTTAGTGCCTGAGTGGGCTTGACATACATTGACTAGAAATGATATGACATTTTGTGTAACATCAAAGGCAATACACAATTAATCAAGTGTTTTAAAAAATCTCCCTCTATGGCATTGATGGCAACATAACATGTCATAACATAATGAAATCTTAGAGCAAGAATAAAGTAAGGGCATATCCTTAGTTTCATTTTGATTCTCATCCATTAGAACTCCCTCTATTAGTGTGAACTCCCTCTACTTTTAGTTTCTCCCTTTATCAACAAAACATTGTTTTCAACATCTTCTTTTGATAGCAAACTTTCCTTCTTTGATATCAGACTAAGTTCTCCATCTTTGATTTCTCCCTCTTTGTCATCTCTTGAAGTGATAAAAATTTTGTAAGATATGACAAAAAACTTCTCCCTCTTTGAAATCTCATGCCAAAGACAATATCCAATAAATATTACTCATATATTGATTCATTTGCAATGTGCTTTTTATCAATACTACATCAACTGACTAATCTTAAATATGCTCTAGTTGATGCATCACTAAACTATATTTAGTGAGATTTAGATAAGGGAATGACCCCTAACCTACCTCTTAGATACAAAAATGCATCTTTAGGTAATGGCTTAGTGAATATATCTATAATTTTCTCTTTAGTATTTACATATTCCAATCTTACCTCTTTATCTTGTACCAATTCTCTCAAAAAATGATATTTTATAAAAATGTGTTTGGTTTTGGTATGCATCATAGGATTCTTTGATATATTAATTGCACTAGTGTTATCATAGAAGATAACCACTACATCCTTGATCTCTAACCTGCCAACAGTTGCTTGAACCAAACATTTAAACAATTAGCTGTTGTTGCCACATATTTTCCCTCTACTCTAGACTAGGAAATACAACTTTTCTTCTTACTTGTCCAAGACACTAGTCTTTTACCAAGAAATAATGGTCCACCATTTGTACTCTTTCTATCATCAACACTTCCTACCCAATCAACATCTATGAATGCTTTCAAATCCAAATTTCCTCCTGTTTTGTACCATAAACCATATTCTTCAGTACCTTTAAAATACCTCATGATTCTCTTGATTGCCATGATGTTATTTTCTTTTGGATTTGTTGAGAATCTTGCCACCATACCAACTACTAATACAATATCAGGTCTGTTGTGTACTACATATTGCAATTTTCTAAACATTGATATGTATGTGATTTGATCTACCTCTTTGGAATCATCATTTTTGGAAAGCTTATGTCTAGTAGACATAGGTGTTCCAACAAGTTTTGAATCTTCCATTCCAAACTTCTTTAGTATCTCCTTGATATATTTGGATTGAGTAATGTAGATACCATTGTTACCCCACTTTTTATTCTCTAACCAATTAGCAAAAGTGAATTCCCACGTTATTTTGAGAGGATTAAGTTCTTAGTTATGCTTGAGTCTAGGTCTAATACATATTTTGTCAAACAAGTCTCTATCAGATTTATCCTTTTCCTCTTCTCCTCATTTCATTGCTGAGTGGTTCTTCATTTTGTCAAAGTGATCTTATGGGTAGGTTAGGGCCTCGTTGGAGATTCATGTTACTCATGTAGTGATCAATTATAAGTTAAATTTTCTTTTGGTAAATTAATTTTTCAATAGAAATAGATGCTAGCAAAAATTCTAAAATCAACTTCTCCTCAATGGGTTTCTAACCCATTAAGTTGGTTTCCTACAAAAGGCACCAAATAACACACATGGACCAAAGATACAAAATCAGCAAGATATCCTATGGTGAATCAATTCTCACTTTGCAATTATGACTTTAGAAAATGTTAAGATTCCTTATGGCTCTCATAATCATCTCTGCCAAAAAACTTAGAATGAACTTTTCTTCAGCAAGTTTTCAACCTATGAAGTTGGTTTTTCGAAAAGGAAATTTCGAGTGAAAAGAAATAATAAGTGGGCTCCCACAGAATCTTCACACCTCTCTTAAACATTTCTAGTCCCAAAAAAATATGGTCTAAAGGTCAATTAAAATGGAAGCATTGGTGGAAAAACACAAATTGTCTTCTCCCCGATAGGTTTTCAACCCATGAAGACAATTTCCTAAATTTGAAAGAAAATCAAGTTGGTAATTAGATTAGACCCACAATTTGTGCATAAAACATCTCAAAAGGATAATAGAAAGAATCTAACCATTATGGGAAAGAGATAATGAGAAGAATTCAACCCAATGGATATTTCCCCATGGAGTAATCTATTGGTAACTTTCCAAAACTTAAAGGAAAATGGGAAAGTACATTTTGAGGAGATAGAAAGTTACTGTTGGACCAACAAAATAGTGAAAAGACCTTGAGATATCCATTAAAACCACACATTTACTATTTAAATGGATCCCTCCTTCAATTCATTTATGTGGCATGAATTTTGAAGATCAATAGATGAATTGAGGCTCCCATATATATGGAAACATGAACAGTTGAACGAACTACCGCTCTTTCTTTAAACTTCTATTCTGTTAATGTGCACAACTTTTTCACAAAGCCAGTATCTATTGCATTAGCTTTTCCTTTCATTTTCTTAATACAAAACACATTTTCAAAAGAATGGAAACTATATTTGTGGGTTTTAATGGGTTGAATGAAATCAAATCTCAATTGTAGAATTTCATAGATACTTCTCTTTGTTTCTATGACCTGGAGGATTTTCAAAAAAGGGTGAAGTCTGAATGGATTCATCCCATCATTTAGAAGCCCCCATGATGTGAATAGTTGAGGTAGCTAGTTTTTTAGTTGTAGTTTAGGCCCCAAAGTTGATCTATAAATGTATACACCATTACAACCTAGAGACAAGGAAAATTGTACTGCTGAATGACACCGTGTTGATTTCCATTGATAGGAAAATTATGGTGAATTGTCTGCAAGTACAAGAATGAGAGGAATTCTTAGATTTGACCTTTGGAGGAGCCATTTCTAATTTCTCTTCAAAGAAGATAATTTGGAGGAAAGAAATCATGCAGACATTGTTCCAAAAACCACAGAGTGCGAAGAGTAAGGTTTCTAAACCTTGTTTGGGACTAATCTCAAACTAGAGATTATTGACATCTTGGTCCTTCTACATAGACTGAGAGGTGAGGTGGAAGCTTTGAATTTCATTGAGAAATATTTCATTTTAGTGCAATTCATTTGCTTGGACACCCAATATATTGATTGGGCTCATGAGGTAAGAGAAATTCTTTCCAATTCTCTTCATGCCACAAAGTTTTACAATACATTCTATATGTCTCCTTTCCTCATCTATATGTTCGCTTCATTAAAACTATGGTTAGGCCTCCCAAGAGTGGAAAATTTTCCTGATAATGTGGAATCTTATGAGTTTTATCCATGCTTACAACTAGAAAATTTCTATGTAGAGTATGTGCAAGTTAATAATGCATTCACTATGAGAATTTGTAGGGAGCTATAGGGATGTCTAGAAAGGAGATTTAGTCCTGAAGCCATGGAATCTATCAGCCAATTTGGGAGTTATTTCATACCATTCTCATCCTTTTCTTATTTACATCTTATAGCTTTTGATGGTTTCCCTTGAAGTTGCCAAGATATCCTAGTGATATGGTCATGTTGATCAAGATCATGCAACAAGCTATTCAAGTGAACATATTGAGTGGGAGTCTAGAGAAGAAAGGGTATGAGTTTTCCATGAAGGTGGGAGCCTTCAACTATGACACACATTTGAATGCCAAGAACATGTTGAAGGTGTTTGAAATGAAGTATAAATTTGAGATGTACAAAGTCTTGAGGCCCATGTTCGATTTGAATGGGTACACAAGAGATGTTTTGAAAATTGGAAGTGTTATCAAGCACATCACCAACATTCAAGACTATTGGGCTAATTGCAAGAATGTATTTGAGAGCCATCATTATGCCTTTGCCAGACTAATAGTTGATCAGGTGAAAATGTAAAAATTCAATATTGATATAGAAGGAATGAAGGATGATGGTTAGAACATGTATAGCAATACTTAACTGACTAAGATAAAAGGAACTCCAATAAGTTCAAAGTGTTATGAAGATTCTAAGGAAGAGCTAGATATAATGATGGCTCAAATCTAAAAAAAGGACTAGGAAGTGGGTCGAACGGACCACAGCTAGAAGGAGTCAGAGAAAAGGTACATCCACTCAAGCCTCCCCAAAGGTTGTGGTAGCTTCTTCCTCCCAAGGTGGCACATTAGGAGCAAATTTTTCCATTACCCAAAGTCTAGCTTAACCGTTAGATGGACTTGATTAACCTCTTGACAAAAGCATTTCCCTACCCAAAACTTATCAAGATGGCTCCCTTCCAGTGATTGGAACTCCATTAGAGGCTGAGAAGAAGGAAAAAGAATCAAAAGATGGTGCAATCACTCTTGCCCTCTCACCTCATAGCAACCTATTCTCATCTATAAGTGTTGCACTTCTCTTTTTGACTAGTCTCTAAGTACAAGTAGTGGATTTGGGAGATGGTGGAAGTAGTGAGAGTAAGTTGACTAAATATGATGAGGAAACAAAGAAGACTTCAGAGGTAGATAAGGGTCTGAATTCTTCAAAGCTCATTTCATATACCCCAAAGAATTCTTTTTCTTAGATCATGAAGACACTCACTCTAGCCAAGAGAAAGATGTTTAGTATAGATGCTCTTGGGACTACCTCCAAGGTGATCAATATGCATTCATGTTTGGAGGACACGTTAGACAAAAAAAGAAAGAGGTGAGATGAAGGAGCTCCTAACAAGGACACTTTATCTCTAGCTATTTGCTCTAGATCAGCACTAAGAAAAGTAATAAAGTAGAAGACCTTGTCCATTCTTAGACAAGATCCTGAAATAGGGCATCTAACCATGGAAATCTCAAAGCCCACTAAAGAAGGAAGAATTGAAGATATGTCTATAGATGATTTTGCTCTACATTCTATGGAACTTAGGGAGGTCAGACATGACACCAAGGTTGGCTTATGAAAATCAAAAAATGAGGTGATAGAAGGATAGCTTGAAAGCCTTAAACTATCAAAATTTAGAATGAAGGCAGAAATCCATGAACTCAACAACTTCATCAAGCAGTTGGTTACCCCATTGGCGAGTATTTCTGGAATGTTATTCACTAGTGACCCTACTACTACCAATGTCCAAGAACTCATCTCTCAACTCCAAGAAGATAAAAAATTTAGGAAAATACATAGAGAATGGAGTAGGAAACTCAAGTTAGATGGGCTTGCCTCATAGACCATATTAGCAATGTGATATTGAGGCTCAAAATAGAAAAAGATAACATGTCAACAAATAGAGCCATCCTGGCCATAGAGAAAGCTAAGAGTGAAGATAGTGCCTCTTTACTAAAGATGATTATTCATATGAAGGCTAAGGAGGCTATAGAAGAAAAAATCTTGCCTAAAGGAGATGAGCCTTTATTCAAATGGCTCTAGAGTATGCAATTCAAGTATGAGATGATCATGGTGATAGAGGAAAAACTTAAGGAAATAGAAGCTAAAGTGAAAAAGTATAAAGATAGAGATTATGAACTCCTAAGAGGTCTACATATATACTTGCAAACTAGTGGGCAAGCAAAGGGAATCATTGGAGTAACTATCATGCAAATGAACTTCTCTAATTTCATAGATAATTTGATAGGGATATCTTTCAGTCACTAGAATAGAGTTTTCAAGCTCCAAAAATTTGGTGGGTGTGTACACATGGCCATGGAGGAAATACAAAATTAGTTAAATGTTGTCAAAGATTTAGGTATAGAGAATTCTAGATGGTTCTTAAGATACACTAATGTACATGTACATAGGCATGAGGAATTGATTCCAATCATTGTTGTTGCCAAGGCCTATAGGGAAAAAATAGAAAAGGGAAAGAAGGAAAAGTGATTCATATTCTACCCCTTTCATATTTTGATGTAATGATTGTAATGGACAAATTGGCTCCTTACCATTTGTCATTTTTTAAGAGATGAACTAATTTAAATTCCTTTGTAATGGTCATCTTGGAATCCTATATGTACTAGATTGAAAGATTAATAAAAGGTATTTTGTGTTAATTATATGTTTTCTCTTTCATCTAAATTAAATCAAAGAATGAACAAATCTTCACTCCCCTATTTTGAGGCAGTGAGCTAAAGATGATAGTATTGTTATCATAGGTTCAAGAGAAATCCCTTTGGTGTTTTCCTTCAAGTTTTTCTTTCTATTTTTTGTGGTTAGTTTCCTTCTAGAACTAATTTAGTTTAGTTAGCATGCATTATCAAATCATTATGCCTTGCAAGTTCATAAGATGTGTGAATTCATAGGCTTAGTTAACCTTAAAATACCCATTCTCACCTAGGTATTTTCACCTAAGTTAGTTCCTGTTTAGGCCTAGCTTGGTTTTCCTTTTCTATTCTTGGGTTAAGAAAATACCCCTTTTTATATTTAGAAACCAACATAATTCATTGTGAATTACTATGCAATAGGGAGCTATACCTAAGAATTCAAAGGAAAGTTAGTCTTTTCAAAACAAGTTTCCAATTGTTGTAACTAGATGTTCATAAACTTGGGTGTTTAAGAGTTAATTCAAAAGAAAAGTCTATTTACCAACAACCATCTTTCTTAGGTTAGATCTATAATCCAACAAAGAATTTTATCTCTCCAAATATAGACATCTCAAATTCTTTACTCATCTCTTTTGAAAATGCCTTGCATAAGTCATCATTTCTTGTAAATAAAGTGTCATCCACAAATATTTTTGCCAACACAATCTTCTTGTCTGGTTCTTCTTTGATATATAGACTTTTGCTATCATTTGTTTTTTGAAAACATATCTTTATCAAGTAGTTATGAAGCCTTTCATACCAAGCACTAGGATCTTTCTTGAGACCATACAATGCTTTGTGTAATTTGTAAACCATATTTCTTTTTCTAGGATCTACAAAACCTTTAGGTTGTTCTATGTAGACTTCCTCATCAAGAATTGCACTTTGAAACCAATATTATTCAACTATACCACACTCAATAGATTATACTTTTGTCCTTCAACCCAATAAGAATTATCACATCTAAGTTCATTGGTTAGTGAGATACAATGTTTTCCTTTTATACAACAAGGTTCATTATTTTCAAATCTGACACTACCATCATCATAATGTTCCATGTGTTCAAATTTTGTTTTATCAGTAGTCATATGATGTGACCAGCCACTATCAATAATCCATGTATTATTTTTTCTAACATGAGAGATAAGTTCCATTTTATCTCCTTCATCATTAGATTCCTCTTTTACAACAATATAAACCATTTTATCATCTTCACTACTATCTGAATCTTTAGCTACAAAATAGATTTCTTACCTTTGTCCTTGTAGCCTTTCTATTTTTTGAAATCCTTCTTGCCTTTCAACTTCTTGTGTTTCTTTTCATCTTTTTCTTCTCTATTTGGGCACCTAGCAACAACGTGTCCAACTTCTTCACAAGAGAAATATATTAAAATAATTTTACCTTTATAATTTCATTTGCCTTTAGGATACCTTCTTGCAAGTAATGCTTTAATGTCTTTAAGATCACTATCAAAACTATCTTCCTCTTCACTTTCAAATTATTTTCTTTTAGACTTTTTGGATTTCTTCTTGATTGTTACCTTGGCTTCAAATGCTGACTCAAGATTGCTAGAACTAGGAATATAATTATCATAGTTATCTTGTTCAAATGTTGTCAACCTTCCAACTAGTGCATCCAAAGTTATCTTGTTATTTAGATCACATCTCATTTCTTAAATAGAAGACATTGTGATTGCATAGATAGGAAGAAGAGTTTTGAGTGCCTTTCTTACCACTATTACATCATTAATTATTCCTCCAGAGGCTTTGATAACACTAACACTAGCTTTGATTCTTTCAACATATTTTGCAATGTTTTCATCCTCTCTCATTTTCATTTGATCAAACTGGCCTCTCAAACTTTCTACCTTGTTTTTTTTTTACATTATCGTCACCTCCATAGATATCCTTTAGTTTGGTCCACATTTCATGAGTAGTAGCACATCCTTTGACTTCATCAAATTTAACATAATTAAGAGCTGATGCTATGTCAATCATCATGATATTATGATTTTTCTTTTCAAAAATTTCTTTTATAGACATTGTACTAGTAGGAGCTTTATAATTATTGTTTAAGTATTTCAAATTTGAATCAATGATGGTTACCTAATGTAACTTCATAAGTTCCTACCATGCTATAAAGTTTTCTCTGTTCAACTTCTTAGCTTTGGTCTTTGAAATCTTTTCTACAAGCACCAAGAAGCTCTGATACCAATTATTGGAAATATAAGATGAGTAATTGAGAAGGGAGGGGTGAATTAGTTACCACTAAAATAAATCACAAATCCCTTAGATTTCAATTAGACTATTTTCTGATGTAACTCAACAAAAACACATGCACTTAATTTACACTAGCAAATGTTGTAACTCAATAAACACTGAAATAACTTGATTACTACTTAACATGAAAATCTTTAAGATATTATCTATGATCAATCTTACTTCACTTAGTTGCATAAACCTAAAATAAATAGCATGAACACAATTGACACCAAGATTTAACATGGAAACCCAATTTGAGTAATTGCAACTAGTTACTAATTTTCACTCTTCTGAAGTGAGCCCACTTAGGAGCCAACCATGTTAAAGGTTACAAAACACACTGTTAGGTGTGACCCTATTAGAGGATTTAATCACCCTATTAGGAGTGGCCTTGTTAGAGGTATTTAAACAATTCAATCTAGAAATGCCACCTTGTTAGAGGATTTACAAATTGTTGTTAAGCCAACTCGGTTAAGAGATTTAGATCACTGCTACAATGGTTAGAAAGTAACAATGAGATAACTTGATTTCTGTCGCAACTGAATTGCTGATTATAGATCTCAATTCTGGCTTGCATACTTGATCCTTCCTAATCGAATGTATCTTTTCAACTCAAAAAGGATATTCTTCTTATGTTTCCAATTCGCTTCCTCTAAGCATCATAAAATATTCTATTATGTTCCACACATTCAATCCTCAGCTTGATCATATATTTATATCTTTCACATTGTCAAATCAACTTGAATACAACTTAAATTAATTACTATTCATCTCCTTAGTTATCTAAAACCAAAAACTAAATCAATTAAACTCAATATGCAAAAATGATAAAACCCTTCGGTAGCCAACCCTGCTTGGTAGATACTGACACAAAATGATTTTTCTGTGTTAGCCAAGTGAACTCGGTTTACACTACATATTCACAAAGTTCCTTTGGTAACTAAGTGAACTCAGTTAACACTAGTTCCATCCAACTTTTCCATCATAAGCCAAGTTAGCTCAATTAATGCTCAACTTCTACAAAGTTTCCTTTGACACCCAAGTGAATTTGGTATACATAGTATTTATAGCTAGGAAAACTCTGGAACTCTTAGCAGACATAGGAAATTGTCTTCAACCCATGAGTAAGCTTGACATACACTGACTAGCAATGATTTGACATTTTGTGTAACATCAAAGAAAATACACAATTAATCAATTATTTTCAAAAATTCCAAACATATGACCACTTGTGATTACATGATGCACTTGGGAAATATCATATGCATGTGGGTTACCCAATATTGTTTCTATGAGTGCTAAATGTGGGCCTTTGTATCCACACACACTTCAACATCATCATTATATGAAGAATAATTCTAGAATGAACATTGGATTGTTCATTCAAAATAACTCAACAAGCCAATATGTTATTCACTCTCAGAATGAGAAGCTGGCAAGTAAACATCTAGAATGAAGGATTATAAGCTATATGATATGTAGTATTTATTCTAGATGAGATGCAATATTAATCTAGAAATATGAAGAAAAAATTAATCTAGATGTATGCATTATTAATATATATGAAAGTAATATAAAAATATAAGCTAAGAATGCAAGAATGATTGACTTAGCAATTCAGCATAAGTTCAATGCAATTCATTTGTCGACCTTGAAATGAGGAATTAAGGGCTTCTTAAATAGAATCCAAGAATTGGATCAATGGTTGAGATCAAATTGAATGAATGGTCGATATCTAAAGAATATTTAGTTAGAAGAGAAAGTTTCCTTATGAAAAGGAAGTTAACTTATTGCTTTTGAGTGGAATAAGGAGTTAACTGATTTTATTCCTTTTTTAATTTTAGTCAGCTCAGAGTTTCCATTTCTAAATTGAAGAGAATGTTGGAGAAGATATATGATTTAAGGAAATTAAATATGACCTCATAATTTAATATTTTAATTAATTAAATAATTAAAATCAATAATTAAAATGAGGATATTTAATTAAATCAAATATAGTTAATTCCTCATTTATATTAGCTAAAGGGGTGAATTTGATTTAATTAAAGTACTAGGACTTATAATTAAATTAATTAAATTAAAAAGTTAATTTAGCCAAATTTGACCAATATTCAAGAATTAAATAAAGCATGTGATTAATGCAGATTAGGGATTTTTTGCTTTTGACACTTAGATAAATTAGCGATTGTTGAAATCAGAATTGCCTAGTACAATAGGACTTTGAGTAAGATTGGTAGACCAAAATTAGTTTAGCATGGCATTGTGCCAATTTTGGGGTATTACATTTTCCACTCTTTGAATAAATGTGTGAGCAGTTCATTGATTCAAAGAAATGAAAAGTATGAAGCATAGATCAAGAAATTAGATTAGTTCTAAAATTAATGACACAAAGTCCAATTGATAAACATTTTAAGGTTATCTCTAGAATGAATCTTAACCTTAGGGAATTCAAATAGAACTACCAAAATTGATAAGCTTTTTAAGGTTGTCTCCAGAATGAAGCTTAATCTTAGGGAATATAGATAGAACACCTAGATACCAAAATTGATAAGCTTTTTAAGGTTATCTCTAGAATGATGCCTAACCTTAGGGAATCCAGATAGAAAACCTAGATACTCAAATTTATAGAAAAAAGATTATCAAAATTTACTAAATCATTCTCAGAATGAGACTCAATTCTCAGGAGTCAAGGTTAGACTGTCCCGATACTTGTCCATTAGAAGATTACAAGATTAATCATGATTCATAGAATTATCCCCAAAATGAGGCTTAATCCTTAAAATTCAAGGTTAGACTATCCCAATACCTATCCATTAAATAGTAATTGAAAGCAAGAGTTTAGAATTATCTCCAGAATGGAGCTTAATTCTTAGCAAGAAAAAGGGTTATCTCTAGAATAGAGCTTAATCCTAAACAAGAGTTAGAATTATCTCTAGAATAGAGCTTAATTCTCCAGAGTCTAGATAGAATACCTAAATATTGGTTTGTAAAAGATAACAAGATCCAATAATGAGTTGTAGAATCATCCCTAGATGAGGCTTGATCCTCAAGAGTCATGGTTAGATTTTCCCAATACCTATTCATTGAACTATGATATGGGTTGTTATTAATGTGATTAGTTGATCAAAAGATGAGATAGATGACATAGATACTAGATAGAGGCAACAATAATGACTTGAGTGATGAGGACGTAAGATTTAGATTGAGTTGAAGCCAATTTTGAAAGATTTAATGATGTAATCATCCTACCCCCTTTGGGAGTAAAATCAAAAGATGACACACTAGAATAGTGATGTAGAGTAGTATACTAAAGGAGACTGAAGAAATCTAAAGTTTAGAATAATTTAAAAGAGATTAGAAGGATTTGAAGAAACTTTGGAATTGCTTTAAAGTGATTTCGAGGTCCAAAAGACCGAGTTTGACCAATGTTGACTATTTCAAAAAAGTTGAAATTTTTTGAAGAAATTGTGATTTGAAAAGATTCCAAGATTCACAAAGTATCATAAAAATGGATTGCACTACCATTCGATCACATCAATCCCAAAATTTTAAAATGTAATTTTGAGCTATTCAAGTGTGTTAGATTTCAAATTTGATCCCAAAAATAAGTTCAGAGTAGTCAAATTAGCTAATGGTGATTAATCGATCATTTGTGTAGTCATAAAGAAACATGATACTTTGAAGAAACTAACAACCTCTCATGTCAAATGATGCAAGTAAAGTAGTGATCAAACTATGCTTTTATGCAAGTGGAGTATGCAATGTAGCTTTACACTAGATGTAGCCCTAGGTCTGTTTACCAATCTCATAAAATTATCATCACTGATTGTTTAGCTAAACCCACAAATTTCATACAATTCTCACTAATGTTGCAATCATGAGGATATGAATATGACACATGTCCTAGTTATTTTGGGATTAAATGTAAGCATTTGAAGCACAAAAATCTAGAATGACCATAAAATTTTTCCCTTTTGATGTAGCAAGCTAACATAAGCATTCGAGCATAAACACTAGGATGACCAGAATGTTTCTTCTATGCAGACACACTAGACACACAAGAGATCCTTCTTATGCTAAGTATTTAGTAAGGACTTTTTCCACAATGACCCTTGCATTTGTAACCTAAGATAGAATTGTGTTAAGTATATTTGCAGTGACTTGTATGTTCACTTAGCAGGACAAGTATTAGTATTTATTGTAGCATAGAGAATTCACTCAAACAAGCAAGGAAAAGAATCAACCTCACTAAAATATCTATATAAAAGGAGTAGAGTTACACATGACCATCTAATATGAGATAGAGGCTCTTATAGTGGACACCCCTTTTATATGAATGTTTCAAATCATTGGAACTAAACCAAAAAATAGAAAGAAAAGAAAATATCATGCCCCTAGTCCCCGCTTCTCTAGTCAAAAGAGGCATCCTCAAGTTTCTCAAAGAGACATCATAAAGAAAACAAATAAAACAAGAAAAGAAAAGCTCATCATATTCCAAACAAGTTCAACATTTTTAGTTTACTTTTGGTGTTATAGGATTGATGTCAAGAGTCAATGTTTAGAAAATATATATAAGAAATATCTTCAGTAGGGTGACAGTAGTAGATAGACTCAGTTAGAACAACTAGTGACTGAAGTCAAGGAGGAATCTTTAGTAAGAAGAAGCTTAGTACAAAACTGAGTGATAGTAGTTAGATACAGTTGGAAAAATGGGTGATTGATGTGAGAGAGATCTTCTTTGAGAGGAATCTCAGGAGAAAAGTAACCAATAGTAGGGAAACATAGTTAGAAAAACTAGTGACTAACACAAAAGATCTTCTATGAGAGGAATCTCAAAAGTGACACAAGCCACATTAGGTAGACACAATTAGAACAACTAGTGACTGATGCGAAAGAGATTCTTATGACATTGTAGGGTGTTGCACCCAGGTTATGACAAGATTCAATCCATGGATGCATGAGTGAAAGCAACAAACTAAACTAGGAAAGCAACTATGCAAGGGCCAAAATATGCACTACAAGATGTAGCATTTGAAATAAGAGGCACATATTTTTACTACCAAGATTCTCGTTTGCCAAGTTTTCATCAATGGAACTTCTTTTTCAATTTTTTTGTACTTTTCAATTTTTCAATTTTTTGGTATTACCAAGGTGCCTATTTCTAGGTTTTGATCAAGATAATAGATTTTTTTGGGGACTTTTTATAGTTTTTAGACTTTTTTTAGGATATTTTGAATTTTTAGAACTTTTTTGAAGACATTTTTGAATGTATAGAACTTCTTTCACAGATTACTAGCTCTCAAGTAGGATTATATCATTTTGTTCTAGTGTCTAGCAAGGTGTAGGACAAGATGTAGTAGCAAGCTAGTGGATAAGTAGAGATGGATAGGCAAGGAGTATGAAGCTAGTGAAAGTGATCCTCAAGAATTGGCTCTCCAAGAGTACCTAAGCTAGGGAAAATTTAAGATAGCCATATAAAGTGGGTTTTAGATAATCAATGAAAGTCATTAAGTTAGATAGCATGATGTCATGAAAGCAAGTAATCCAAAAGAGTGGACATCTCAAGAGCCCTCTAAGAATATATTTTTTGTTCTTTTTCTTTTGATCAAGACGAAGAGGTCAAGTGGGTAGGGTAGTGATAAAAAAATTTATTAGAATTAAGGATAATGGAGGCTATAAGTGAATGACTTGGGATAATGGGGATGGTGACAAGAATTTTGGTGGTTCAAATAACCCATGCTCATGAATAACTCAAAAGCATCAAGATCAAAGAGAAAAGATGGAATGGATGGATTATGGAAGAATTATGCATGATGCTAGTTTTCCTAGTTTTCATCATGGTACTTGTCCAATGTTCCACAAGAAGTAGTTTTCACCATAGGATGCATTTATTTATCTTTACTTTTGCTACCAAGGCACATGTTTCTAGGTTTTCACCAAGGTACTTTTTTTGGGGGATTTTTAGATTTTTTGGAAAGAATTTAAGCCTTTTTTTATTTGAATAGTACTCCTATTAAAAAGATAAGTTATGATAAAGCCAAGAGCATATAAATTTATGCTCAAAGATGTTGATAGGGTAATGGAAGGGAGATAGTAGAATATATATATGGAGGATATGGTTTTAGGCTATGGATGAGATAAATGGGATATAAGGTGAAGTGAATATGGTATTGAAAGGGATGCACATAGGTAGAAGAAAAAGTGGGCAAGATCAACATTGACAAACACCTTGAAGGGTAGTGGAATGATGGAGTAAATATTGACAAAATAGATTGAGTTCTATATGTATAAGATGGTAGAATAATTTTGGAGAAAGATAGAGTGGAAGGTTTGACAATTTTTTGAGGAAGATGTCTGGAAGAAGATGAAGTGGAATCCTTTGGAAACTGGAATTGTTGAAAATATTCAAGACTATGTTAGGTTACTGAGAGGGGAGGGGTGAATTAGTAACCTTTAAAACTTGATCAATTTTAGCACTTTATAGCAATATACCAATTATCATTTATTGATCTAATTGCATACATGAGAAACTAAAAACATAAAACATTCATAACACTTGATCACAGTAATTTGGTGACCCAAAAATGTTCCAAATAGAAAGTAAATCTGGGATGGGGATGATACCCACAAAACTTCAATATTACAGCATAAAGTTAGCCTATTAAGGCTTACATTGATCACTTTTGATGATCTATCCTATTAGGAGCAATTAGGACTGCTAGGTCCACCTTGTTGAAGGATTTACAAACACACAATAAAGTATGCACTCGATAAAGATATTTTGAGAAAGACTATTAAGTCTACCTTGTTAAAGGATTTAGACTAATTCACCTATTAGAATGAAACAATAGATCTCTGACTTACAACTAAATTGATGATAGAGATTCCTTGATTGTATTGATCACCTTTTGTGATGGATATGTCTCTACTGCTCTATTTTTGATATGGCCTTCAATATATACTTTATCTATTGCTTGATTACATTCACATTCTTACATACTTATTATCTCGCATACTACATTAGATATGATACAATACATTACATATATATACTAATCCAATTTACAAAATTGCAAAGCCAGCCATCATACAAGTTAACACCAATATTACAAAGTTGGCCCAAATAAAGACACTTAGGTTCTAAAGACTAACTTGGTGAAGTTCTAATACTTGGCATCCACTGTCATTACTCGACATCATCATGCACTTAGTAGAAGTAGAAGCTTAGTCATACTAATCACCTCAAAGTAGTCTCAAACTTGGTCTGCAGTAGTGACTTGGTAAATACTATGTCACTTGGCATAAACTGAATTAATAGTTTACCATGACTTCACTCAGTAAACACTAACTTCACATATGGCTTGGTTAACACTAGCTTTGCATCACATGAACTACTAGCTCGATAGAAACTGCAATACTCGATAACCACTTAACTCCTTGGGTTGAACTGCTAGACTTCACACTGCTTAATTTTGCTTGGTTTGAACTATTGCGCTTCACACTAACTGAATTCCCTTGGTAACCAATGGAATGCTCGGTGGCCACTAGAATTAGTCCAAAAGACTTGGTAGCAACTGTAGAATTTGGTGGCTACTGAATTACATGGAAAACATTGTAGATTTTTCAATGAGCTTGGTAGCCATACAAAATCTAAATAAGTGTTGTCACTAATAAAAAAACTTGATTCATATGTCAAAAATCTCCCCCTTTTGGAATTAGTGACAAAAACACTTTTTAACCAAAACTTATATACATCACCATGTGATACTAGCTTGGTAGGGTATATTGTTTTTTGATTTTTCCAAATTTTTCTTTGTAAGTATATATGGTATACTATACAACATAGCTGCAAAATTCTCCTTTGTTATACACATTTTCTCCTTGCATAATTCTCCCACATACAATATACATAGTCTCTCCCCCTTTTTGACAATAATGCCAAAGATTAATTCAAAACTTATTTACATGGAGATGCCAAAATGAGATAGAAACTTAGAATGTACCTTAAGAATGAGTGCTAAAGTTTTATCCCAATCCTCTTGTGAAATCTTACATGTACCTAGAGAAATTTGCACTTCTACAAAGAGTTTTATCATGTGATCTACAATAAAGAAGTTAATGTCATGGATGAAGGTTTTTGAGTAAACAATGTGTTTCTACATTGTATCCATGATAAGAAGGATCATATTCTAAATATTTATCAATGTAGACCAGATCCTTGCTTCTTCTCTCAACAAATTTGCCTGCATGTTTGACAAAAATATGATCTTCATATGATGTGTAGAGCTTGAATTAGAGTCAAGTTACAATTATTGTGCACTGGCTTTCAGATCCTCATCAATCTTTGTCAGTTTTCTCTTTATCTCCTTTGTGAACTCGGTAACATCACATAACTTCACAAAAAGTGATGTCACATTAGTACAAGATGTTTCAAGATTGGTCAAAATTGAGGAAAGCTTAACTTGTTGAATGGAAATTTTCTGAGCAATGTGCTCAAGCATTTTATTATCAAATTTCTTTTCTACTTTCTCGATTAACTTATCTTGACCACTAGAGTTCTCATTAAATTTTTGGACTGCCTCTGCTAATTGCAATAAAATAGGTTGAGAAGTATCAACCTCAATACCTATAGCCTCAAACAAAATGTTCTTGGTATCATCTATAATCTTATATTGTCTATCTCTTTATTCTCTTAATTTCTTATGCTTTGCCTTCTTTTGGAGGAGTTCACCAGGTATATGCATTTGATTTGTAGTAAGATTATAAAAGTCCCATTTGAGAATTTCTATTTCCTCATCTAGGTCTATATCCTCTTCTATCTCCTTACCTCTACTCAAAAGTCTTGTACTTGGTTGAGCATTAGGTTCAGTTGTCCTTGTACTTAATGCCTTTGTATCCAGGATGGAAACAATTGTAGATATATTGGGACTGGCTACAAAAATTGATATAGTACCAACTAATGGAATAATAACAGGAATGCTTGTTAAATCCAAAACTGAAGAAGTCATAATTGAAATATCCATTACTGAAGTAGACAAAATTTTAGAATCCAAAATTGAAGTACTTATTGCCAAAGAGCTCAAAATTGTAGAGGCCACTATATCCATTGCTAATGACTACAACTTGGGAGCTAAAGAAAAGGGAGGTTGCAGCTCGATAGATGAAGTGGTAATCACTTCTATCAATGATGCGTTGAGCTATGTGAGGATGAAGAGTGATTGGATGTTTGAAGTACATGTAGTTGTCATAATCAAACTTGTTGAAGTTGTCTCTGAGCTTGATGTAGCAACTGGTTTTCTTGGAGAGTGAGGAAGCGAGGCAATGACTATGGCTTCTATCTTCATAGGGTTAGTCTCCTCATCATCTTCTTTTTCTTCCTCAATAGCTTCCTCCTCTTTATCTTCTTCAACTTCCTCATTGTCAAAATATGTGGGCTCAATGTAAGTTTCTTCTTCCTCATCATCAATGTCATCATCCTTAACATCTATTGGGAAGTCACTTTGTTTATGAAAATGATAAAAATTCTTCCACATGCTTTATATCCTTGATCAAAATTAAACAAGTATTGAATCTAAGAGTCATTTTAAATTCATTTTTCTTCAAGGACTCTTTTACCTCAACATCTATCATGCTAGGTAGCAACTACCTTAGGGTTTGTGCATAGATTTTTTTTTTTTTTTGCATTGTAAAGTCCCATATTGGCTTAATTCATTAGATATTTGGGAGGCTACTTGATCTAGTAAATACTTCCATTTTCCCATTTTGGTTAACACCAGTTCTTACACCTATTTCTTCTCAGCCTCTATCCTAGTTTCATACTTGAAATATTTGAAGTTTGTTATGCCTACACATTCTTCCATCTATTTCAATTTTTCTTGGAAGGTGGGAGGAGGTTTTCTAAAGACAATATTACTGCCTTTCTTCCTAGACCTCCTTATAAAGATTGTAATGGATAGCTTAGGTGGCCTAGTGATGATCACCTTGCCTTTCTTCTTCAAGGGTTCTTATTCTTTTTCAGACTCATCCTCTACCTCTTCATCTATATCTTCTCCTTTTCCCTCAGTTAACATAAGAGGTGTGGTTGATTTTAGTTTTTCTATCATCCTCTTACCTTTGTTAACTACTTGTGGGAGCTTTATCTCTAGCTCTACCCTTGCCTTTGCCTCATCATACGTTCCAAAGTGCCATGCCTTTGGATCAAAAAGTTCATTAATCAAAGCTTCAACAATGTCCTTTGTTTCATCAATGTTTACCTCATAGGGAATGGGTTTTACCCATACAATTCTGGGCTTTACTGCCTAAATGTAGACTTTGTCACTATATACCATGAAACAAACATCATCTTTGTAATCTTCTACTAGATTCTTAGGTATTCTAAATCTATTATTCATTTTCTCTTTGAATACTTAAAAGTAGTTGTCCATAATACTAACAAAATTCTCTCCCATTTCTACAATGTATTCATTAATCTAGTATAATATAGGCACATCTTTTCTCCATACTACCATGCCTTTAGAATCCAAAATTGAAGTACTTATTTCCAAAGAGCTCAAAATTGTAGAGGCCACTATATCCATTGCTGATGACTACAACTTGGGAGCTAAAGAAAAGGGAGGTTGCAGCTTGATAGATGAAGTGGTAATCACTTCTATCAATGATGTGTTGAGCTATGTGAGGATGAAGAGTGATTGGATGTTTGAAGTACATGTAGTTGTTATAATCAAACTTGCTGAAGTTTTCTTTGAGCTTGATGTAGCAACTAGTTTTCTTGGAGAGTGAGGAAGTGAGGCAATGATTGTGGCTTCTATCTTCATAGGGTTAGTCTCCTCATCATCTTCTTTTTCTTCCTCAATAGCTTCCTCCTCTTTATCTTCTTCAACTTCCTCATTGTCAAAATATGTGGGCTCAATGTAAGTTTCTTCTTCCTCATCATCAATGTCATCATCCTTAACATCTATTGGGAAGTCACTTTGTTTATGCAAATGATAAAAATTCTTCCACATGCTTTATATCCTTGATCAAAATTAAACAAGTGTCGAATCTAAGAGTCATTTTAAATTCATTTTTCTTCAAGGACTCTTTTACCTCAACATCTATCATGCTAGGTAGCAACTACCTTAGGGTTTGTGCATAGATATATATTTTTTTTTTCATTGCAAAGTCCCATATTGGCTTAATTTTCTCTAATAATTCATTAGATATTTGGGAGGCTACTTGATCTAGTGAATACTTCCATTTCCCCATTTTGGTTAACACCAATTCTTCCACCTATTTCTTCTCAGCCTCTATCCTAGTTTCATACTTGAAAGATTTTAAATTTGTTATGCCTACACATTCTTCCATCTATTTCAATTTTTCTTGGAAGGTGGGAGGAGGTTTTCCAAAGACAATATCATTTCCTTTCTTCCTAGACCTCCTTATAAAGACTATAGTGGATGTCTTAGGTGGCTTGGTGATGATCACTTTGCCTTTCTTCTTCAAGGGTTCTTATTCCTTTTCAGACTCATCCTCTACCTCTTCATCTATATCTTCTCCTTTTCCCTCAGTTAACATAAGAGGTGTGGTTGATTTTATTTTTTTATCCTCCTCTTACCTTTGTTAACTGCTTGTGGGAGCTTTATCTCCAGCTCTACCCTTGCCTTTGCCTCATCATACGTTCCAAAGTGCCATGCCTTTGGATCAACAAGTTCATTAATCAAAGCTTCAACAATGTCCTTTGTTTCATCAATGTTTACCTCATAGGGAATGGGTTTTACCCATACAATTCTGGGCTTTACTGCCTAAATGTAGACCTTGTTACTATCTACCATGAAACAAACATCATCTTTGTAATCTTCTACTAGCTTCTTAGGTATTCTAAATCTATTATTCATTTTCTCTTTGAATACTTAAAAGTAGTTGTCCATAATACTAACAAAATTCTCTCCCATTTCTACAATGTATTCATTAATCTAGTATAATATAGGCACATCTTTTCTCCATACTACCATGCTTTTAGAATCCAAAATTGAAGTACTTATTGCCAAAGAGCTGAAAATTGTAGAGGCCACTATATCCATTGCTGATGACTACAACTTGGGAGCTAAAGAAAAGGGAGGTTGCAGCTTGGTAGATGAAGTGGTAATCACTTCTATCAATGATGTGTTGAGCTACGTGAGGATGAAGAGTGATTGGATGTTTGAAGTACATGTAGTTGTCATAATCAAATTTGCTGAAGTTGTCTCTGAGCTTGATGTAGCAACTGGCTTTCTTGGAGAGTGAGGAAGCGAGGCAATGGCTATGGCTTCTATCTTCATAGGGTTAGTCTCCTCGTCATCTTCTTTTTCTTCCCCAATAGCTTCCTCCTCTTTATCTTCTTCAACTTCCTCATTGTCAAAATATGTGGGCTCAATGTAAGTTTCTTCTTCCTCGTCATCAATGTCATCATCCTTAACATCTATTGGGAGGTCACTTTGTTTATGCAAATGATAAAAAATTTTCCACATGCTTTATATCCTTGATCAAAATTAAACAAGTATTGAATCTAAGAGTCATTTTAAATTCATTTTTCTTCAAGGACTCTTCTACCTCAACATCTATCATGCTAGGTAGCAACTACCTTAGGGTTTGTGCATAGATATATATTTTTTTTTTGCATTGCAAAGTCCCATATTGGCTTAATTTTCTCTAATAATTAATTAGATATTTGGGAGGCTACTTGATCTAGTGAATACTTCCATTTTCCCATTTTGGTTAACACCAATTCTTCCACCTATTTCTTCTCAGCCTCTATCCTAGTTTCATACTTGAAAGATTTGAAGTTTTTTATGCCTACACATTCTTCCATCTATTTCAATTTTTCTTGGAAGGTGGGAGGAGGTTTGCTAAAGACAATATCACTGCCTTTCTTCCTAGACCTCCTTATAAAGACTATAGTGGATGGCTTAGGTGGCTTGGTGATGATCACCTTGCCTTTCTTCTTCAAGGGTTCTTATTCCTTTTCAAACTCATCCTCTACCTCTTCATCTATATCTTCTCCTTTTCCCTTAGTTAACATAAGAGGTGTGGTTCATTTTAGTTTTTCTATCCTCCTCTTACCTTTATTAACTGCTTGTGGGAGCTTTATCTCCAACTCTACCCTTGCCTTTTCCTCATCATACATTCCAAAGTGGCATGCCTTTGGATCAACAAGTTCATTAATAAAAGCTTCAACAATGTCCTTTGTTTCATCAATGTTTACCTCATAGGGAATGGGTTTTACCCATACAATTCTGGGCTTTACTGCCTAAATGTAGACTTTGTCACTATCTACCATGAAACAAACATCATCTTTGTAATCTTCTACTTGCTTCTTAGGTATTCTAAATCTATTATTCATTTTATCTTTGAATACTTAAAAGTAGTTGTCCATAATACTAACAAAATTCTCTCCCATTTCTACAATGTATTCATTAATCTAGTATAATATAGGCACATCTTTTCTCCATACTACCATGCCTTTGGAAGGGAAAAACTTCTGAATATAGAAGAACAAACAAGTCAACAGAGAGCCAAATTTGTAGGGGTTGTTCTTGGAAGTCCAAATATTTTCCATGTTTTTTTTGAATTGCTTCAACAATAGGTTTGCCAAGTCATAAGACAAATTGTTCTTCTCAACTTTGTAAGTTAAATCTGCAACTGCACATGATACACTATTGAGGTGGCTTGAACTATATATCTTGTGAGCTATCACATGTATCCCAAATTTTAATTTTACATTAGTTACACTATATATTTTCATGCCTCTACCATCCCACTCAGCTAGGGTTTTCTTTTCTAGCTTAGCCCAACCTAGGGTTTTGGTGGTTTTGGCTTTAGTGAGCATGGCGAGGTCAATGATGCAATGAATCATTTTCTTGGTGATTACAACTCGTTTCTCAAGTCATATCTAACCATTATGCACTTGACTTAGAATGTATCTAATCCATTTGATTTGAAAACCTCAGGGCATGTGAGGAATGTGGGTCAAACCTTTGTCTTCCAAATGTTTATGCTCAGGTTTGAGAACTCCATTAACATACAATTCACCTAGGGGCATCATCCATTTCTAGGGTTCCAATTTCTTGAATAGAACACTTGAAATGTGTACATATATTGTTAATAAGGAGTACCTTAGGTGGGATTTGCAGTTGAGCTCTACTTGTGTCGACGGTTTCTGCGATCACGGGCATAAGTTTGAAGTCTGGTACTTTCTACTTGACTCAAACCAACATCATAGACCCTTTCTCCACTTTGCTACTTCTACTACTTGTTGCCATGATTACTTGGTAAATTATCAAACCTTGAAAACCTTGTTGTTAACTTGTTTGAAGTTGCTTGAAAGAACTAGAATTTGCAATAGCAATTAGATTTCCTGGTGAAAAATGAATTTAATTTCATGCTTTTTGTTAAAACTTTGCCATTGATGCTTGGTATGAAGGTAGTTGGTTTGACATCATTATGCTCGAAAATATGTGCTACAGGCTATCATTTACTATTCTATTGATTACTTGGTGAAGAATTCATGACTTGGTAACCATGTGTGTCTTGTTACTCTTGACCTTACTTGGTAAAGTCGAGGACTTGACCTTACTCAATAGAGAAGGTAACTTGGTGATAACTGGTATTGATCTTCCTTAGTGATCCTTTTATATCTTGAATACTAATTTGGCTCTTTTTCACCTTTCAATTTGGAACTATTTGGATATGATCTTGATAGAACAGTTCTAGTTCTCCTTTGGAAACCGAGTTGAAAATGGTGGAGTCACCCACTTCTTAAGTGACATGACCATCATTACTTGAACTAGCATTCTTGGTAGATTTTGGGATCCATTGCTACCTCATCTACTTTTGAATGTTATCTACTTTTTATTTCTTTTCCTCTTCAACTCTACCTGTATTCATGCAATTCTTGGATAGATGACCAAGTCCAGTACAAGTAAAACATCTTATGGTGGTATCTCTCTTCCTTGTGTGATGTTTAACAAAATTCATGCCAATGTGTCCATAATGACATCTACATCAAGTGTTGTAGTCCCAACCAAATATGGCTTTCACATTTTCTCTGCTAGATTAAATGACTTAGTTCTACAATCTAATACCTTGTGACCTTGTTTCTTGCATTTGTGACACTTGCCCTCAAATTTTGGTTTCTCTTTCCATTCATTAGCCTTGTGACCATGCTGACTGCAATTATAGCATTTTCCATTAAATTTTTCTTTACCATTACTCCAATATTTGTTTGATGTATGACCTATTTTACCACAATGATTGCAAATAGGTTTTTGATTCTTTGAGCACCTTGTTCAAAGGATTCACCTTCTTCTTTATATCCAATTATTGCTTTACCTTTTTGCCTATAAAGATTTTTCTCATTTATTTGATTTAATTAATTCATGTCTACTTGGGATTTCATCCTTATTTTATTGATTTGTTTTTCAATGTTTAAGTCATTTTTCAATCTTTCACTGATTTTCTTTTTAGACCTCGACTCATTTCTTATTCTTTCATTGATTTTTCTTTCCAAATTTAGATCCTTTCTTAATCTTTCATTGATCTATATTTGGCTCATGATTTCCTCATTTCCATTGGAGATTTGATCCATAAGATCTACATGCTAAAGGGATTGGTTCTAAATTTCATTGTTTCTTCCATCCATTTCTTCTTTCATCTTGCTCCTCTATTCCAAGATTTTACATAGCCTTACTGATTGAATTTCTTGTTCTCTTTTGAGATTTCTTACTTCTTCTTGCAGGGAACCATTCTTCTCTAGGAGTTCTTTGATTGCATCATTTGCTTCACCTGAATTGCTTGAAGGAAAAAAAGTATTCAATTCTTTCTTCAATGTACTAATGATCATTCATTTGATTTGCAAGTTCCTTCCTTTTTTTCAGGGATTGGGAAAGTTGCTCCTTAGCTTTCTTGAGTTGTGCAATGACCCTTTCTAGATCCAATTTTTCATTATCAATTGCCTTATCAAGTTTGAATATCTCCATATCCTTGATCTTTGCTCAAGTTGTTAAACTTTCTCCTAAGAACCACAAAGGTTTGATACTAATTGTTGGAAATATTCAATACTATGCTAGGTTTTTGATAAGGTAAACAGGTTTTAAGGGGTCCTGAAACCCATAAGTTTAACAACAAGAAAGGCTGAAAATAAGCAAAAAAATGGCCAGCCAAAACATAAGCCTTACAGCTGAAAATAAGCCCAAAGGCCCAGCCCGAAACAACTGCCCACTAAAAAGGCTAGAGAACCAACCAGAAAAATAGAGACCAGACAAAAAGCCAAAGCCAGGAGAAAAAAAAACCAAAGGACAGAGACCCAACCTAGCAGACTACTTCTCCATCTCGAGCATGGTCTGGGCAGCTTCGACACACTCTTGTTGCTCTTCTGCCTTATGATCCTGGGCATTCGTCAAATCCTGCTCCATAGTATTGTCCTTGGCTTTATCCACATCCAGCCTATCTTTGTCTCTGTTCTATTTATCATCTTCCTCCATCTGGTTCCTGTCTTTGAGATTTTTCAAGAGAGAGAGGATGTTGTCATTGATCGAAGTGAGCAAGGAGATCATTTGACTTGCCAGGTTGTGATTGTAGTTCTCAATATTTTTTACTCTCCTCTCCATCAGAGTCTCCCAGCTGTTCCGATTGCCTTGGCTTTCTGCACCTGTCTTGCTCTTGATTTTTTCCATTTGGGAAACCCTATCTCTGACATCCTCAAGCTCATGGAAAAGCCATTTAATTGATCTGAAGTTGTCAATCATGCTATTGCGGGCATTGTTCAACAGATTCATGCCCGTTTCTCTTGCATTATCAGAAATAGCCACCATAGCCGGGTTAATTAGCTCATTGAGTCTAGGCTTCTCGAGGTCATCCACCAGGAGTTGGGGGTTCATCGCCTCTCTGTAGATTTCCATAGTGGCCATTCTCACATTGAAGTTCTTCCAAGCCTTCCTTCTGTTATTAACTTGCACTTCCCCCTCAATCTGTCCAGAGTTGTCATTTTCCTCCAAAGGAGGCTGAGGATGTATAGGGGAGAGGGGAATGGGCAAAGAATCCTTTCCCTGACTACTGGAGCGCTCCATGCTCTCTCCCTCCCTCTTCTGTCTTTTTCTCAGTTTCTCCTCGTCCAGCTCCTCCTTCGAAACCTTGTCAGAATCATCAGTATCCATTTCCTCCTCCACCTTAGCAGAGCCAGTTTTAGCTGGGGTATGACCTCTAGGGCTCTTTCTGCTGGCTAATTTGATAGAGGGGTAATCCTTCTTATGGCTTTTAGTCTTCTTACCTGAATGCTCAAAAACCTCATCAGAGCTGATGCTCTCAACATCGTCGGAATCTGAGGAAAAATTGGAGCTGCTCTTGTCAACATCCGCCCCCTGGATAGGGTTTTTGCTAATGGTTTGAGCATGGAAATGCTCATGAATCAGAAGCAAAAGACCCTCATGCAGGGCCGGGTTGACGATAGCTTTCTTTTTAAAACTAGAAATGGCCTTATTCATTGAGTTAAAAAGATAATACGGGAAGGAGATCTTACTACCATGGCGAAAATGATTCAGAATCACAAAATGGTGAGTCCTAACCCTATCAAACCTGGGGTCTAGGGTTATATATTCAATGACAGCGTAGAGAACATACCTCCAGAGCTTCTTTATAGTATCCGTTACAAAAAATGTCTCTTTCTTGCCCAGCTTGTTCAGCTCTTCAGTGTTTTTCACAAAATTCTTGATTGCATTAGAAGACATCTTCTTGTCTCTGAAGAATTTATGCCCCTCCATCGGAATCCCCGTGACTTCAGCAACCACATCCTCAGTAATTTGAAAGTAGACCCCGTTCACCTTAACCTTACCATTATTCCACAAATTCACCATGCTGTTAGTGATCTCAGGATCCGAGCCATGAAGTTTCTCAAAGAAATTAGTAACCCCACCCTTTTCCAGCTCTCTCCAAACTTTGGCCTTGTTCTTCCACTTCTGAACTTCCCCCACTGGCTCCTTTCTGCTCCTCTCACCCGTCATGTTTACCTGATCAACTTCCACAATTCTCATGAACTCTGAACTGTGCAAGTTATTTGCATTCGAAAAAATGGTGATGTTTCTTTTATGATACCCGTGAATATACCCCTTTTTGAAAATAATGGTATCGTCCTTTCAAACGTGTCAAAATGTCAGAGGAAACCCCTTTTGCTGGTGAAAATCACGATGCCAATAATGGCACTTACCATTTATTAAGCAATCTTTATTATCCATAATTGCATTGGATTTGAGCCGTCCTTCCCAAGATTTTATCTTGGTCGATAAGCAACTTTGCCTCCGTCGAAAAATCTTTTTCGGCATGCCAGGTCAGATTATTGGTGGCGTTAACCCCTTTATTAGCAAACCAATCAGCGACTAGGTTTGCCTCTCTGTAAACATGAGTGACATGGACCTTATCGAACTTTGTGAGAGTGGCGCAAGTCTCAGCAATTATGTTCACAATCATCCACGAGGGAGGGGAAATACCATCAATGGTATTAATAATGTTTTTGGAGTCCCCCTCAAGCCAGAGTTTAGTAATCTCGGCTTCAAAAGCCAACTTGACCACCTTACTCGCAGCTCTTGCTTCAGCTAGATGAATAGTCTGGATTCCCAGCGGGGAAGAAAAGGCAGCTATTCCCTCCCCATAGCTATTTCTTATGATTCCACCGCAACCTGAAGGGCCTGGGTTACCCTTAGAAGCCCCATCAAAGTTGGCTTTTGACCAACCATCTGGGGGGAGAAGCCAGCTAGCATCCTGCCTTTTGAGGTTCCTGTCTTTTTCTTTAGCTATCTTTCTGTCCCCTTCTTCTTCTTCTTCCTCCTTCAGCACTTGGAGATTTTCCTTTATATTCTTCGAGACCTTCCTACCAAGGATTATAGCTGGCTCCTCTCTGTCTCTAAATATTCTATTATTCCTTTCCTTCCAAATTCCCCAGCAAAAATGGGGTAAAATCCAGTCCGAGTGATCCTGCCGACCAGCAATCTTACAAAGACCTTTCCACTGATGGAAAAAATCCATGAGATTATCCGGTTTGCACCAGAGGGTTTCATTATCATGTGTGATGACATTCCACACCTCCCTGGCATAGTCACATAAGATGAAAATGTGATTTTTGGTCTCAGCCTGATTCTTACACAAGGGACATCTACTGGGCATAACATGTCCTCGCTTCATGAGATTTTCATGAGTAAGGATTTTGTTCTGAAGAGCCAGCCAGTAAAAAATGTTGATCTTTGGAGTGAGACCCAGAATCCAAGCCTCCGCCCAATGGGCCTTCTCTTTTAAGCTCCAAAGGGAATTATAGCCTGAGGCAATAGAGTATCTTCCATTGGGATTATCCCTCCAGACCAGCTCATCCCCCAAATTGATAGGAATCATGGAATTGAGCATAAGCATTATAGGAGTCAAGTCCTCAGAGATGAGGGATAGGTCACTCCATTCCTGGCCATTCCAATAATCACAAACTTTGGACCCAATTTGATCAGTATAAGCTTGCATCCATCTCTCAAAAATAGGGTTATTGATAAGTGGATCTTGGGAAAGCCATCTATCCGACCAGAACTAGATGTCCTTCCCATTTCCCAATTTCCATGATATCCTGGCCTTAGCCAGGTCCCTGGCTTTCATGATCCCATTCCAAATGTTCGATCCTTTTGGGATATCTTCATTAAAAAGGGTGAAAAGAAGAGTGGGTCTTCTAAGGTACTTGTTTACCAGGGTGTCCCTCCATTCACCGGTGCTACTGAAGATCCGCCATATTTGTTTAGCTAGGAGAGCCTTAATGAGGTGGGTGATCTTTCTAATGCCCAGACCTCCGTACCTCTTAGGGAGGCAAACCTTCTCCCAAGAAACAAGAGGGTATCTTTTCTTCCCTTCATTACCATTCCAAAGGAAGTCTCTCTGGATTTTCTCCATTCTTTCAGCTATTTTCCCCAGAATTCCAAAGAGGCTCAAGGCGTAGATTGGCAGATTTTGAAGAGAAGATTTGACTAAGAGGCATTTCCCCGCTTGACTAAGAGAGACCCCTTTCCAACCAGCCATCTTCCTATTGAATCTGTCCAAAATACCATTCCAAAAAGACTCCGGGGGTGAGGATCCCAAAGGGAGACCAAGATAGGTAGAGGGGAAAGAGCCTACCCCACAACCCAGAATCTTAGCAATTTTTCTTTGTCTAACCTCAGAGGTGTTGATGAAAAAGAGCGAGCTTTTGTTCCAATTAATTAGCTGACCCGTCCCACTGGAGTAAGTATCAAGAATCTTCTTTAGGGCTCTGGCCTCTTTGACAGAAGCTTCCCCCCCCCAAGATAGTATCGTCAACAAATTGCTGATGAGTGAAGGGAATGCAATTAGAGGAGGGAAGGATCCCTTTGATACAAGCCTCACACTTTCTACAGTCTATAATCCTTCCTAAGCATTCAGCTAAAATGATGAACAAAATGGGCGAAAGGGGGTCTCCTTGTCAGAGGCCTCTAGAAGGTTTGAAAAAATTAGAAGGGACTCCATTAACCAGAACAGCCAAGGAGGAGGTGGACACCAATTGAGAGATAATTTTGCAAACTTTACTGTCAAAGCCAAAAGTCGAGAGGACCTTCCCAAGGAGAGACTAGTCCACCCTGTCATAAGCTTTAGAAAGATCCAGTTTGAGAAACATACCTTCCCATTTGGATGCCTCAAGAGAGTGGATGACTTCATGCACCATCTGGACAGAATCCAAAATTTGTCTCCTTGGAACAAAACCTGATTGATGCTGCGAGATTATCATGGGCAAGATCTTGAGCATTCTTAAAGTGAGAACTTTAGAGATGATCTTGTAGAGTGAGTTGCACAGACTAATAGGTCTAAAGTTGTCCAATGAGTCCGCCCCAGGGGATTTGGGAATGAGAACCACAAAAGTCGAGTTTAGCTTCTTGAGAATAGATTTAGCTCCAAAGAATTCCTGGACAGCCTGAACAACCTCTCCCATGATCACCGGCCAGAACCTTTGGAAGAAAAAAGTGGGAAAACTGTCCGGGCCTGGAGCCTTGTCAACAGGCAGAGAAAAGAGAGCCTCTCTAACTTCCGAAGCATTAGGAATAGCACAGAGCTGTTTATTATGGATAGGTTGAATGAGCTGAGGGATACAGTGTAACAAATCCTCCTGGTCCAAATTGGAAAGCATTGGGTCCTCAGAGAGAAGGCTAGAGAAAAAGGAAACAGCTTCTTCCGAGATGGCAGATTCTTCAGTTAACAGCTCCTGCCCCTTTCTGATACCATAGATCCTGTTACTAGCATGGTGCTTGAGGGTGGTTAGGTGAAAAAACTTAGTGTTCTGATCTCCTTCCTTTAGCCAGGTGATCCTCGATCTTTGCCTCCAAAATTTTTCTTCCTTATTAATAATGTTATGAATTTCAGACAGGGTCTTGAGCTCCGAAACCCTGTTGGTCTCAGTGTAACCTTCCTTCTGAATGCAATCTTGGATAATAGTTAGATTATCAAATAACTCTTTCTTTTCATGGAAGATATGACCAAAATCAGACTTGTTCCAAATTTTAATCATCCTCTTCACATTGCTAAGTTTTCTGGTGACTCTGAACATGGCTGAGCCCTCCACCTCTATCCCCCACCATTTCTTGATATTATCCAGGAGGTCAGGGTGAGAGGTCCACATTTTCTCAAACCTGAAAGGATGGTATCTCCTGTGTACCAGAGGGGAAACTAAAAGAGAAATGGAAGAGTGGTCCGAACCAATTTTGGGAAGCAGAGATAGTCTGCAGCTGAAGGATTGAAGCCAGTCCGAAGATATAAGAGCTCTATCCAGCCTAACCTGAATGCAATCATGGCCTATTCTCTTGTTTGACCAGGTAAAAGATCCGCCCTTAAGCTTTACGTCCATAAGGGCCAGATTATTTATGAAGTTAGAAAGATCCTGTTTACTTTCCCAATCCGGGGGCATGCCTCCCTTTTTCTCTTTGTCTTCTAGCGGTGTGTTAAAGTCTCCCACGATAATACCTTTCTTAATGTCACAATCTTGCACCATATTACCAACTTTGGTCCAGAAGTTTTTTCTATCTCTCTTATTATTGGGGGTGTAAATATTCACTAAAAACTAGGAATCATTGGTGTGCAAATGTTGAACTCTGCAAAAAAGAATGTTATCTTCATCATACTCAGCTACTATATTGAAATACTTATCATTGAAAAGTAACAGCAGTCCTCCAGACGCTCCTTCAGAGTTAGAGGCTATGCCCTTCATGCTATTGTTGAACTTAATATTTTCCATCCTTTCCTTCTTCATTTTAGTTTCCTGGATTAGAAACACATCAGGCCTTTGGTCCCTTATCATATTTCTAATAACTTCTTGCTTGTGGATTCCATTGAGTCCACGAATATTCCAAGATAAGATCTTCATGATTTAACTACTGAACATGCTTCCTGGATGGTGCGCTGCGTACCATCCTTAATGTTTCTTCTGGCTTCCTCTTTCCTGATTTCATTCTTGTTTTTCCTTCCCACTAGGTTAGATTTGTGGTCGAGATCAGCCTTGGCCATGCTTCTAGTAGAAGGGGGAGATACCGAAGAAGGGTCCCTGCTATTCTTCTTCTTTCTACTCCTGACTTCTGTCCAGGGATTCTCTTCTCCCTCTAGTCCTTTGTCCAGCCAAGTATCAATTCTCGCCAAATCTTCCATTGTCGATGCAGATAGCCTCTCTATGATTCTATTTACTATTGAAGGGGGGGGACAACACACTGGTTTAGGGTCCTGGGACATGGGTTCCCCCTCCTTTAGTTCTTCCATGGAGTTCGGGACAAAGGATAGTTTCAAGTCATCCTCCTGAGAATCCAGAGGGGGAAGAGTCATATTTTCACCTGTCTCCTCAGGTTTCTTCTCAGATTCCTTCGCATTGGGGAGAGGTGTTGAATCGTCTTTCACTCCTTTCTCTTCTCCCCCTCCTATGTTTCCAGTCGCTCGAGGAGGCCTCGATTCCTCTTGGGGTGCATTAGGAGCAGTATTTGTTTTTCCTTCTGCCTCTCCATTTGCCTTGACTTGCGATGCTTTTTTCCTCCATTCTTTTTTGGGATCTAGAGAATATTTTATCCCCCCTTGTGGACGAGCCTTTCCCACCGTACTCTTCCCTTTGAAAAGTGGGCATGATCCAGCCTTGTGGCCAGCCTTCTTACAATGGAAACAAGCAAAAGGCACACTTTCATAGTCAATCTTTTGAGATCTGTTTCCCAGACGAGATTGTAGTTCTAAAACTTGAGGCATGTCCTGGCCTTCGATGACTCCTACATAGATTCTTGCGTAGTTCAATCTTTTCTTAGCTGCTGTGACAGGGTCAATGGAGAGGAGCTCTCCAAAGGTCCTGGCTATGCCATCAAAGACATCCTCATGCCAATATTCCAAAGGAAGTTCTGGAAGTCTTAACCAAATTGGAACCTGAGATTGGAAATCATTGTTCAAATCCAAGTTGGATGTCCATTTTTGCAATATTAGGTTGGATCTGCCCAAAGACCAGTTCCCAGCACATAGTATACGGGAAAAATCTTCCGAGCAAGAGAACTCGAAAGACATGAAGCCTTTGGCCATAGCAGTCACTTCTACATGCCCTTTAAGGTCCCATTTTCTCCTGGTAAATGTCCTCACTACATCAATATTAGGTCTTGGCCCTACAAATTTTCCTACCAGAGTGTTCGCCATGCTTAGGATATTGTGGTCAATAATTTCCCTAGGGATTTCCAGAGCAAAAATACCTTTCTCCTTATCAGATTTGTCAATGACTTTTGGGAAAGATGATTTACCTGATGGTTTTATCCCGAATAGATTCGACCAGCGTCCCCATGCCCCAGACGGCCCACTGCCCACATGGGGGGGAGGGGGAATCTTCTCACCTGGATGGGGCATCATAACCCATGGGTCCCCATCCTTTGAGGCATCCTCATCTTTCCCCTCCATTTCCTACCCTGCGCTTGCTACATGCCTTGCTGCATGCCCTCCTGCAGACGTGCTCTCCTGTCTCCCGCCTTTCTCCAGATTTGAAACAACGTGATTCGAATTGCAGTTCCCGCCCACTCCATCCCTCTCTCTCACCGTGCCCGTCATCTCTATATTATACTATGCTAGGTTACTAAGAGGGGAGGGGTGAATTAGTAACCTTTAAAACTTTATCAATTTCAGCACTTTATAGCAATATACCAATTATCATTTATTGATCTAATTACATACATGATAAATTGAAAACATAAAACATTCATAACACTTGAACACAATAATTTGGTGACCCAGAAACCTTCCAAATAGAAAGTAAAACTGGGGTGGGGATGATACCCATAAAACTTCAATACTACAGTATAAAGTTGGCCTATTAAGGCTTACATTGATCACTTCTAATGATCTACCCTATTAGAAGCAATTAGGATTGCTAGGTCCACCTTGTTGAAGGATTTACAAACACACAATAAAGTATGCACTCGATAAAGAGATTTTGAGAAAGACTATTAAGTCTACCTTGTTAAAGTATTTAGACCGATTCACTTGTTAGAATGAAACAATAGATCTCTAACTTACAATGGAATTGTTGATAGAGATTCCTTGATTGTACCAATCACCTTTTGTGATGGATATGTCTTTGTTGCTCCTTTCTGATATGGCCTTCAATATATACTTTATCTACTGCTTGATTACATTCACATTTTTACATACTTATTATCTTGCATACTACATTGGATATGATATAATACATTACATATAAATACCAATCCAATTTACAAAATTACAAAGTCGGCCATCATACAAGTTAACAACAATATTACAAAGTCAGCCCAAATGAAGACACTTGGGTTCTGAAGACTGACTTGGTGAAGTTCTGATACTCAGCATCCACTGTCATTACTTGGCATCATCATGCACTTCGTAGAATTAGAAGCTCAATCCATACTAATCACCTCAAAGTAGTCTCAAACTTGGTCTACACTGGTGACTTGATAAATATTGTGTCACTTGGCATAAACTACATTACTAGTTTACCATGACTTCACTTGGTAAACACTAACTTCACATATGGCTTAGTTAACACTAGCTTTGCATTACATGAACTGCTAACTCAGTAGAAACTATAATGCTCGATAACCACTGAACTGCTTGGGTTGAACTACTATACTTTACACTCCCTAATTCTGCTTGATTTGAACTGCTACACTTCACACTAACTGAATTCCCTTGGTAACCACTGGAATGCTCGGTGGCCACTACAATTAGTCCAAAAGACTCGATAGAAACTATAGAATTTGGGGGCTACTTAATTACATGACAAACATTGTAGACTATTCAATGAGCTTGGTAGCCATACAAAATCTGAATAATTGTTGTCACTAATAACAAACTTGATTGATATGTCAACAAGAATGTCAACTTTGATTTTTTTCAATATTCAAGTCTTTAAAAAGAGACTTTGGAATCCATATGGATTTAGAGTTTTCTTCAATTTTGGATTATTTAGAACATATTTCTTCAATGATGGATTTAGGAACCCATATTTTCTTTGATTTTGTTTTTTTCTAATGGACCTTTGTGGTCTCTTGAATAATTTTTTTTGGATTCACATGTCAATTAGAGGATACATAGTGATCATTTATAAATGGATTCTCATATTTATTTTTAAGTTGATCATCCAAATTTCTTCCAAAAGGCTTGGGATTTGTGGATGAAGAAGGTTTAGATGGAAAGCTTTATGTGATGGACTTAAGGATTAGTTCCTTTTTTGATCTTGAGGTAGGGTGGGAGAAGTAGGTAATGAGTTAATAGTTGAATTAGGAGATGGAGGAACATAAGATCCCAAAATAGATGGAAGGTTTTAAGGCTTTATCTTGGATGGATAAGGACCAATAATAGATTTAGAACATACAAATGGATAGTGGATATGGATATCAACATCCTTAGAGTGAGAAATATGATCTAGGCCATTTAAAGACTCATGAATAACTTTAATAAGAGCAACAAATTTGATAGGAGAACTTAAAGCTTGAGTATAATTTTGAAGGGAGTATGGAGAAGTAGAACAAGAGGGGATACTTTGATATTGACAAGGATTTTCAGATAGCATAAGAAAAGTATTTTTCTCATGATCTTTAGTAATCTCATTAGGGATGGTGGGAGGAATATCACGATATTCCCTAGTAGAGAGGCATGATATGGGAGATGGAGGACTATGTGGCTCTTGAGATGTAGGGATGACATCTTAAGTGATATGAGAGGGTTTTTGATCTTGATCTTTAGATTTTTTTAAATCCTCTTGACATGGATCCACTTCTAAGGACAAGGTAGAATGTGGAGATTGCATGGTAGGCTATTGAAGAGATAGTGAAGGGCTATTTGGAGTGGGAATAATAGGAATATTAGTGCATGAAAGTTTTGGATCTTTAGTTTGAGTGGTATGGGAGAGGTTTGTAGCTAAGTCAAGATTATCTTGTGTTTCTTTTAGAGGTGGCCCTTGAGGGTACACATAGTCAATAGAAAAAGCATTAGATACTCTGTTTGGTGGAGGCACATTGGAAAGCTTAGATGCTTTAGAAGGTGGATGCATGTTGGAAGAAGTAGAGGTTGCATTTGAACCATTACTAGACATGGTTTCATGATGTTGATCAAGCTTGATAGTAGCATCTGTAATCAATAAGTTCTTGAGTTTTTGAATTATGCCAACATTTAATAGATCTTGGATTTTATTTCTCAACTCCATGTAATGTGAAGTTTTATGTAGATAATGTCTATGATAGGCACAATAATTACTCATAAAGAAGATTCCAGCCAAAGTGACTTTAGGTAACATAATTAGTTTCTTTTTGAAGAATTTCTTCCAAATTTGATTCATAAGATCTTCCGAAAGGGGCGAAATCATGATTTTGTTTAGGTTCCCAAGGCTTTTCTTCAAAGATATTTCTAGGTTTCTTGGGTGTTTGTGGATTGTTTTGAGATGGCTTAGACTCAAAATTATAGGAAGGTAAATAATCCCTCAAGGAGAATTTTTTTGTTGGTATTTCATCTTCCTCCTTTAGTCTTTGAAGTTGAATGCTCATTGATTGGATTTGTTTCTTCAGGTTTGCAATAAGTATCTCTTCTTCCTCACTAGGAATGTTGGATTTAGTGCATTTTTTGTTAGTCATTGTGATGTCCTAGGTTTATGTGAACAACAAGACATGAAAGGTTTGATAGGTTTAGACTAAGACCATACCTAAAATCTCATCTCAAAGTAGGTGCAAGTTAAAACAATGGTGATTTTTCCAAGATATGAATAGTCATAAGAGTGGCTAGAATAATGGAGAGATTGACTATCATGACAATAATGGATAACAACATAGTAGAACAAGTAGAATAGTGGAGCAAAGGGACAAGTGTTCAACTGAGATAGTTTAGTTTCAGATAGTTGAATATTGAGTTGTTTATGGAGTTTTCTTAACATAGAATAGTAAAGATTCAAGAAGATGGTATAGTTATCATTTTAAAGCAATTTCTCATTAGATGTTTAACTCATCATTTCACTAGTATTGAGTTGTTTGATGTTTATATAGATCTTGGACCTTGAATACTCAAGCATGCCAAACACATCAATAATCCTATCAAGGCTTTCAACTAGGATATACAAAAATCAACTATAGGGTTTCATTGATGTACACAAGGTACATGAGGCCCAAATCTATAGATGAAGGAAAATAATTCCATATAGTCAGGAGAAGACAATAACCCAAATCTCCACCTTCACTTCCCAAAGGTATAAAGTTCTTTGGGGCTTACCCAAGAGTGATAAGATTATATTTCCATTAGATTTATCTTTTTATTCACCTCCCAAAATTTATACTCCACTAGAACACGAGTGTTGAGGTCATCCCAAGGGGTGATGAAATCCCCAAGTAGGCCTCCTAAAAATAAAACAAGTCCACTTATTTCTTGTGAACTCAAGATCACCCAAATTAGCGCAAGAGGAGTGAATATGTAAGTGGCCTTGGGGTTTAAAAGACACTTGTTCTTTCCCAATGAATTTGTAGATTTTTTAATCTATTCTTGAAGCCACTCGTGTTTAGCATGCAAGGTTCTTTCCAACTTAGAACATAGTCAACATAAGAAATTGAGAGTTTGTTAACAAAAGTAAATTGAGTGTCATCAACATAATAAATTGATAGTGAAAGGAGCCAATTCCTTTATGCATTCAGAATTGAATAAGTGTTCTTTTTAAGCACCAAACTTGAGTGTTAAAGATTCATTCCAAAAAAAGCATGTAAATTTCCTTTAAGCATTCAACATTGTGTTTTAGCATGCATTCCAATGAAAACTTTAGATTTTAGTTCATGGAATTCAATATTGATTTAAGAAACATTAATTCAATGAAAGATTTGTCAATTTATTAAGACACTCGATTGAATTTGATTGTTTTGGGTTTGAAGGCATTCAAGAGTGTGTTTGGATTTTGAATTTAATTGCAACATTCATTCAAAGACAAATGATTAATCATTCAAGTTCATTCATTCCTAATTTAAAGTCCTCACATGTCTTCTTCCTTGCCACTTTCCATAGACCTACAATAAATTTTTTTTATTAAAACTCCAAGATTTGCATCATGAGTTAATTTTTTTTATGAAAATACATTAGAAATTTATTAAAAATATAATTTAGGGATTAAAAATCCAAATTTTTTACTATGAGCTCCTAATAGCATCCCAAACTTGCAATAACATTTTCAGATTAAAATTTTGTGATTCGTGTCATAAATTATTTTTTTTTATCAAAAATCATTAAAAAATTTTTTTAAAAAGATGTTTGATCACAAAAATATGAAAATTTTATTGGAAGCTCCAGAAAGCATCCCAAATCTGCAATAAAATTTATAGATTAATATTCCATGATTTGGGTGATAAATAATTTTTTTAATGAAATATCATTAAAAAATTATTAAAAATAGACATGTGATCAAACAAATTTTAAAAAAATTCTGTGAGACACACATATCCATATTAACCTAAAAATACATATTTCATTTTTTAGTTTGATGATTTGTGCCCAAAATAATTTTTTATGAAAAATAATGTTAAAATTTTTTAAAATAAAAAATCAAACAAAAGATTTTGTTTTTTTTTTTTGGTTTGAGCTATGCATGTGTATATAAATCTAGAAAAACAATCATTTTCCAATTTGGTGATTTGATCCCAAAATGAGTTTTTTTAGTGAAAATATCAAAAAACATATATATCAGAAACCAATCCAACAAAATTTGATTTTTATTTTTATTTCTGAAAGCATCAAGATAAACATGCAAAAAAAAATCAAAAATAATTCTCGTCTTTTAGGAGAAATGAAAAAATCTTCAAAAACGTGTAGGAAAAAATTAATTAACATCTAAAAAGTGAGAATTTGAGGCTAAATATCAATATAGGCCTCATAGTGGGTGCCAGAAATGTATGTGGGAAATGTCAGCTTATGTGATTCACGCACACTTCAACATGATCCTTATATGAAGAATCATTTCAGAATAAACATTGGATTGTTCATCAAAAACAACTCGACAAGCTAATTTGTTGCCTTTTAACTAGAACAATTATGCTATTCACTCTTAGAACAAGAAGCTAACAACTAGACATCTAGAATGAAGGATTTTAAGCTATATGATATGCAATATTTATGCTAGATGAGATGTAATATTAATCTAGAAATATGAAGAACACATAAATCTAGATGCATGCATTATTAATCTATATGAATCTTAAATAGAGTTGTTGAGATCAAATTGAATGAACGGTCAAGATCTAAAGAAGATTCAGTTAGAATAGAAAGTTTCCTTATGAAAAGCAAGTTAACTAATTACTTTTGAGTGAAATAAGGAGTTAACTAATTTAATTCCTTTTCTAATTTTGGTCAACTCAAAGTTTTCATTTCTTAACTGAAGAGAGAATATTGGAGAAGATATTTGATTTAAGGAAATTAAATATGACCTCATAATTGAATAATTAAATTCAATAATTAGAATGAGGATATTTGATTATATCAAATATATTTAACTCCTCATTTATTTTAGCTAAAGGGGTGAATTTGATTTAATTAAAGTACTAGGATTTATAATTAAATTAATTAAATTAAAAGGTTAATTTAACCAAATTCGATCAATATTTAGGAATTAAATGAAGTATGTGATTAATGTAGATTAGGGATTTTCTACATTTGACACTTAAGTTAATTAGAGATTGTTGAAATTAGAATTACCTAATATAATAGGATTTGAGATTGATTAGTGGACCAAAATCAGTTTAGCATGGCAATATGTCAATTTTGGGGTATTACATTCACCCCTCTTTGAATAAATGTGCGAGCAACGCATTGATTCAAAGAAATTAGAAGTATGAGGCACAGATCAAGAAATGAGATTAGTTCTAAAATTGATGGTACAAAGATCAATTGATAAACTTTTTAAGATTATCTCCAAAACAAAGCTTAACCTTAGGGAATCAAGATAGAACACCAAAAAAAGGAGGGGGCAATTTGAGTAATTTAATTATGCCAAATTCATGCTAGATTATTGTGAAATAGATTTCTTACATTGTTAATAGCTTTTCATTCTAGCTTTTAGTTGTATTCATGCTAAACTAGAATTTCATTTACTAGTCTAGATTAATAGTTTCTTTCCATATCATTCTAGATTAATTCTTACTTATTTGCATTGAAAACACAAACAAATAGATGCACTTATTATCTTAAATCCATTATTCTAGTAATGGTCTATGGTTTAATGAACTCTTGATTCTAAGAGAAATTAAAGAACCTCGTCTAGATAGGAGGCAATAGGTTGCATTGTTTAGAAGTTCAAGATGAACAATCTCATGTTCATTCTTGGAAAAAACCTCACAAATAATGACTATGTTGAAGTGTGTATCTAACTAATTTTAGCACATTCATTCAGTCAGAATAGAAAGTTTCCCTATGAAAATGAAGTTAACTAATTTTCTTTTGAGTGGAATAAGGAGTTAACTGATTTAATTCATTTTTTGATTTCAATCAACTCAGAGTTTCCATTTTTGAATTAAAGAGAGAATATTGGAGAAGATATTAAAGGAAATTAACTATGACCTAATAATTGAATATTCTAATTAATTAAATAATTAAATTTAAGAATTAGAATGAGGATATTTAATTAAATCAAATATATTTAATTCCTCATTTATATTAGCTAAAGGGCTGAATTTGATTTAATTAAAATACTAGGACTTATAATTTTATTAATTCAATTAAAAGGTTAATTTAGCCAATTTTGATCAATATTTAGGAACTAAATGAAGTATGTGATTAATACAAATTAGTGATTTTTTACATTTGACACTTAGGTCAATTAGAGATTTTTGAAATCAAAATTGCCTAGTACAATAGGACTTTGAGTAAAATTGATAGACTAAAATTGGTTTAGCATGGCAATGTGCCAATTTTGGGGTATTACAGTTTCCACTCTAATTCTTATGGGACTCATGTGTGATACAAGGATAGTCCTTGCGTAATGTAAGGGAAAATATTTCTCTTTACCCTATCTTCTTCTAGGGTCTTTTCTAGGCCTCTTCTCTATCCTATTAGGGTCCTTCCACTAACCCTACCTTTGAAGGATTCTAATCCACTCCTTCTTCCCTTTAGTTTGGCCATGCCAATAATTCAACCAACTTAACAACTAGCTTGTTTCATGGATGCCTTCTTGGTTCATCCACACTAAATGACCAAAGGTGATCAAAACTGCCTAAGAATGGGAGAGGGTTTTATATCTAGCATTTTGGATCCATGCCAAGACTCACTAACCAAAAATTAAAAGTCATCCATGTCAATTTCAAGAAATTTCCTTACACTAGGCCTAATAGGGCTATAAGGAATTAGGCCTCCAAACTCATCTTTTGGCACATAACTCCAAAATAGGCTTAAGAATATGATAAACAAACTCCATATCCTAATAACCTTTTCGAAGACCTTTGAGATGTACCTAGCCTAACTTCCCCAACCTATCTGTATAGTGGGATGCTATTTTTAAGCCTAAACTTAAGGGTTTCATCAAATTGCTAACAAAACTCACAAGGGTTTTCTCAAACCCCTATAAAAATATGTCAATAGGGCTTTTCCTTGGAACAAGGCTTCTCCATCTTCATAACCTTCTTTCCATCCACTTGGGTTGAAGCTACCAATGCATTCATCCCCATTAAATGATGTTTCCATCATTGTGATCTCTAACCATTCTCACTTGGCTTACCTAGGGCATCACTATAAAAAGGCCAAACTTGCTTTATAGGGCTTCTGCAATTGAATGATTATATTACAAGGATTCATCTAAAAGATTCTAAGATATTGCATAGATGCCATAGTGGAAAGGTGAGTTATGACCCCATCTTCAGAAACTGCCTAGTTCAGGCTAGTAATAGTGCACAAACCAAAATATTTATAAAAAGGGAACAAAATAGAATCAACAAACTATCTAGTCACTAATATAACTACAAAAAAATTATTAATATCATATTGATTTTGACAAGGTAGTAATAAAACACTTAGTTATTTTCTATTAGTATTATAGTGCACAACAAGTGATCAGAGCAAGCTAAGTAATCAGCATGAACCAAGTGATCAAAGCATGTTGAGCATAAGTTGCCAGACAATACATGTCGAGAAATATACCTAGTTAGTACCAAGAACCACTATGTGTTGAGTAGATTGTATGTACCCAATCACTCATATGCCGAGCATTTTATACATCCAAGTGATTTAGGAGTCAAGAAAATAGTGTATGCCAAGACATTTAGAAGCTAAGTTATAACATTGAGAATGTAATGATGGTCGAGCATTAGAGTCTTCAAATGTCAAGTGAGAAATTTTGGACATAGTTATTTGTTATGGCACAAACTTCTATGTAAACCATTTTTGAGATGACATAATGATTGTTTTACAATTATAGAAGATAAGTGGCAATATGAATCAACCACAACCATTAATTCTTGCCTAACCTATTCCACCTATGTTTATTTAACAAGGCACACCTTATAGATCTTGTATGCATCGAAGGAGACAAATTCTAAGTGTAGAGGGAGAATTCATGGTGGCTATGGAGGTTGTGATAGTGATCTGAATTGTAGAATTAGTTAGAGAGAATAGAGGAGACATATATGATCAGATGGATCAAGAATTTATCAATAAGGAGAATATTTGACATCTATCAATGGAGTTCTAACCAAAGGATCATGGTGTTGAATCATTCTAACAGGTGATATAGAGAAATACTCCTAACAAAGTAATCTTAACAAGCTTTTGTAAATCTCTTAATTGAGTGCTTGCTTTATTGTAAGTTGAAATCCTCTAACAAGGTGAGACCTAACATTCTTTGTAAGCCTTTAATAGGGTAGACCCCTCATAGGGTAGATAATAATTTATAGTCAAACTCATTGTAACCATAATTGGCTATACTTTATAGCTATAGTAGTGAAGATTTATGGGTGTCATCCCCACCTCAATTTTACCTTCTCATTGGAGGGTTTCTAGGTAACGAATTTATTGTGTCATGTGTTATTTGTTTCATGTTGCAGATAAACATGTGTAGTTATCTATTTCAGTTTACATATTAAATTATGAGATGGATGTGTGGTGAATGTTTTATGGTTAAATTTTTGAAGTGTTGATTCACCCTCCCCCCCCTGCCCCCACCCCCAGAGTTTACTTTCCCATTGTTATTTCCAACAACTGGTATCAAAGCTTTATTCTCTAGAAAGGAAAGTTCTATAGCTTTGGAGGAAAGATCTTGAAGATGGAAGTCTACAAGTTGAGAAATAATATTGAGAACCAAAAGATTGAAGCATAGCTTGCCCTACACCAACTCCAAGAGGCAAGAGATGAACTACAATAGTCATTGTAAAGAAGAAAGAAATTGGCTATTCAACAAAATGATACTCATTACCAAGAAGAAGACACTACTAGATTGTTTGAGAATGGAAACTCAAGTGAGTTTGATGTAGCAGTTGTAGATCTAATGGAAAAGATCAATGCCCTAACTAAAGAGGTTAGAAATCTTAAGATAGAACAAGAAATCCAATCAGTATTTCTATGCGAGGTGACTAAATAGAAAATGAAAGTTGAGGAAGACAAATTCATGATTGAAAATGACAAAAGGACACTGACCAATAGATTTGAAGAGAAGATATTAGATGTGCAAAAGCTTGCTAACATGAAATTGGGTACAATGATTCAATTGATGATTGTAAACCATGAATTGAATGGAAAGGACATTGAGATCACAACCCTAAAGTTATAGAATGATCACCTAAGGAATGAACTAAGAGCAAAAAATAAATTTGTTGAAAAATTCAACAAACCTAGTGAAGCCATCAAATACTTTGAGAAACTAATGAAATCTCCAAGACCAAATAAAGATACTTTTGAATTGGGATACACCAATACTGAGGAAGGAGAGTCATCTAAAAGTTGTGAGAAAAGGAACAACAAAGCTAAGAACTCAAAACCCACTTGTCACAATTATGGAAAGCTAGGCCATACAACAAATATTTGTAAGAGAAACAATGCAAATTAGAATCTGTTATCCATTTTCCCACCTCCCAAAATTTGAATTTTAAGGTGACCAGCATGTCCAATGGTCATATTTTCAAATATTGAAACATTGTAATGTTATAGGGATACATTAGAAATCTTAGCTTATCATTATATCCCTAGGTTTCAAACCTTTCATGATATATCTTGGTGAATGTTTCCAGTCACAACCATGCAACTACCTTTCATTGACTGGTCATAGGTTGTTAGCACTTAACCATCAAGGAAACCACAAAGGTGCAAAATAGTTAAATCTACAATCTATGTAGCTTCACAACACTTCATGCTAGCATCTGGTTAACTATGGAAAAGAAACAATTTACTCTTGGTCACATGATCGAATGCTAAAATGTATATGAAGAAACAAGTTAGAGGGCCCATATCTTCTCAGTCTTCTAATTTAAAGAGATCAAAACATGTCACTTTATTGCTATGGAAAGTTGTATGATGAATATACATAGCAGGATATCAATGATACAATATTGGATGGGTCCATCATAGTTCATAAGGTTTTTGTATTTTCTCCACCATAATATTGAGGACAAATCAAGGGTCATCATTTTGTTGGTATGGAAAGCTGCTAGATTTTTAGACATAGAAACATAATGACAAGTTGGCATGTGTCCTAGCAAGCTTAGGTGGTGAATGAGCAGTGCAAGTTACAATCACAATTTCATAGGGTCGCTAACATTTGATGTTAACTAAGGAAACTATGATGATGATGTGAAGGAAAAAACTCATGCAGTTGCTAGGTTGCAATAGCTAGTGAACTAAAGTGAAGGCAAGCTATGAAGAAATGATAACATTTAGTTTGATGGATTCATGGCTTCATAAGGTTAAAATGGTTAATGAAGATAAAAGTGGTAAACTTGTGACTAGGACATGTTAGAAATGCTTTAGAATAACTGAGAGGGAGGTGAATCAGTTATTCAAGGTCTAAATGTCCTGATAAAACTTTTAATCAAGTAAAGTAAGCCCATTAAACTATTCATTCATCCAAACTTGAACTTTCCTACTTAGTAAGTTACTAAAAATCAACATGTAAGAGTAACACAACACATAAGATAGTGATTTACATGGAAACCCAATTTGGAAAAAGCCACTAGTAACATGCTACTCAATTCTCACTCTTTTGAAGTGATGCCCCGTGAAAGGCCTGCCCTATTAAAGACTATAACACACTATTAAATGTGACCTAGTTAAAGGATTTAACCACCCTGTTAGAAGTGGGCCTAATTAGAGGACTTTAGAACATTCACTTGGAATGTCACCCTATTAAAGGATTTACAAATGGCTATTAAACTAACCTAATTCCATAGGATTTTACCCTAACTGATACAATTGTTAAAGAGTAACAACAAGGGCTTTGACCTGATACAACTCACAACTTAACTTGTAGATTTTATATCTCTATTCAGCTCACAACATTGCTTGGCATTTAGTCTCTGCAACTCTGATATCTTGTCCCCCTTCCAAGCTTTGTCTCCTTGAGTCTCCATGCTCAATGTACTAGTGTAATATCCTATATGATAACTTATCAAAGTAGAGTTTATGTACTCTATTCTTCCTTCTTCTCAATGCCTTCTCCTTGAAAACCTTCAACAACTTTGACCCAAAAACTCTTGCTTCTTGGCCTGTGACTCCTTAAATAGAACTCTAGAATTTCTTTTCCTGCTTGATTCTTCCCTCCTTTTATTTTAGTTCAAATGGATTAGGTAGGATTCATTGAATCTAACCCATATCATGTTCCTTCTAGAAACATCATGAAGAATCTTCTTGAATTTTCCTAAAAATGGTTTATCTAAAATTTTGTACCACCAGCTCATCATCCTAATCCTCCATCTGGTTCACAAAACTCAAGGTAACAACCTTGTCAGCTTAGATCTAGCAAGTCTTTGACTTTTCAAATGATGTAACAACTTAACACTATTAAAATTTTAGTGCTCAGCACATACTGTATTACTTGGCACCAGCTATGTTTTACTAATGCTCGACACCTACTATGGATTCACTTGACATCTACTAAGTTTCTCTAATGCTTAGCACCTATTACTTTACTTGGCACCTAAATTTTCTTGGCTCCTTCTATTTCACTTAGCACACACTAGATTTTACATTTTCTTGGCACTAACTAAAAGTTTTCTCAGCATGAACTAGCTTGATCGACACTCATGAATGAACTTAGTTAAGCTTTGTAGACAACCTTATTACAACTTATTCCTCTAATGTTTCTAAGTGTGGCCAACATATGTATCTTCATGTATACTATCAATACATCATTTTACCATTGTCTTAACTAATCCTTGTACTCAATTACAAAACCTTAACTCAACCTTTCCCTTAGGTACTTTTGTTACATCTTGTTGATTAAATCCTCTTCATCAATCAACTAAGTGATAGCACTTGGATCTTATAACTGATTATCATTTTAGCAAATAGCAAGTTTGACATCAGTGAAAAAAAAATGATTGAAAATGTTCTTCATCAACAATCTCCCTCTTTGCAATCAATCTTCTTCATTCTTCAACAATGATCTTTTCAATCAGATTTCCAACAATCTCCCTTATTGGCATTGATGGCAAACCAAACTGATCAATCAAGTTATCAAAATGCTAACTAGGTTAAAATAGTAAATTAAATGCCATAAAGAAATTGTGTTACCATTAGTTTTCACATCTCCCTCTTTGATCTGCTATCATGATTAATTTGCTTCTACTTCTCCCTCTTAGCTATTCTTTGCTTTCTCTTTCCTTTTTTCTATTTATCCTTCTACTTGTCTAATCAATTCATGTATGACTTTCTCTTTTCTATAGCTTATCTCTATAATCAATTCTTCTCTTCTTAACTACTATTTCTCCCTCTATATGCATTGATCATTTTCTGCTATTTGGTATCAGCTACTTTTCCATGTCCATTTGATTCTATGGATTTGATCAGTTTCTGCTATTTCTCCCTCTTTGAAAACAATGCCAAAGACATATTACTTCAGCATCTTATCATGCAAGTGTGGCATCTTTTGGAACTTCCAATTTCTCCCTCTATCACCTTGTTTGTGATTGATTTGGAAATTCTACACTTTGATTACTTTAGGAAAGAATCCTAAAGTAATTATCCTCTAGATCAATTTGTATCATTTTAACAATCAACTAATTTGATGTAGGGAAATCTTGCTATTACTTAAGTAGCCTTGGTTAGGGGTATCACCCCTAACTTACCTCTAAGATATTCAAATGCATCTTTAGGTAATTTTTTTGTGAAGACGTCAACAATCTATTCCTTTGAGCTGACATATTCCATTCTCGCTTGTCTTCCACCAATCCTCTCACATAATGATACTTAATTGCAATATGCTTTGTTTTGGCATGCATCACAGGATTCTTTGATATGTTAATATCACTTGTAATATTAAAATAAAGTATCAAAGGTTCAGTTTCTTCTTCCTTCATACCTTGTAGTAGATGTTTGATCCATACAATATTGGTGTAGTTGATAGTAGTAGCAACATACTCAACTTTTGCTATAGACTATGAGGTACAACTTTTCTTTTTGCTAGTCCATCATCAATATTACCTCCCTAGTCTACATCAATATAAGTTTTCAACTCAAAATGTTCACTCCTCTTGTAGTATAAGCCAAAATAATCAATTCCTTTTAAGTACCTCAGTATTCTTTTTACTACCATCAGATGATTTTCTCTTGTATTTGCAAAAAATATTGCCACTATTCCAATAGCTAATGTGATGTCTAGTATACTATGCACAACATACTACAACTTTCCAATCATTGATCTATACAATGTCTAATTCACTTCAGTTGATTCATCATTCATGGATAACTTATTTCTTGTTACCTTTAGTTTACTAACTAGTTTTGAATTTTCTAGACCAAATATCTTGAGTATTTAATTAATATATTTTGATTGGGTCACGAATATGACATGCTTTAGTTGATGTACTTGTAATCCAACAAAGAATCTGATTTCTCCAAAAAGTTGACATCTCAAACTCATGTTTCATCTGATAAAAAAAAATTCTGCATAAGACATCTTTTACTCCAAATATTATATCATCAACAAAGATCTCAGATATTAGAATCTATTTACCTTTTTTTGCCTTGATATACAATTTGTTGTTGTCATCTATTCTATCAAATCCTATCTTTGCAAGATATTTGTGTAGTCTCTAATACCATGCCCTAGGTGCTTGCTTCAAACCATAGAGTTCTTTGTGCAATTTACAAACCATATCCTTGTTGTTGTCATCAACAAATCCCACTAGTTGTTCTATGTAGACTTCCTCTTCTAAATTACCATTAAGAAAAGCAGACTTTACATCTTTTTGGTAAACTTTGAAACCCTTGTAGGTAGCATATGCAATTAGTGTTCTTACTCCTTCCATTCTTGCAATAGGGGCAAATGTTTCCCCATGGTCCAATCCTTTTTATGCATAACCTTTGCAGACTAATCTAGCCTTATTTCTTGTGATCTCACCATTCTCGCCAAGCTTGTTCCTAAACACCCATTTGGTACCAATCACATTCTTATCAGCTGGTCTTGGAACTAAGGTCCAAGTTTTGTTCTTCTTTATCTAATCTATTTCTTCTTCCATAGCTTTATACCAATCATAATCTTGTAGCGCATCTTTCACTGTTTTAGGTTCTATCTTGCTCATCAGACATGATTCATTTCTTAGTCTGTTCCTTGTCATTTTTCAGGCTTCCTTGTCACCAATGATTTTTTCTGTAGGGTGATGTCTTCTCACATACTTGAATAGTCTTGGTTCTTTCCTTCTTTCTATGTTTGATCTTTCACCTTCACAGTCACTAGACACATCTCTTTCTAGTATTTCATCATCTCTCTCATATGTACTAACTTTAGAGTCAAAATGTGCATTATGTTCATTCTACAACTTGAATTTTAGATGTATCTCGACATTCACTAATTCTGATTTGACTAATACTAAAACTTTTTGCTGAATCCCAACTTGATTGGTAGCTTCTTCTTCAGTAGGCATTCCTTCATAGAAATATATAAAGGACCCATAATCTTCTAGTTTCTTACTTTCATCAACCTAAGCTTCTACATGCTCATCAAAATTTATATTTGCACTCTCCACAATCTTGTTAGTGTTAGTATTCAAACACTTATATGCTTTGCTTCTAGTGGAGTATCCAAGAAATATACCTTCATCACTCTTTGCATCAAACTTGCCATTTCTAGAATCTTTAAGAATATAGCATTTACAACCAAATATTTTGAAATTTTTTACATTGGGAGAGTGACCATAGCATAATTAAAAAGGTGTTACATTTGTACCTTTCTTGACTTGAACTCGATTTAGGGTGTAGACTACAGTACTAATAGCTTCTCTCCAGTACTTCAGTGCAACATTCTTCTCCATCAATAATGTTCTAGCACAGTTTATCACTAATCTATTCCTTCTTTCTGAAATACCATTCTATGGGGGAGTTCTTGGTGTTGATGTTTGTCTTTTAATTCCTTTGTCATTACAAAATTTGTCAATCTCTTTTGATGTAAACTCTCCTCCTCTGTTTGATCTTAAGCACTTCGGACTCTTTCATGTTTCCTTCTCAACCCTAGCCAAATACCACTCAAACATTTGCAATGCATCAAAAAAAATGTTAAGAACATGGTAGTCTTCATCCTGGAGTAGTCATCCACAAAAAATATTATGTATTTGTCTCCTTGGTAGCTTTGTACTTCTATTGGGCCACAGAAATCTATATGGACTAACTATAATACTTCTTTGGAGATGTAGGTTTTGCTTTTGAAACTTGACTTGGTCATCTTCCCTAATTGAAATTGTTTGCACATTGTATTTTCAAGCTTTCTCAGTTTTGGAAAACCTCTAACTTTTTTCACTTTTTTGATACTAATTAGATTATCAAAGTTGACATGACATAGCCTTTTATGCCATAGCCACACATCATCAAGTTTTACAATGAGACAGGTTGCATCTTGCATATCTAGGTAAAACAAATTACCCCTAGTTTGGTCTCCTTTTCCTATCAGATTTCCATTAGAGTCATAGATTTTGGAAGATTTGTTCTTGAATTCTCCTTTGCAACCTATATTGCCTAATTGTGACACACTCAATAGATTGTAGTTTAATCCTTCAACATAGTATGCATTATCACATGAGATTTTCTTTGTAAGTTTAATAGAACATTTTCCTTTGATTTGACATGGAGCATCATTTCCAAATCTAACACTATTTCCATCATATTGGGTAAAGGTAATAAACATACTTTTGTCTCCTATCATATGATATGAGCATCCACTATCTATGATCCATTTGTCATTTTTGTTCACACAGGTTACCAGTGTTGTTGCCTCATCTTCATCTAATTCATCTTTCATGGCTACATAGACTACCTCATCATCATTATCATTAGAATCTTCTTCTTCAACAATGTAGCACTTTTTTCCTTTATCCTTGTAATCTCTACTATCATCTTCTCTTTTGTTTTTTTACTTGTTTCCTTCTTTTTAGTTCTTCTTTAGAGTGCATCTTGTAGCAATATGTCCTACTTCATTACAATTAAAACAAATGATAGGAAGCTTACCCTTGAATTTACCTTTGCCTTTGTGAAATCTTTTGGCCAGTAATGCTTCCAATTGTTCCACATCTTCTTTGTCTATGCTATTATCACTAGATGCATACTTTATCTTTTTTTTCTTCTTCTTCTTTGGTTTCATCTCCTTAGTGTCTTTTAATGTCAGCTTGGCCTTGAAAGAAAATTCAAGATTCTTAGGTCTGTAGTTATCAAAGTTGGACAACTCAAATGCAATGACTCTTCCTAATATTCCTTCAAAAATTATTCTATTTCCTAGTACACATCTTAACTCCTAGATGGTTGAAACTCTAATAGCATAGATGGGGAGCAAGATTCTTAAGAATTTTCTATTAATAGTATCATCCTCTAAATGACCAACCAAACTTCTTATTGCACTTACTACTTCTTTCATTCTAGAGGCATATTGACCACCATTCTCACCTTCTTCCATTTTCATGTCATCAAACTTTCCTCTGAGGCTTTCTCTTTTTGCTCTTTGAACATTCTTATCTCCTTCATAAATATTAGTCAAGGCTTTCCATATTTTGAATGCAAAATTACATCCCTTGATGTCATCAAATTCAGCATAGTTGAGGGCAGAGGTAATCTTCAACATTGCCTGATTGTGTTCCTTCTTTTTCTTCATGTCTTCTGCAGTGGGTATAGCTAGATCAACATGTTTTACTTCAATTGTGGTTTGTGCATGGTCACTTATTTATCCAAGGTGAAACTTCATTAAACTTTTTCATGCAGTGAAGTTATCTCTATTAAGCTTGGGAACTTCTCTCTTGGACATCTTGATCTTCCTGCTTCTAGTACCTTCAAACTAAATCAGTAGATAGCTCTGATACTAATTGTTAGAAATTCTTTAGAATAACTAAGAGGGGGGTGAGTCAGTTATTCAAGGTCTAAATGTCCTAATAAGACTTTTAATCAAATAAAGTGAGCCCATTAAACTTTTCATTCATCCAAACGTAAACTTTCCTACTTAGCAAGTTACTGAAAATCAACATGTAAGAGTAACATAACACATAACATAGTGATTTATGTGGAAACCCAATTTGGGGAAGAACACCAATAATATGCTACTCAATTCTCACTCTTTTGAAGTGATGTCTTGTGAAAGTCCTGCCTTGTTAAAGGCTACAACACACTCTTAAATGTGACCTAGTTAAAAGATTTAACCACCCTATTAGAAGTGGGCCTAATTAGAGGACTTTAGAACATTCACTTGGAATGCCACCCTGTTAAAAGATTTAAAAATGGCTATTAAACCAACCTAAGTCCATAGGATTTTACCCTAACTGATACAATTGTTAGAGAGTAACAACAAGGGCTTTGACCTAATACAACGCACAACTTAACTTGCAAATTTTAGATCTCTATTCAGCTCACAACATTGTCTGGCATTTAGTCTTTGTAGCTCTAACAGCTTGTCCCCCTTTCAAGATTTGTATCCTTGAGTCTTCATGCTTAATGTACTAGTGCAATCTTCTATATGACCATTTATCAAAGTAGAGTCTCTGTGCTCTATTCTTCCTTCTTCTCAATGCCTTCTCCTTGACACCCTTCAACAACTTTGACCCAACAACTCTTTCTTCTTGCCCTATGACTCCTTAAATAGAAGTCTAGAATTGCTTTTCCCACTTGATTCTTCCCTCCTTTTATTTTAGTTCAAATGGATTAGGTAGGATTCATTGAATCTAACCCATATCATGTTCCTTCTAGAAACATCATGAAGAATCTTCTTGAATTCACCTAAAAATAGTTTATCTAACATTTTGTGCCACCAGCTCATCATCCTAATCCTCCATCTAGTTTACAAAATTCAAGGTAACAACCTTATCAACTCAGATCTAGTGAATCTTTGACTTTTCAAATGATGTAGCAGCTTAGCACTATTAAAATTATGGAACTCGATACATACTATGTTACTCGACACCAACTACATTTTATTGATGCTCGACACCTATTGCTTTTTTTAGCACCTAAACTTGCTTGGCTCCTTCTATTTCACTCAGCACACACTACATTTTACATTTTCTTGGCACTAACTGAAAATCTTCTTGGCATGAACTAGCTTGCTCGACACTCACTAAGGAACTTAGTTAAGCTTTTCAGATAGCCTTGTTACGACTTATTCCTCTAATGTTTCCAAGTGTGGCCAACATCTATATCTTCAAGTATACTATCAATACATCATTTTACCATTGTGTTAATCAATCCTTGTACACCATTACAAAACCATAACTCAACATTTCCCTTATGTGCTTTTGTTACATCTTGTTCATTAAATCCTCTTCATCAATCAACTAAGTGATAGTTATTGGATCTTATAAGAAATTGTCATTCCAACAAATAACAGGTTTGATATCAGTGACAAAGTACTGATTGAAAATGTTCTTCATCAATAATCTCCCTCTTTGCAATCAATCTTTTTCGTTCTTCAACAATGATCTTTTCAATCAAATTTCCAATAGGCCAAAGGCATAGGTCAACATAAGTTTGAATGCTAGGATGAGGTGGCAAAATGTTTTAATATCAGTAGGCCACATGGCAGGTTGGATGATTGATTTGTTTGACTTTTTTATTAACTAATTTGGCATGTCAAGAATGAAGCAAGTAGCTCTTTTGATGGTGAATCAATCTTTTGATCACCTGCAACCACTTTTTTATGATCTACATGCCTATTTAATATAGAGGACATTCTTCTCACCACCTACTTTATCTATATCTAGTCAAAATGATAATGGCTAGAATTTCTATCTTCTCAAGGCTCTATTTGGTGAATGATATGATTTTCTTGTATCTAGATTTGTACCATGATTAGATATTTCCTAGATTCATAGTGATTGTTCTCTGCAATGTTAAATGTAGTTTTTGTGCTTTACCTTAGGGTAGAAGCTATATGATTTATGCTTGAACTATAAAAGCAATTTTTGTAACCCTTCCAAGGGTCAACCTTTTTTAGGATTCATTAGTATTACATTTTATTCTCTACTACTATAATTTTCCTTTTATCTATGCATGAATTTATTTTCTATCTTAACTCATTCCCCCATTAATATAAGTGTAGAACTTCCTTTCTTTTGTTGATTTTTTGTCTTCTATCCTTCAATTTTCATAATAGTATCTATCTTACCTTGGATGGTATATATTGAAGTTTCTTCCTTGTAGCATTTCATTAGGTTTTTTATTTTTTTGTGGCTATTCGATTGAAACAAAGATTGAATCAGTGTATCTTGGGAATATGTTGATAAATAGTGCATTGTTAGGTAGAAATAAGGTTGAACTATTAGAAACAATAGTCCAACAAGATAACTGGGGGGAGGGGGGTGAATCAGTTATCTATCAATTAAAACATTTATCTTCTTTAAACAAACTTAATGATTCAAATATTGTAAAAATCAGCCATAATAAAATGCACATAGACAATTACACCAGATATGTTGACTAAGAAATCCCTTGATAAGAGGGTAAACCTTGATGGGAATGATGCCCACAAGATGATGTACTAATATAAAGATTCATTATTAGAGGATGGACCCTATTAGGAGTCTATTGTAACATTTAGTACATAGAGCCCATTTTAGGAGATTCCAACCCTATTAGGATTCTATTACAACATTTAGTAGATAGAGTCCCTATTAGGAGATTCCAACCTTGTTAGGAGTTGTAGTACAATGTATGCAAAAAGAGCCCTTTTCCCAAACATGCAATTTCAATTGCAAGAAGAGCTCACTACTCAAACAAGTAATTTACTATTATCTTCCTCTTTCCTCTATTTTATCAACCAAACAAATAATTTTTAGACCTTGTAGATCAGGTCACAAACCTCAGATCCAAATATCAAACCTTGGATCACTCAGTAAAACCTTGGCAATGCAATTTCCTTCACTTCTACACTACTCTACTCAACTTCACATTTTGCTCTTACTATTGCTTATCATCAATCATTAAACAATATCATTCCACACCATGATAAAGAAAAATGTCCTTCCTTTATAGAAAGTCCTTAAAAAAATTTCCCTGAGTTGGTGGTTAGACCTTCTTAATTTATTATTATAGGGCCACATTAAGAACACATTACACTTAGTGATAACATAAATCTTCTACCTTGTAACTTGAATAAATTTTCATAAACACAATATTATGATGAGTAAGATTAGCCACCTCATCATCAACATGTCTTCTTCATGTCCTTAATCTTGATCCTTAGAATATTAACTTTGCTAAGAGATATAACAAGTTTACCAAGACATGCCTCTGTAAACTCTATCTCAGAATGGGCATCATCAAAACTTACATAACTTCTTCTACACGTATCCTTTCTTCTTCCAATGTTAGATGCATATACCAAATACTCAAAATATCTCTCATAACCTCAAATGGTGTAAACACTCAACTAGTCATCTATACCAACTTGATCTTTCCATTGTTCTTCTATTAGATACCACAAGAAATTGCAATATTGACATCAATTACAAACTCAATCATGAATGTAACATATCATCATCGTAACATATCTACAATACTCCCCCATTTGAATATAATCAATGTTCACATTTCCAACCAATCTTCTAACAATCTCCCCCTTTGGCATTGATAGAAACATACATGAAAAACATCTAGTTCCAAGAATACCAACAAAAGAATGTTCATCTTTTCAAATCCTCTTCATCAAGCATTCTCCCCCACTGATATACTTCAATGTATTTTTGTCAAACTATTATTCCATGTTGTCCTTATGCCAAACATACTATACTTATGTTGAACATCTCCAACTATCATGCATATTTCTTTACCATGTTATTTTTCATGCAATATTCTCCCCCATTGACATCAATGTCAAAGGTTTTATCAACCAACTTTAGTACATCAAACTCTACAACAACTGATTCATACATAGCTCAAGTGTCAAAAGAAACTGTTCAAAATAACATCCAACAAGATTCCTAGATGATTCTATCCATCATAAATTCTCCCCCATACAAGAAGCATTAGCATTCGGTCTAGACAAACAATGGTGCTATATTAACCTAGAATGATGCACTCTTGCATCTTCTACTCTAATGTAGGAAGGGGCATAACCCCAAGCATACCTCACAAATACTCAAAAGTCTCTTTGGGAAGAGGCTTAGTGAATATATTTGCAATCTGCTCTTTAGTGCTCACATATTCCAATTTGATTTCCTTATGTGCAACTTTCTCTCTCAACATGTGATACTTGATAGGAATGTACTTGGTCTTAGAATGCAACACTGGATTCTTAGACATATTTACTATACGTTTGTTGTAAAAATGTATGACAATAGGGTCACTGATTTCTATCCTTGTATCCTTTAGCATCTGCTTCATCCAAATAACTTGATTGCAATTATTTTCTACTACAACATACTCTACTTTTGTTGTACTTTGTGATATACAATTCTACTTCTTGCTTAACCAAGAAACTAATCTTCCTCCAAGAAGGAAGGCTCCTCCATGAGTTCTTTTTTTATCATCCATATTGCCTACCCAATATTCATCAGTATAAGCACTTAGGGTAAAATCATTAGATCTATCATACCACAATTTGTACTCAAATGTTCCCTTCAGATATGTAAATATCCTTTTCACTATTGCATAATGTGCTTCTTTGGATCAGCTTGGGATCTTGCAAAAATTCCAACTACATTTGTTATATCTGGCCTTGTGTGAGTCAAATATTGCAATCCTCCATTCATAGATCTATACTTCTTCCACTCAATAGTAAGTATCTCATCTTTTGTTGATAACTTGTGTCCAGTTACCACAGGTGTTCCAATAGGTTTGCATGTTTCCAAGCCAAACCTTTTTAGTAAATCTTTCAAGTACTTAGTCTAAGAAATAAATATTCCTTCTTTATTTTGTACAATCTACAATTCTAGGAAATATTTCATCTTTCCTATCATACTCGTTTCAAATTATTTCTTTATCTCCTCAGCAAACTTCTCACTTTCTTCATCATTACCTCCAAATGTGATATCATCAACAAATATTACCAAAATCATTAAATCATCATCAATTTCTTTCTAATATAGATTAATGTATGTTATACCTTTGCTATATCCAAGTTTTGTCAAATTTTTGTCCAACCTTGCATACTAGGTTCTGGGTGCTTGCTTTAATCCATACAATTCTTTCCTTAGTTTTCATACTATGTCCTTGTCATTTGTCAAAGGACATCCTTCAACTTGCTTAATGTATACCTCTTCTTTAAGTTCTCCATTCAGAAATGTTGACTTGACATCCATCTTATATACTTTGAATTTCTTTTATGCTGCATAAGCTAAGAATAATCTTACCACTTCTATTCTAGCCATTGAAGCATAAGTCTTCTCATAATCCATACCTTCTTACTATGAGTAACCTTGATATACCAATCTTTGTTTGTTTGTTACAACTTCACCTTGTTCATTCATCTTGTTTTTGAATACCCATTTATTTTTTACCACATTCTTGTCTACTAGTCTAGGGACCAATTCCCATGTCTTATCATTAACTATCTAATCTAGTTCCTCCTTCATGGCTTGCTTCCAATAATCATCTTTACATGCTTCATCTACATTCTAAGTCTCAACTTGAGATATCAAATATAGTTCTTCATTTATTCTACTTCTTTTCATCACACCTTTATCTTTTCTTTTGATGATCTACTAGGATGGGTGATTCTTTATCATATTATTTCTTGAAGCAGGAGTTTTTATCTCAACTTTTGGTTGTACTAAAGGTTTTAAGCTTTTTTCCTACCTTGGCTCTCCTTCATTCTACAAATCATTGTCAATCTCAAGAAATACTTCATCTTTCCTTGGCTTAGTAACAACATCATCATCAAAATTATAATCAACTATTCTCTCTTGTATCCTGAATTTCTCATCAATTCTCACATTTGCTCTTTCCATAATAGTCTTAGTTCTTTGATTATAACATCTAAAAGCCTTTTTTTTCACTGAATAACCAAGAAACATACCTTCATCACTTCTAGCATCAAACTTACCAATGGCATCATCTCATTTGATATATCACTTACTTCCAAAAATTCTGAAATACTTAACTATAGCTGAGTGACCAAACCATAGTCCATAAGGTGTCTTGTTTGTGTCTTTCCTGACTTGCACTTTTTTCATAGTGTAGACTATTGTATTCACAACTTCTCTCCAAATTTTTTTGGATACATCATTCTCTACTAACATAGCTCGTGTAGCTTCTATGACTAACTTATTCCTTCTCTCTACAACACCATTCTATTCAGGGGTTCTTAGAGCTTATAACTATCTTTTAATTCCATTTTCTTCACAAAAACATGTTAAACTCATCCTAAGTAAATTCCCCTCCTCTATCTAATCTTAAATATTCAATATTCATACCAAATTCATTCTCAACCCTATTCTTGAATACCTTAAACTTATCAAATGCCTAAGATTTATCTTTAAGAAATGCAACCCACGTCGTTCTAGAAAAATTATCAACTAGAATCATAAATTACCTTTCACCATAGAATCCTTTAATCTTTCTAGGACCACTGAGATCTGTATGTACAATCTCCAAATTTCTTGTAGTGGTAAACTTCTTGCTAGGAAAAGAAGTTATGTTATGCTTGGTTAAAACACACTCCTTGCAAATTGTGTTAGTAGGCATTAAAATCTTTGGAAAATCTCTAACTACAAACACTCTACTAGTCCTCACAATATTGTCAAAGCTCATATGACAAAATCTCTTATGTCATAACCAATTTTCATCTACCTTTGCAACCAAACATGTCATTTTAGTAGGATTTAACTAAAATACATTACCTCTAGATTTGGTTCCTGTTACAATTACCTTTCCATCTTTATCTTTGATCATGCATGTCTTTTTTGCCAACTATAACTGATAACCTTTGTCTACTAGTTGTCCAACACTCAAAATATTGTGCTTTAAACTATTAACAAAGTATGCATCCTCAGTGTTAGTTTTACCATCAAGAGTTATAGATCTAATACCTTTAACTTAGCATACTACATTATTTCCAACTCTGACAATTCCTCCATTTTGACTTTTGAAATCAAAAAACTTGTTCATGTCACTAGTCATATGATGTGAACAACCACTATCAATTATCCAATTAGATTTCATCTCAACCCATGACACCAAAGCTACCTTAATTTGACTCTCTTCTTCAATTGCCACAAATCCAATTTCATCATCACTAGCACTTGATGTTTGTTCATCAAAATCATTATCTTCATTTGCATACAAACACTCTCTATCTTTTCTAGAGTTGTAATTTTCCTTATACTTTTTCTCTTTTTTAGGACACTTAGATTCATAATGACCATATTCATCATAAGTCCAACATTAAAAGATTTTCTTACCTTCTTTTTCTCTTTTTGCTAGAAGGGTTACTCCTTCAATCTTTCTATCCTCCTTGATCTATTATTGCTAGCAAAATCTCCTCTAGCACTTTTGCTCCTTGATAAGCTAGTTTGAATATTTAGGGCACTGAAAGCTATTTCTATTGTGGTCAACTCTCCAAACTTTCTAAGCTCATTCTCAACTACTTCAATTCTTCCAAGCAATGTCTCCCTTGTGAAATCTTTGATACAAGATATCAACGACTGTATCATCTAAACTGTTGACTTAAATGGTGGTGTTAGAGTTTTCAATATCTTTCTCATAACCTCATCATCTTTTTTGGTTCCTCCTTGGTATCTAATACCTACAATAATTTATGATATCCTACCTATATATGTTCTTATAGATTCATCTTCCATCATTTTAGCATCTTGAAACACACAAATCCAACTTTGTAGCCTCAACTTCTTAGAATGTGCATCACCTTCAAAACTATTTTCCAAAGATTTCCAAATAAAATGTGAAGTACCAAGTGATTTTACCTAATCTTACTCAATTTTAGGAAGTGCTATCAATAGTGCTTCTCTAGCTCTCATATCACACATGAAAATATTTCTTTCTACCTTGGTGCAAATTTCTAAATCCTTTTTAGCAATGATTGCCTTCTTTAATTTTGTCAAGATCCGATATCCTGGACACATACACAATAAATGTGTCTTTATCTTTTCCTTTTAGTTATCATAATTTGTTCCATCAAACTTCAAACTATCTTTCCTAAACATGTTTTCCATGAATCTCCCAAAGTTGTTAAACTTTATCTTCAAGGACCTGATGCTCTGATGCCAATTCTTAAAAACAATAGTCCACCAAGATAACTAGGGGGGGTGAATCAATTATCTAATAATTAAAACATTTATCTTCTTTAAAAAAAACATAACCATTCAACCAAAGTAAACAAAAACTATAATAAAATACACATAGACAATTACACTAGATATGTTGACTAGGGAAACCCTTGATTAGAGGGAAAAACCCTATGGGAATGATGACCACAAGATGATGTACTAATATAAATATTTCTTGTTAGAAGATGGACCCTATTAGGAGTTGTGCCAACCCTGTTAGGAGTTGTAGTACAATCTATGCAAGAAGAGCCCACTTCCCAAACATGCAATTTCAACTACAAGAAGAGCTCACTACTAAAATAAGTAACTTATCGTTATCTTCCTCTTTCCTCTATTCTATCAACTAAATCAATCACTGTCAGACCTTGTAGACTAGGTCACAAACCTTGAATCCAAATATCAAACCTTGGATCACTTAGAAAAACCTCGACAGTAAAGCTTCCTTCACTTTCGCACTACTCTTCTTAACTCCACATTTTTCTCTTACTATTGCTTATCATCAATCATAAAACCATATCATTCCATACCATGATAAAGGAAAATGTTCTTCCTTTATACCAAGTCCTTAAAATAATTTCTTGAGTTAGTTGTTAGACGTTCTCAATTAATTATTATAGGGCCACATTAGGAACACATTACACTTAGTGATAACATAAATCTTTCACCTTGTAACTTGAATAACTTTTTATACACACATTATTATGATGATTCATCTTAGCCACATCATCATCAACATTTCTTCTTCATATCCTCAATCTTGATCCTTAGAATATCAACTCTACTAAGAGATATAACAAGTTTACCAGAACATGCCTCTATAAACTCTATCTCAAAATAGACATCACAAAAACTTACATAAATTCTTCTATACTTATCCATTCTTCTTCTAACATTAACTACATATACTAGATACTCAAAATTATCTCTCATAACCTCAAATGGTGTAAACACTCAACTAGATTTCTGTACCAACTTGATCTTTCTGTTGTTCTTCTATCAAATACCACAAAAAATTGTTATGTTGATATCAATGACAAACTTAGTCATGAATGTAACATATCTACAATACTCCCCCATAGGAATATCAATAGAATTTATATTTCCAACCAATCTTCTAACATGAACAAACTATTTTGGTGTATCACCCCCTTTAGGCTAGATTGGGTAGTTTGTTTTCATGCATTCCTTCTTTCTTTTCCTCTCAAAGAGTAATTTGGTGCACCTTGATGATAGCAAGGAATCTGACCTTCTCCAAAGACTCAATCTCATAGTTCAAGTCCCACAACTTGGAGATTTTTTCCATGTTTCACAAGGTTACCTTTAGGTAATAACTTTAGGCAAGGGTGCAAGATTTTGTGACAACATAACCCTAAGAAGAAATTCAAGGGTTACTTCCATAAGTGCAACAAGCAAGGACATTAGGCACATGAATGCAAGACCAAGACCATGAGAACTCAGAGATTTGAAGGATAATACCACAATTGTCAAAATTATGGACATAAAACATATGAATGTAGATCTAATGCTAAGTGGACATCAAACAAGCAAACAAAGGTACAACAAAATGGAAAACACTATGATTAGGATTACAACACAAGGTATAATTATCACTATTGTCAAGAATATGCATATGTTCCTGATAATTGTCCAACTAGGTCACCAACACCAAAAAATGAAACTAGAAAAGGAAAAGAAAAGGCCAATGTTGAGAAGGTAAAGGTGTATATCAATAAGACATAGAAGAAGAAGGAATATTGTAGAATATCAAGCTTAGATGAGGTCACTTTTTCCAATGGATTAGGTGATAACATCAGCCCCAAATAGAAAATCAAGAGGTATGTGTGGGACTAATATTTTAAAAGTTATATTATGCATCATTTCCAATTATCAAAGATCTAAAATGATCATATATGCATAAATTAAGATGTTAGATTATATAGTTCATTGATATAGCTAAGAGGAGGGGGGTGAATCAGTTATCCAACTAATATCACAAATAATAACTTTAAAAACTCTTAGCCATATGAGTGATGTAAACTGAAACAACAACAAGATACTCATATGCAATAACACTAGATATGTTAACTAGGGAAACCTTTGATGAAAGGGAAAACAATTGGAAGCATGAATTTTTATCATATTCTTATGGGGGAGTATCGAAGAAATATGATTATATCATTATCATAATGATATGTTACATTCATGACTGTGTTTGTCATTGATGTCAACATAGCAGTTTTCTATGGTATCTGACAAAAGAACAAGGGAAACATCAAGTTGGTATAGATAGAAAGTTGAGCATTTTCAGTAAGAGAGGTTAAAGGGAGATACTACTAAGTGTCTAGTATATGTAGCTAACCTTGGAGGCATAAGATATTAAGTCTGGAAGAAGTTATGAAAGCTTTAGTAAAGACTATTATGAGATAGAGTTTACAAAGGTATGTTCTAGAAAACTTGTTAAATCTCTTAATAGAGTTGTTATCTAAGAAGCCAAAGACACATATGTGAAGAAGACATGTTGGAGATGATGTGGCTAAGATGACTTGCCATAATATTACATGTATGGAAATTTATTCAAGTTATAAGGTGAAAGATTAATGTTATTGCTAAGTGTAATGTATTCTTAATGTGGTCGTATAATAATTAATTGAGAAGGTCTAATAGCCAACTTAGGGAATTTTGGTATGGATTTGGTATAAAGGAAGGACATTTTACTTTATCATGTATGGAAAAAAGTGAATGATTGGAAGTAGCATGGAGAGCAGAATGCGAAGATAAGTAGAGTAGAGAGAGGGTGAATGAAACTTCATTGTCAAGGTTTTATTATGTGATCCAAAGTTTCGTACTTGGATCCAAGGTCTGTGTCTTGGTCTACAAGGTCTAACAATGATTGGTCTCATTGACAGGATAGAAGAAAGAAGTTAAAGAAAAATGCAAATAGTTATTTTGCAAGGAATAGTTGAGAGATCAGTTAGACAGTGAGTTTAGTGGTCTTGCCCCAAAAGCTATTTGGATAGTGGGTCCTTCTATCTTCTACAACTCCTAACAAGGTTAAGACAACTCCTAACAGGGTTGGAGTCTTCTAACAAGGATTCAAAGTCTCCTAACAAGGACTCATATGTACTAAATTTTGTAATAGACTCCTAATAGGGTCCATCCTCTAATAAGGAATATTTATATTCATACATCATCTTGTGGGCCTCATTCCCACCAGGATTTTCCCTCTGATCAAGGGTTTCCCTAGTTAACATATTTGGTGGAATTGTGTGTGTGCATCTTGTTATGGTTGTTGTTTACTTTAGTTGAATGGTTAAGATTATTTAAGGTGGATAAATGTTTTAATTATTAGATAAGTGATTCACCCCCCCCACCCCCCCCCCCCCCCCCCCCCCCATTTATCTTGGTGTACTATTGTTTCTAATAATTGGTATTAGAGCATCAAGTTCTTGAAGATAAAGTTTAAAAACTTTGGGAAATCCATGAAAAACATATTTGGAATGGATAGTCCTAAGTCAAATTGATGAAATTTTGACACCCAAATGGTGGAAATTCATGGTGAGTTATAAGATTTATGTAAAGAACAAAGCATTGAGTTTCCATTTCTAGAATCCTTCTATTGTATACAAAAGAAAAGAAGCACAAGAAAAGATAAGTATAGATCCATAGAAGACATAAATATAGAGGAAGGTATCGATCTACTTACAAAAAGAGAACTATAAAGTATGAGAAATTTTGTTTGTTGGACATGTAAATAATTTCATCATTTTTTGACTAGATGTCCTAAGAGAATAAGAAAGACTAGAAAGAGTTTACTTTCTAATAAAGTTCAATAATTTAATGCATGTGCAAAAGGATTATTCATGCAGAAGTTGATGATAAATTTAGGATAGAAGAAAGAATAGTTGAGTATAATTTAGATGATGAGAATGTTGTTACTAAACCAAGGAATGGTGAAGTATTCTTTGAGACTAACAATGATTTACAAAATGAAGCACAGCTAAGGAAGGAACAAAACTTGGATCTTCATTGGAACTAAGAGTTGAGATAAAAACTCCTACATTTGGTAAGAATATCACAAAGAATCATCCACCTGAGTAGATCATCAAAAGAAGAGATAAAGGTGTGATGACAAGAAGTAGAAACAATGAAGAATTATGTTTTATATCTCAAGTTGAACCAAAGAATGTAGATGAAGCAAGTAAAAAATGAGTATTTGAAGCAAGCTATGAAAGAATAATTGGATCTGATAGTAAATAATGAGACATGGGAATCATTCCCCAAACCAACAAATAAGAATGTGATAGGAACAAAATGGGTATTCAGGAACGAGATGAAAAAACAAGGTGAAGTTGTAAAGGATAAGGAAAGATTGGTATGTAAAGGTTGCTCACAACAAGAAGGAATAGACTATGATGAAACCTATGCTCCCATGGAAAGAATAGAAGTAGTAAGGTTATTCTTTGTTGGAAATAATCTGTTGTTGGAAATATTCTTAAAGGCTAAGTTACTAAGAGGGAAGGGGTGAATCAATAACTTCTAAAACTTTTAAAACTTTAAACCAATTAGTAATTAATCCTTTATATGAATTTTCATCTAACTTCATGCATGAAAAACTAAAAACATGAAAGCATATATAACACTTTGACACAAAGATTTGGTGACCTAGAAACCTTCCAAATAGAAAGTAAAATTGGGGTGGGGACGATACCCACAAACTTTAGTACAATAGTATAAAGTTGGCCTGTTAAGGCTTACATTGATCACTTATGATGATCTGCCCTATTAAGAGCAATAAGGACTACTAGGTCCACCTTTTTTAAAGGATTTACAAACATACAATGAAATATGCACTCTGTAAAGAGATTTTCATAAGACTGTTAGGTCTACATTGTTAAAAGATTTGACTAATCCACCTATTAAGATGAAGTAGTAGCTAATCTCTTATCTACAACTTGGTATTTTGAATGAGAATCCTCTAAGTGTACAAATCACCTTGTTGTTATAGATGAATCTTTACTACTCCTTATACTATTGTAGCCTTTGTAATGTTGGCCTAGTTTTTCACCATTCCTATTTTATGCATTCAGCAATGAAAAACCTTGTCTATGTGCCTTGAAATTTTTGAAATTAGGTTAAGACCCTGGGTAAAATTCATAAAAAAACCCTAATGTTTTATTTATTTTACCCTAGCTTTTGAAAACTTTTGAAAATACTATTTCAAACTATTTTTGGGCAAGACATTTTTATCGTAAGGATTAACTAATGCAAGGATGACTTAATAAATTTTTGTTAAACCTTTTATATACTTCTTTTTTATTGCACTTATTATGAATGTTTTATTGAAAATATTAAATACAGTACCTTTTATCAACCAGCAATCTTGATCAAATTGACAGATGGTGTATCTCTGCAATATTGAAATGCAAGGTTTTTAACTAAAGTGGGAAAGTGCCTTTGCGCCACATAGCCCTTGCTTATGATGAAACTTCAATATGCCACAAAATTTATGGTTTGATAGAGTTGGATGGAACTTTTAAAGAAATTATCATTACCTTTAATGTACATTCTAAAATTCTTGCAATGTCATTGGTTGGTCTTTTAATGAAGATATTACTTTATGTTCAATTTTTATGCACTGTCGATCTTTTTTAGATCAAAGGCCAATGCTTGCCCACAAAAAGAAACTGCATGAGAATTAAACAACGTGGGCAAGTGCCAACAAGACACATAGCAGAATGTGACATCATGGGCCTACCTTTTCAGAGGATAATAATGACATATCTTTTGTGGCAACTGTCACATGAGTTGGATTAAAGTGAAGTTACATGAGTTGGTTATTCCTACTAACTTGATGTTGTAAGGGTGAAAGATTTTGTGATCATTGATGTATGTAAGATCCATGGTCAGCACTTACCCACCATATGAAGTTGCATGAATTTTAAAGAATGTGAGAAAGCACTAATCTGATGTGTGGCAAGGTGGGACCAACTGCGTAAGGTATGTGCTTAGTTATGCCAAGCTATAAAAGGTTGCTAATGTGCAATGCTAGCTCGACCAGACAACATGAATCCTCATGATCAAAGATCTTTTGAAGATGAGTGGCCAATGCTTACCCACAATAATGTAAGGAAACTTGGTAATAAAGAATATAACCATTTCCACATAACCCATAATAAATCTGAAATAAACATGGAATTAAAATCCACATGCAAGAGAATAGACAACATACCCACAAAATTGTGACACAAGATATACCCTGGGAAACCCTCATTGAGGGAAAAAACCCAGCCTCCAAAAGCATCCATCATCATGTATTATTCAGCAAAAATTACCATTGCCATACAACCATGGAAGCCTTCATGGCCATAGCCACAACCGAGCAAACTATGTGAACAAGCATGAATCCACACATCCCATGCCATGTTTCCAACCTTCACAAATGCTCCCTTGGCTAACCTGTCAAGCCTTGTCCCACTCGACTCTTGCCTTTTGTCTTCTCCTTGTCACTCTCTATCTCTCTCTCTACAACAACTACCCTTATGGCTACTTATATAGTAGCAAGTCCCACAAAACCACTAAGTGGTATTACATAAACCATGTGCTAAAACCATGTGCTACCTAACCCACTGACTTCATATTTAATATTGGGAATTTAATTCTTTTTCCCAATATTAAATAATTACATATAATATTATCACAATGTTACAATACAACTCATCAAGAATATTCCATGGGAATCTTTACATGTTGCACGTCCATCTAGGTACAACATTACATAATAAAATAAAATAATAAAATAACAATATTATGCAATGTGTGCAACACCCATTATCTCAACAATCTCCCACTTGTTGTATACATTGCATAGGGTCAATCCGTAGCCACATAAATGAACAAGGGAACAATCCCTGCCAGCACATCCACCATCATGGATCAAAATACACCAAGTGCTCCATCCTGGTACCCGCAACAAAATCAAAGTATCCAACATCTCAATCATGAATGATCTCACCTCCTATTATGCCACTCCTACTGGACATACATAGAAGCCATCCAAAGAGAAAACCACCCAACCTGTCGCATTAGAAGATTATAAAATCCTGTACCAACTAAAAATTTTGAGCACCAATAACCTGATCCAAAGGTAATCACATGTATCCGTAGTTGTCAAAATATCCATAGCTGAAATAGCACCCACAGCAAAGTGCCAAACCCATCCAACTATCCATACCTCAAAGGTATAACAAGTGAATCTCATATCACTGACATATCCAATATATAACCTGCAATCACAAGCCTCAAGAGCAATACCTGCCACATATATACCAAGAAGTTCCCACTGCAAAAGATAATGTCAAATCTATAACCAATCCACTCAACACATCTCAAAAAAGTGAATCCATATAGTATCAAAGACATCCACAATACATAAACTAATATCCTGCAAGAACAACTCTCGTAACAAGTCTCCAATGCTCTCCCAAGTTCACCACAACCAACAAAGGAAAGAGAAAGAAATAACCATGTCATCTCTCACATGACATACATGAGCACAAACCAGTGATCACAATATCCAACCAATCTCAAATCCAATGTAAGCAAAACTGAACATCCAGGAACATAACCAAGACCGGAGAAACCATGCAAATCAAACCTGTATCATGTCCTTCTACACACACCTCTAGATGTAAACTGTGCAAGTATGATCTCCTCCATAAAACCCCAACAAGAAGCCTCAACAACACCCAAGCCATACCATATAACTCATCATGGATGTAAGCCTCTCACAAGAAGATCAAACTCAATAAACCCATTCCTAAACCAAGGAATAACCATTCCTAATCCAAGGAAAAATGCTCAAATAAAACCATCTCCCAAACTCAACCAGCATAACAACATATGCACATGGAGATAACCAATGCTTAACCATCTCTCAAATGAACCCTCCAAAACTAACTCATGTACCATAGCTCAAGATCCATATCCATGAAAGACTAGCATAAATATAATGCAACTGAGAGAAACAATGGGCTATACCTCTGAAGTAGAAAACCGCTGAGTAGACCAAGAGTGGGGAATGAGAATTCTCATCAAGATACCCAAGTCTCCAACCAAGACTCATCTAAGAACAATATCCTCTCAAGTCCATATTAGGTGACTGCCCCTCGGACTTCCTACTGAAACCATCAACCGTCTCAACAAATACTTCTCTAATCCAAGAGAAATCAACATCACCACCGTCTCTAAGTATCCATGAGCACCTGTAACCAATCAATCCATGCCAACTCGAAATGAAACATAGCAATATCATGAAGTATCCAGCTTATGATCAGTGTACTCAATACCAAGAAACTAAACTAAGATCAATGTCAAAGTTCCAACCATGGCCTCGGGAACATAAACATGACAACATGATCTTACCATCTCAACTAAAGAGATAACATGCTCCATATGAACACACCATAACATGTCACAACTCTAAACGCGTATCAAGAGTATACCATGACATAATAATGAAACCATCCTCATACCAAGGATAACATGCCAAATAAAAGCATAAACCACACCTTTGCCAAGAACCCTCTGAGTCCTCAAGATGCAACCATCTCCATATACCATGAAGAAAGCCATCTCCACACACCATGAAGAAAACCAAGAACTCCATGAGTCCTCAAGATCTAACCATCTTCAAACACCATGAAGATAACAAGTGCACCATGCAAATGTCAAAGACACTTCTGCAGCAACAGGATCTAAGACAAACCTCCAACATCTGTAAACACTCAATAAATATATCAATGCCAAAAAACTCCCACTCAACCGTGGTACCAAGTCACCTATGGCATTATAAAATCCATCCTCTCCAAACCAAGAAGATATAAACCAAACCAAGAACTAATCCTACACTATCACCCCATCACTATCACAAGCTCCCACTAAACCGTGTATCGAAGCTATCCATGACATATGATGAACAAATCCATCCTCTAACCATGAGAATCAACCAAGGCATCAAACCATCAAAGAACTCAAAGTGCACATCATGAGCTCCTCAAAAGAAACTAAATAACCATGATCCTCAACCAAGAAGATATACCACCATAACCAAATCAGAAAATCTAAGCTAATGAACATCAAGGATGTACCTGTATAACCAATCATGTCATGCCCAAATCCATAGCACCATGATCACATCCATGAACCGAGCATCTGACTCTCAAAGTGTCCAACTTGTCAACATAAAATAGTCAACCACAATCCTCCACCATGACTGTACCTGGTAACAACATCTCATCCCTTCTACATGAAGAATAAAATTATGTGACTTAGGGCATAGACAACCCAAATCCAAGCCACCAATCTGAATATGCATCAATAATGAAAGATCAATGGGCAAAGACAACCCATAACCAAGCTATAAATGCAACCTATAAGTATAGACCACTTACAACACTGCACAACTTGTAGACCCAACAAGTCATCATGCATATCCAAACCAAATACTGATAACCATATCATCATGAGACCAAACTTGAGCATACAATGACATCAAAACTTAAATCTCCAATGCCATAAACTCACAATGTTACCATAGTCAAAATTATATCTATAAACTATTCAGATCAATATATCAACAAATAAATCATGCCAAACCTGCACCAAATCTAAACCAATTTTTAGAGCTCTCCAAGAGCTTTCTGTTGACTACTTGAAGTCCAAAATCCGACTCCGTATGCCCAAGTTATGTCCCAATTCGTGCTCAAAATAAATAACATCTGACTTTAGGGCTCTTAAAACCTAAAAAAAATTCAAAATCATAGAACCAAACCTACACCATGTTGTAGTGCTCTGAATTAGCTTTCCAACGCCTGTAAGAACTCTGAAATCCGATATTCTGAGAGAAAGTTATGGCCATTTTACTAAGACAGTCTTTTTACAATTTTTAGTACGATTTTTCATTTTTAATTTTTTTCAGTGACGAAAATTCCAACGGGATTAAATTTGACGGCCATCATGGGCTGAAACCAAAAAACTCTTTCATTTCCTCTGAACATGGCCAAACTAGGGCATATTATATATCAAATTTTATGAAAATGTCGACCCGGATCCAATGGTGAGGTCTGTTTTTATCCAAGAGGTCATTTTTGCAAGCTACCCCCCAAAACCCTCATTTTAAATGAAACATCTAAAAAAATCTTTTGTCCAACAATTTTTCATGCCCAAATCTTTTAACATCCCATCATAACAGAAAATCCAAAACCCTTAGATCTGCAATAAAACATTCATATATCTTGCTCTTTCTTTTATCCTCTCATGCATTCCCATGGATTCAATCTAGGGTTACAAATAATAAAACCATAGCTCTGATACTACTTGTAAAGAAACTTGGCAATAAAGAATATAACCGTTTCCACATAACCCATAATAAATCTGAAATAAACATGGAATTAAAATCCACATGCAAGAGAATAGACAACATACCCACAAAATTGTGACACAAGATATACCCTGGGAAACCCTCATTGAGGGAAAAAACCTAGCCTCCAAAAGCATCCATCATCATGTATTATTCAGCAAAAATTACCATTTCCATACAACCATGGAAGCCTTCATGGCCATAGCCACAACTGAGCAAACTATGTGAACAAGCATGAATCCACACATCCCATGCCATGTTTCCAACCTTCACAAATGCTCCCTTGGCTAACCTGTCAAGCCTTGTCCCACTCGACTCTTGCCTTTTGTCTTCTCCTTGTCACTCTCTATCTCTCTCTCTGCAACAACTACCCTTATGGCTGCTTATGTAGTAGCAAGTCCCACAAAACTACTAAGTGGTATTACATAAACCATGTGCTAAAACCATGTGCTACCTAACCCACTGACCCCACATTTAATATTGGGAATTTAATTTCTTTTCCCAATATTAAATAATTACATATAATATTATCACAATGTTACAATACAACTCATCAAGAATATTCCATGGGAATCTTTACATGTTGCACGTCCATCTAGGCACAACATTACATAATAAAATAAAATAATAAAATAACAATATTATGCAATGTGTGCAACACCCATTATCTCAACAATCTCCCACTTGCTTGACTTTCAAATAATGTGGGCAAGTGCCCTTACACCATGTGGCACAGTGGGACCAGGTTTTGGGAAAATTGCTAAGTTATGCCATGTTGTAAAATTGTAATAATTCAATCATGTTCATTGGTCGAATATGACATGTGTGCCTAGCTAGGAGTGATGATTTCATGGGCGCAGAGACTCTAACAATTAATGTAGTAGTCAAAGGCACTGATTCACATGGAGACTTTTTATTGGTCAATGTAGCTGACTAGGTGTCATTAAAGTACAAGAATCCCTAATCATCAATTCAACTATAATTAAGGGTTAGCACTTGCCTACAATTTCAAGGTGCAAGAAATTTAAACAATGTGGGGAAGCACTAATGTGACATGTGGCAAAGTGGGACTAGTTGCAACCAAAGTGGGATGATGTGTGCCAAGTTGGAATATTTATTAAGTCGGTTGTATTACACTTTTCACCTATTTTTGTAAAAATGTTTTACTTCTCTTGGCCATTGATTTGGAGGAAGATCAACGACTAGCGATTTCCTGCAATTTCAAAGTACAAGAAGTTTAAGCAATGCGGGGAAGCACCTGTTTGACATGTGGCCAATTTTTTTTAAAGCAATAAAGCAATTCTACTTTTTGAATTAGGGTCATCCAATCTATTGAAATCAATGAATAAGATTCAAATTTGACAACAACATGGAAATAATGGCTAATGAAAGTTAATATGCTCAGAGTTCATTCGTGTGATCTCAATGCATGAAAAAAATTTACGAAGCCACCATTATTGAACCACCAAAGAATATTAGAGCACAAAGAACTTTTGGAGCTAGGGCACATAAATTATACTAGGTAATTTAGTGAATTGCAAAAAAAATTCCATAGAACAGAAGCATAAATTTAGCAGGTAAGAGGTCTGTAACTCGTAAAATTAAGTATTTGGTGTTGTGAAAGTTTAAAATCTTTTAAAATGCCTCCATGAAAGGAATTCTTTGGATAGACTAATTACCTTAAGAGGGTTGTGCATGATGATTTCCTTGAACAACTCGCACTATCTATAAATGAAATAACTAAGGGGAGAAAGCTTATTCCAAAGAACCCTAGGGTAGTTTTAGTAGAAGGTTTCTATGATAGAGAAAATTGGGTAAGAGATGTGAAGGTTTCTATGGGAGGTCTGGAATTGTTTTAAAAATGGCTTGCTGAGAGAAACCTTGACACCCCTTTAAGAAAGGTTTGGGAATTTGACATTGGAAAACTAGTAGTACCTAGGGTTTTCTTTGACAATGATATACTTACTTATTTAGCTAAGAAGTATGATCATATTACTAGATTTGTGAAAAATTATGCTAGAGACAATCTTTTTAAGGTTTCTCCTGAACTAATTAGGAAAGTTTTCAATCTTAACCCAAACTATATTGTGCATGAGACCATTGACATGGATGACCTTTAGGCAAGGTATGATGCATAGAGAACATACCTAAGGAAAATGCCTTTGCAAAAATATTTTGATAGGATTGGTACATTTTCTTTGGTTACAACCCATATACCAGAACCATTAATGAGGAAACATTTCAATCCTAGGGCTCAGGCATTATATTTCACCCTGTGTGGAATTTTTGGGATGGACGAGGAGGAACATAGTAAAGGCTCTATTGTTCTTATCATGGCTTAGACATTACAATTTGGAATTAGCAGTATTCTTGATTTTGCTACTTTTCTTGCATAAGAAATTCATAATGGTTTGATGGGAATATCACAAGGAAAGGTAAACAAACCCTTTTGTTGGTATTCATTGCTCATGCATATATGTCTGTTTAAGGGAGTTACTTTTTTCTCTAAGGTTATGGAGTTGGAAGTAACAAGGGATGGAGAAAATAATCTAGTCCAATTGTGGAGTGTCGATATGACTTCAAAAGCCAAAGATGCTAGTTTTGTGAGATTTGACAGATATTTTGCATCTAGGCTTAGACTACTTTTAAGAGGAGATAGCCCTAGGATTCCACAATCATTGTTAAATTTGGTCTAACCCTAAGACCATGCAAAGGGGCTTCTAGTTAGTCATAAATGAGGGGATATAATCCCATACAATGTTTCTATAGTGATCAAAATATATGACTTTCTGGGGAAGCCACATGTGCTACCTTTCCATGTGCCTTTGAAGATAGGGATAACAGAATTGTTATGGAAAATTGGGACTATTAATGAAAGAGATTTTCCTATGAAAGGTACTTTCTTCCTGGTTGTTACTAAGGAACATGATTTTGTTTTTGTGAGAAAGGGATGGAAACATCTCAATTTATTTCTAGATAGGTACAACATGGTAGGGTCCCATGCAAGATTTACTGATCCAGAAGGATTTTATGATCTTTTAAGAGAAAGGAAAAAAGTTTCCTCCATGACACAGTAGGTGTATTTTCCTAAGGATGTTATAAGGAATATTTTCTCTTTACAAGAGCAAGAATTTAGGAAAGAAAAATGGATAGTATTTAGCAAAGTGTTGGAATTCATCAATTCTTTTGACTCTGCCTATGACCCTTTGAAGGATAAAAAATATTGGGGAGCTAAAATGCATGTGTTGATGAACAATTTTGCTACAATAATGTAAACAATGAATGAGAAAAAGGCTACATATGCCAAAACCTATCCAGACAGGGCTGCAGAGGTATAGAGAAGAATAAACAACAAAAACATAGTAGCTCCTGGTCAATATACTTTGCAAAAGAGGGTAGGATATGTGATGATGTAGCATATACAATAGGCTACCCCTCATGAAAGACCAAGGCCAGAGAGCCCATTTGTGGCTAGTGCCCCAAAGAGGAAAAAGTTTGAACAAGGATCCTCTTCTCATGTATAAGAGTACTCCCCAAGCCAAACCGCAATCCAAATAGATGATGAAGCATCCTAAAGGGAGCAACTGAGATAGATTGGTGGAGAAGGGGATATCATTGTTACCACTACAGACCTGAAAAGTGGAGTACCTCAAGAGCCTCTAATGCCCTCCTTGGACCTTACAATTACTGATTATCAAGGTAAGGAGATAAACCCAATTATTGCTCAAGCTTCTAAGAAGTCTATCAATTATGAATTTTTTTTTAAATCTAGGGCTTTTGCACAATTTTTGTAGAGAAAAAATATAGAAAATTTTGAGAAAACATGCAAGAAAATAAAAATTGAGTAACCTGGCAAACTAGACTCTGTTATTCAAGAAGAGGTAAACACCAAATTTTTGAATGTTTTTTCCCAATTCACACTTGAGGCTAGGAGGCAATTGGTCAAGGAGTCAAGGGTCCTAATTTTTCCAGAATGGGACATAGCTAATGCTATGATTTTTTATTCAATTAAAAAAGAGAAAGATGTATAATACAAAATAGAGGAAGAAATATTGTAGGCCCACATGAGAGTCAAATTCAGTGATGACCACCAAGCCTTAGTAAATTGAGAAGAGAGACAAAACTAGAATGTAGGAAATCTCTAGTGCAGAGCATACTGGTGCACTTATAGTATACAGGGCTAGTGAGGTTAATAGCAAGAATTCTTTTGGAATGGCTTCAAAAATAATGAAATTTGGTAATGTGGTGTCTAGACAAGAAGAGGATAAGTTTTTGGAACTTAATGCTAGATTTGAAGAGGTTTTGAAGGTATATGACGAAAGGGGTAAGTAGATACAATCATTGGAAAACCAAGTATCTCAAATGGAAAAGAAACTCGGGAAAAGAAAGGTGGGAGAATCTAGTAGGCCCAGAATTGTATACCCCCAACCACCTATTGAACCATTTAAATCAACTCCCATTATTGAGATACCAGACACCCCAAAGAAGCCTCAATTCTACACTGTAGAAGAATTTGAAGAAGGAAAAAATAAATTGTATGCACTGCATGTGGAGTTGAACAATCAATATGAAGAAAAAATAAGGTAGGGAATAATGTATTTGATAGATAGAATTGAATGGCTAACATTTTTTGACTAGTTGGAAATGATTTCAGCAATCAGAGATGAATTAAAGGGAAATGAGGGTAGAATAAAACCCATTGTACAGAAGTGGACTAAAAGAAATAATGATATTACTATTATGTACGTATCTATCATTCAGCTATCATGTCATCAAATGGAGAAGATTTTTGATTTGTTAGATAAGTTGGAAAATTTTGATGACAAATAGGATTCATTTTAGAAAAGAGTGACAAATTTTTTCTCCAAATATATAGCTAAAAAGTTTGATCTATTTTCTAGTGCTCTAAAAATTGTTGATAAAATAAAAGAAAAGGAAGAGTGGAAAAAGGAATTGGATGAAATATTTTTTCAAAGAATAAATAATGTTATAAATGAAACTAGGCATTTATTATGGGCAATGACCAATGAGGAGTTGGTTAAAGTGCAATTATTCTATAGTGTCATCAAAAAATACTTTGTTGACATAGAAGCAATTGGAAATTCTTTAATAAATGTATAAAGGGAGATCTTAAATTTTGACTAGCATGATGACACTATTTACAATGAATGGAAGAAATATTTTTTGTCCACAAAATAGATGGCACGAGGTGATGAGGCAAAAGAAGATGCAAATGTAATTGTTATGTTAATAGTTAATGATGAAGATAAGGAGAATCCCCAAGTTGAATTAAGCTTTCAGGTAATTGAAGAGTACACATCACTTTCAGGCCTGATAGCCACTTATTTTGAAGATTTAGAATAATAAGAGAATCAAATGATAGAGTTTTATTGTTCTAAGAGATGTAACAAAAAAATGGCCTACCAAAGGAATGTAATGATGTTTAAGTTTTTCTGTTAACACAATTTTGTCTTTTTGTGGGAGCAAAATATAAATATCTTTTGGAAAAGGACATCTGTCAGTTCTCTATGTCTGAAGCTTGTTGCATCTTACATTTCATAAGTGAGATTCTAGGGCTAGAGAAGGGTCTAATTTCTAATGCATTTTAGTTTTATACTTAGGATGTTTTCGGTCCAGTCTTGGAGCAAACTTTATGGTGTATCTTCTCTACAAATTTTTCTGAGAATACATTAATGTTGAGTGATCTTTGTGTTTCTTTCTAAAGTCATTCTGAGTTTACTACAATTGTATACAATTTTCAAGGAACATTAATACAAAATTTGAGCTGTCCCCATATCAGTTCTTGTTGAATTTTGTCTCCTTCACTGTTACCTAGTTATTTTGAGATTGTGTGAGTAAAGGTTGTTCAATTAAATGCAATTCAATTAGGTTGTATGTCAATTCATTACTACTATTAATTCAATGAATTAAGTAAAGGCTTTGATGAACTTGATGGGATTTCTATGGTAATAGAAAGGATGTTTGTAAGAATAAATTCCAGTAAGAATTGTTGTTAATATTTTTTGTAAAGGAAACAAATTAGATCTAAAAGTTGGAGTAGACTCTGAATCCCATTAATTCAATTTGTAGATAGGTATATCATAAATAACCATCAAATTTAAAATCACAATCAACTTTATTTTACTTTTCTTGAATATTTTCAAAGGTGGTCAGCACTTGTTTGCATGGAATGTTTTAGCCTTAGTTAGCCACTATTGCTAGAGATACTTGCAAACCTATAGAAGAATTGTGACCAAATCTTCTATATGGGATGCATTTTATCTAAAATGTCAAAATCATGTATGTGTCTAAAGATAGAAGATGAGAATCAAAATGAAACTAATATAATTCTCATATAACAACATTTAGTTTGAATCATCCCTAGGTATAGCCACCTTGTTTTTGTAGAGCCTAAAGAGTAGAAAACCATCCTTGGTTTTGTTGAAGTTGGCTCCAAATGGTTTGCACATGTAATTGTTAATAGGAATTGGCTCATCCTTAGGTTATGTGAGTATTTTCATTTTGGTATTGAGCATTTTGTTGTTTAGTAGACTTAAAACACCAACATGTAATTTGCTCTTTCTGCTCTTCTCTGATGATCACATTAATTCCTTATTGATTTCATGAATATTTAATATTTTTTTTTGATGTTATACAATTCATATTATATACACCAATCCAATTATACAATTACAAAGTTGGCCACAATATAAGTTTACACAACTATTACAAAGTCAGCTCAAATGTAGACACCCAGATTCTAAAGACTGACTCAGTGAGGTTTTGATACTCAGCATCTACTATCACTTCTTGGCATCATCATGCACTTGGTAGACATAGAAGCTTGGTCCATATTGATCACTTCCAAGTTTTCTTGAACTTGGTTTGCACTGGTGACTAGGTGAATACTTTGAAACTCGTCATATAAATTGAATCACTTGGTTACCACTACATAGCTTGTTAAACACTATCACCTCAAGCTCAATATAAATTGAGTCACTTGGTTAACATTGAGTAGCTCGGTCAACATTGGACTCGCATCACATCAACTATGAACTTGGTAACCACTATAGAACTCAGTGACAACTAAAATGCTTGGTTAACACTGTTAACTATACAATAAGCTCGGTAGATACTTACAATCTAAATAAGTGTATGTCACTAATAACAAACTTGATTGATATGTCAATAATTCTTAGCATATGCAACATATAAGAAATTCAAAGTGTATCAAATGGATGTGAAGTCAACATTTTTGAATGGAGAACTTGAAGAACAAGTATACATAGAACAACCTGAAGGTTGTCCTTTAATAGATGACAAAGACAGTATGCATATTGAAGAAAACATTATATGTCTTGAAGCAAGCACCCATAACTTAGTATGCAAGGTTGGACAAGCATTTGACAAAGCTTGGATATAGTAAAGGTATGTCATATAGTAATCCATATTGCAAAGAAATTGATGATGGATTAATGATTTTGGTAATAATTGTTGATGACATCATATTTGGAGGAAATGATGATGAAAGTGATCTTGAGAATAAGATTGAAGAAGAGATTATTGAAGAAGGAGACTATTTAGAATAGATTGATATAAGTATGATAAATATGTTTCAATCATTATTTTGTCACTAATGTCAAACCTGCTATTTGTTGATAAGACAATTGCTTATATGATTTAAGTGCTATCACTTATTTGATTGATGAAGAGGATTTGATCAAAAAGATGTAACAATAGAACCTAGAGGAAAAGTTGAGTTATGAATATGTAAAGGAGTACAAAAATTTTCTAAGACAATGATTGCATGATGTATTGATAATCTACTTAAGGTTAGAAAGAATGGTTAGCCTAAGCAAGTTCAAAAGACCAAGTTAAACAAAGTTTTGTCAGCAAATCTTGAACAAGTGGATAGTAGGTGTTGAGTTTTGTTTGCAAAGCTTGACAGAGTAGATATTAGGTGTCCAGCAAAGTCAGTGCAAGTCTTGCAAAAAATTAGTTGGAGCCAAGTAAAAGTCTATTCTAGTGTATGCTGAGAAAAAAATTGGATGCCGAGTAAAGTTTAGTTGATGCCGAGCACCAATAAACTTAAATTTGTGCCAAGTGATTTTACAAAGGATGTCGAGCAATGTAGTAATTTATGAGCATTAAAAGCATGCTGAGTGGTTGCATTATTTGAAAGATCATGAATTCAATAGTTTTGATTTGACAAGTTTATTTTCTTGGATTGTGTGAATCAGGTGGAAGATAAGATTGATGAGCTGGTGGCATAAAATTCAAGGTAAACCATTTTTTCGTAAATTCAAAGAAGATTGCAGGAGAAGTTTCTAGAAGAGATATGAAATGAGGGGTAGATTCATTGAATCCTACCTAATCTTTCCTAACCCTAAATTGCATGATGGAGAATGAATAGAAAAATATCTTAATTTCTTATTTATAGGAATGACTAGTTAGTAGCAAGGGTTATCATGTGTGAGAACCTAAGGAAGATAAGGAGTCAAGGGTTTTACTTCATCAAGTGACATAAGAGAAGAATCTACATTAGCATGTTAAGAAAGAAGGCTTAAGGGTATGAATGCTTGAGGGGTGAACAAGATATCAAAGCCAAAATGTGTGAAGGCCAAGTAGAATGGAGGACTAAAACAAATATCTATAATCTACAAATAGATTTGTAAGTTATTATCAGATCAAGCCTTACTATTACTCTCTAATCATTGTGTCAATCTAGGGTAAATCCTTTGGATTAAGGTTGAACTGACAGTCATTTTTAAATCATTTAATGAGTTGGCATTCCAAGTGAATGGTCTAAAGTTCTCTAATAAGGCTCACTCCTAATAGGGTCACATTTAATAGTGTGTATAGTAATCTTTAATAGGGTTGGTCTTTCATAGGGCATCACTTCAGAAGAGTGAAAAAGAGTAGCATGTTACTGGTGGTTTTCCCAAATTGGGTTTCCATGTAAATCATTGTGTCAAATGTGTTGCTAAATTTGTTATGTTTCATGTTTACATTTTTGCAAATTGATTTGATAGTAACCTACAAGTTTGAAGTGATTGCATAATCTTATGATACATGCATGATGATATATGTTTTATGGGTTCACTAAGCTATGAAAATTTTTATTTATACATCTAGACCTAGGATAATTGATTCACAACCCCCCCCACTCTCATTTATTCTAAAGTATTCCAACGAGTGACAAACTTGTAGAAGAAATAAAGAAGGAATTTGAAATGAGCACAATAGGAGAAATGAAATATTTTCTAGGATTACAGATTGTGTGATACAAAGAAGGAACCTTTATTTCTCATAATAAGTATTTAAAAGATCTACTAAAAATATTTGGTTTGGAAACATGTAAACCCATTGGAACAACTATGGTAACCAGACACAAGTTATCTACAAAGGAGTAGACACCTACTATTGAGTAGAAGAAGTACATATCTATAATTGGAGGATTGAAATATCTGACTCACACAAGCCAAAATATAGAAAATATAGTTGCAATTGTTGCAAGAATTTCAAGCTGACCTAAGAGAAGCACTTTATGAAGTAGTCAAAAGGATATTTATATATCTAAAAGGAATACTAGAGTTCAAATTGTGGTATGATAGATTTAATAATTTCACTCTATATGCTTATATTGATGCTGATTGAGCAAATAGTATGGATCATAGAATACACATCAGTGGTGGAGCCTTCTTTCTTGGAGGAAGATTAGTCTCTTGGCTAAGAAAGAAGTAGGATTGTACCTCACAAAGTATAGTAGAAGTAGAATATGTTGCATCAACAAAAAATTGTAATCAATTTGTTTGGATGAAGCACATACTAAAGGATATAAGGATAGAATTCAGTGAACTTGTTGTCATACATTGTGACAACACAAACACACTGAATATGTCAAAGAATCTAGTCTTGAATTCTAAGACTAAGCACATTTCTATCAAGTATCACATGTTAAGAGAAAAAGTTACAAAAAAAAAAAAAGATTGGAGTATGTAAGTACCAAAGATAAGATTGAAGATATTTTCACTAAGCCTCTTCCCAAAGAGACTTTTAGTATTTGCAAGGTATGCTAGCGGTTATGCCCATTCCTACATCAAAGTAGATGATGCAAGATTGCATCAATCCAATGTAATAGAGCACTATTGATTGTCTAGACTGAATGTTGATACTTCCTCTATGGGGGAGTATCTATGATGGAAAAAGTTATCTAGGACTCTTGTTGGATGTTGTTTTTTAATAGTGTCCTTGGACACTTGAGAAAGTTAGAGATAGTTTTTAAAGAGAATGGTGGTTGCTAAAACCTTTGACAATGATGTCAATGGGGAAGAAGTACTTCATGAAAAATATTTTTGTATAAGAAAAATAATTGGGGAGGAGTACAACAGGAGAAGTATAGAAGAAAAATAATTTGGCAAAAGTAAAAATTTGGGAGAAGTACAACATGGAAGAATGATTGATGAAGAGGATTTAAAAAGAAAGATTAATAGTCTTTTGTAGTTGGTATTTTTAGAATTAGATATTTTTCATCTATGTTGCCATCAATGCCAAATGGGGAGACTGTTGGAAGCATGAGTGCTGATGATATTCCTATGGGGGAGTATTGAAGAAATATGATTAGATCATTATCATGATGATATGTTACATTCATGACTATATTTTTCATTGATTTCAACGTACCAATTTTCTATGGTATCTGATAGAAGAATAGTAGAAATATCAAGTTGGTATGAATAGACAATTGAAAATTTTCAATAGAAAATATTAAAGGGAGATAATACTAAGTGTCTAGAATATTTAGCAAGCATCAGGAGCATAAGATATTAAGTCTAGAAGAAGTTATGCAAGTTTTGGTGAAGACTGTTCTAAGATAGAGTTTATAGAGACATGTTCTAGTAAACTTGTTACATCTCTTAGCAAATTTGTTGTTCTAAGAAGCCAAAGAGAAATATGTGAAGAAGACATGTTGCAGATGATGTGGCTAAGCTTGCCTGGCATAATGTTACCTATATGGAAAGTTATTCACATTACAAGGTGAAAGATTAATGTTATCACTAAGTGTAACTTGTTCATAATGCGGTCCTATAATATTTTTTTGAGAAGGTGTAATAGCTAACTTAGGGAATTGTTATATGGATTTCATATAAAGGAAGGAAATTTTCCTTTATCATGTATGGAAAAGAGTGAATGATTGGAAGCAACACAAAATGTAGAATGTGTAGATAAGTAGAGCAAAGCGAAGGTGATGGAAACTTCATTGCCAAGGTTTTATTATGTGATGTGAAGTTTGGTTCTTGGATCCAAGGTTTGTGACCTAGTCTACAAGGTTTGATAGTGATTGGTCTAGTTGACAGGATAGAGGAAATAAGTTAAATAATAGTATAGAAAATTATTCTACAAGGAATAGTTGAGATACCAACTAGACATTGAGTTTAGTTGTCTTGCCCCAGAAGCTTTTTGGATAATGGGTCTTTCTATCTTCTATAACTTCTAATAGGATTGGAATCTTCTAACTATTGACAATTTACTAATGAAGATATGTAATTTTTTTCATTTATTGCAACACATGATGTACATGATTGTAGAAAACTTTGAAAATAAAGATACTTTTCTTTTGGTACCCAAAAAATTGTCTAAGTATGAAATTGATCTATAGTAATGTATTGTTTTGTATGTAACTTATTACTGATTTCATATTATGATTAGTGAAGTTAGATATAGACAATATGCATATTGATGATGATGTGTACAACCTTAGATATTAGTACAGATAATATAGAAAAGAGATATTCACATTTTACCAGTGAGACAAAACAACAGAATTAAAGGTATAGGAATTATTTTGTTTACAAAATAATTACTTGACCAATTAGGGCCAACATCCTAGATGTTTAAGTTAGAAAAGTATATTATGGTCTTTGCTAACCTAGCTACAATTTGTGAAAAGGCATGGTATTTATGCAAAGGACATCTTACAAATTCAAGTGTGTTGTAAGTAAGCAATAATATTGTGGTAAATGATATGTGAACTTGTGTGAACCGATATATGAGAAGTTTTGAGAACCTAATTTTGTGATCTAAGATCTAGCTAAGGTTAGAGATTAGTCAAGAAAGAAGTTAAAACACCGATATACCAAAGAACTAATTACTTGTTTGGGTAGTTAACTCTTCTTCTAATTGGAAGTGCATGTTTGGGCAGTGAGCTCTTCTTGCATCTATTGTACTAAAACTCCTAATAGGGTTAGAATCTCTTAACAGGGATTCAAAGTCTCCTAACAGGGACTCTCTATACTTGATTTTCTTATTGGCTCCTAATAGGGTCCATCCTCTAACAAGGAACATATATATCAGTATATTATCTAGTGGGTATCTCCCCACAAGGGTGTTTCCTTGGCGAGGGTTTCCCTAGTTAACAAAATATGGTGTTATGAGTTATCTTTGTGCATAGTTACTATTACTATTCAACATTATTTGTTTACTTTCTGATGTATGGTTCAAAGTAATAAATAATATCCATTTGGCAACTAAAGTATGTAGATTACTAAGTCACCCCCTGCTCTTAGTAATTCTTGTTTCTAACAATTGGTATCAAAGCACAGTTACTCAAAAGAGGCTTAATAGCTTGAGTAAGATCCCTATAGATATGGAATAGTTGATGACAAACCTTGAAGAGACACTTGAACAAATTGATCTCCTTACTAAAGAAAGAGATAAGCTAAAAGATAGATATGAAGACTGCAAAGTATATATTGGACAATTAAAGGACAATATTGAACATCTCAAATCCAAGCACGTATCTATTGAATCTAAAACTAGTGATGATGATTGTTCAAAACTGAAGACAGAGTACAAGATTTTGAAGCATGAATTGAAGATTACCAATCTTAAGTTGACTTTGGCGAATGATCCTAGCAAAGTTGAATCTGATTTGAAGACTAAAAATATAGATCTTAGAGCGAGTCTGGTGAAGAAGAAATCTAAATTTGAAACATTGAAAGAAGATCATGAAGAACTTCATAAGTAAAACACTATTATGAAAGGTGAACTAACTTAGTGTAAGAAAAAACTTGAAAAGCTTTATTCTAGCAGAGAAAATCTTGATGATTCAATGTCAATATAGAGACCTACCTATGATAAGACTAGTCTTGGTTATCTATTTAAAATTTCTACAAAGAAATCTGAAATTAAATTAGATCTGAAAGAGAAAGATAAATTTGATGATAAGATAGAAACTAGTCAATCTTCTAATAAACCTAAAGAAGTTGGACAACACAAGAAAATTGTGAAATTGGATGAAACTAAGCAAGTGGAATCTCCTAAGGAAACCAAGGATGAATTTAGAGGTAAGTATTTTTATGTAATGAAATAGGTCATATGAAAAGATATTGTACAAATAAGTCATTTAATCATTTTATGGATTTTAATTATCATAATTGTCATTGTATAGGTCATAAAGAAATTGATTGTAGGAAACCTAGATATTATACTGATAGAAGGAATAATAGAATGTCTAGAAATACTAACCGTACAGATAGAAGAATATCTAATGAAAGGACATCAAGAGAAGGAAGACCTTATGAAGAAAGATGACAAATAATGTGTTATAAGTGTAACAACTTTAGACACATAGCCCAAAATTGTCATGCACCTATTGATCAACAAAATCCTAGAAGTAGAACCCAAGTATGTCAGTTATGCAACAACTTCAAACATACAACAAAGTATTTTTGAATGGAAAGAAATTTTAGAGATACAAGGGACAATGGAAGAATCTTCAAAAATAGGAGAAATGATGGAAGAAACATTGGAAATGATAGAAGGAATAATGAAAGGAACTCTAGAACTAAGAAAGATAAAGAGGAACAAAGAAATTTAGTTAGTGAACTCCAAGAAGAACTCAATGAGGCATTTGTAAAAGGATTAGACATCTCAAAAGAAAAGTTAGAAGATGATAAGACAAGAAGATTAAAGTCAATAATCAAGTTTGATTTAACCAAGTTGAATTAAGCTTGTTCATAGCACCAAAATTAGAAACTTCATTTTGATATCAAATTATGGATAGCGAAGTTGGGAAAATGTGTATCAAGATAATTTTATACTATAACTAAGCTCTCTTGCAATTTGGAGATTATTGGAACTAGTTACAAAGGAATTAAGAATTACTTTTATAATAGAGAAAGTTAATTCTATAGTAGAAGATGAAAAATATATTATTATAGAGAATTTCATGGAGTGAAGATTCTTGGAGCATTGTCATGATGGAAGAAAGCTATGGTAAAATTTGGGTAGCATTTGAAGATCAAAAAAAGATTTCAAGCAGATATTTTATTTCAAAATGTAATTGACAACCTTTTTATATTTGCAAAGTACATAATTATTGAAAGTTAAAATTGAATGGATAAAATGGAGTACAGACTTGATTACCACTTTGTCATGATCACATTAGATGCATAGAGCACTTAGAAGTGACTTGACAAGGTGATTTTGAACTAAACCATTTTTTGGAAAGAGGTATTTTATCATTTCTCCATAGAATTTCTTTGATAAAGTTTATATTGTTGGCATTAAGTCACATTTGTTATTAGTGAAAACATTTATTCAGATTTTGTATGGTAACCAAGCTCTTTGATCAGTCTCTAGTGTTTTTCGAGTTATTCAGTGGTTACCAAGCTTCACAATTTATACCAAGCATTCCAATGGTTACCAAGTGAATTCAATTAGTGTGAAGTCTAGCAGTTCTTACCGAGTAGTTTAGTTCTTACTGAGTAGTCTATGGTTACTGAGCTTTATAATGTCTACCAAGTCATCAGTTCATGTGATGTGTGTATATGAGCAATGTTAGTATGCTAATAGAAACCAAATTTAAATAAAGCTTCTACAAACTAAACAAAATTTATAAACTTCAAGATAGACTAAGATGAGCTCTCAATTGAAAATATGAGCCATTAATGGGCTCTCTCAATGAGAAGCTCTCTTGTTGAGTGGCTTTATCTAAATGGATAGGATGTATGCTCAATATGCTTCCAAAGGCTTCAATGGATGATTGTGGATTTTTGGTGTGGATAGATGGCTTTAGTATGAATTTGGCTCTCAAAATAGCATTATAACTTTACTTCATGGATTGTGTTATTTTGCAAAGGGGAAGGATCCAATTTATAGGCAAGAGGCTTGAGGGATTGAGGGCTAAGATGTAAGGATGGGAAAAAGCTCATGGAGGGCTTAGATTGCATGAGAGGAGAGCACATGGATTGTGCTTCCTTACAACCAATCAAGGAGTGACACATGTCACATGGTGAGAGGATGGAGGAAAGGGGAAGGATGAGTCAACAAAGGAGGCTCAAGGGATAAAATCTTCATAAAGACCCTTCATAAGTGCTTTGTAAGAACATTTATGACTTTGTGGGCTTTATAAAGTTTTGTGGTTGAAGATATTTGTGAGAGATACCATGAAATTCGAATTTGAGGGTTTAGGGAGGTTTTAAGCTTGCTTAGGGTTGTAAAAATGATTAGAGGAAGGGTTAGAGATGGCTTAGGACTAGGCAAGTGGATGGCAAGTGGATTGCAATTAATGAGGGTGGGTGAAGGAGGAGATATTTGTTAACTTTGCCTTGAGTTAGCAAGTCTTAACCCATGTTTAGGGAATGTGACAAGGTTAGGAGGGGATTAGGATTAGGGTTAAAGACATCTTCTAGAAGAGTCTAGGCTTTGGATGAGGATGAAGACTTTCTAGAAGAGTCTAGAACTTCCTAGGCTAAGATTTTATGAAATAAATAAAGTTTTATTTATTTCAAGGGTTTGGGTTGAGGAGATATTTATTAAAATATTTTTAATAAACATGAGGATTAATATTTAATCTTGATTAAATATTTTGAGTTGGGATTAGGGGTAGGAAATGATGAGATTAGCCTTTAATCGAAATTAAAGAAGGATTAGAAGATTTTGGAAGAGGTTATTGGTCTTAAGGAAATTGGCCAACTTTTGGGGAAAAAATAAATTAATTATTTATTTTGGGATTTTTGGTCAATTTATTAATTAAATAATTAATAAATAAGGAAATAATGTTTAAATAAGATTTAAACATTTTTGGGAGGGATTCCTTAATTAAATATTTTTAATTAAGATAAAGGGATTTAATGGCATAAAAATTAATTAATGATGATGTCATCAAGAATTTTTTAGAAAATAAAAATACTTTATTTTCTAAAGGTTTTTTGGTCAATTTATTAATTAAATAATTAATAAATAAGGAAATAATGTTTAAATAAGATTTAAACATTTTTGGGAGGGATTCCTTAATTAAATATTTTTAATTAAGATAAAGGGATTTAATGGCATAATAATTAATTAATTAATTAATTAATAATTAATTAATTAATTAATAATTAATTAATAAATGATGATGTCATCAGGACTTTTTCAGAAAATAAAAATACTTTATTTTCTAAAGGATTTTTAGGTGTCTACAATGTGAAGCTAGTTTTAACTGAGTGATGGGGTTATTAGTATTTACCGTGTGCAGGCATGGTAAACATGGAATTCAGTTTCTACTGAGTGACACTATATCTATCAAGTCTCTAGTTTATACCAAGTTTGAAACTATGTTGGGTGATTAGTATGGACTGAGCTTCTACTTCTATTGAGTACATGATGATACTGAGTAATGTAGTGGACACCATGTATCAGAAAGTCACCAAGTCAGCTTTCAAAACCCAAGTTTCTACATTTGGGTCGACTTAGTACTATTGGTATTAACTTGTGTTTTGGCTGACCTTGTAATTATAAGAATCAAGTTGGTGTATATGTAATGTGTTGTATCATACCCAAGAAAGAAAAAAGAAGTAGTAGAAGTAATGTTTTGATGCATGAGAATGTGAATGTGAATCAGCAGTAGAGTAAAGTGTATAGCAAGGTCAAATTAGGAGCAGTCAAGTTACATCTATCACAAAGAGGTGATCAATACTTCAAGGATCTTAATCAGCAATTCAATTGTAACTCAGATCTACTGTTTCATCCTAATAGGTGAATCAACTTCAAAGCCTTTAACATGGTAGACTTAACAGTCTTTTCTTTAAATCTCTTTATCGAGTGCATACTTAATTGTATGTCTGTAAAACCTCTAACAAGGTGGACCTAGCAGTCCTAATTTCTCCTAATAGGAAAGATAATCAAAAGTGATCATTGTAAGCTTTAACAAGCTAACTTTATATTGTAGTACTAAATTTTTTTGGGTATCATTCCCACCTCAGTTTTACTTTCTATTTGGAAAGTTTCTAGGTTACCAAGTATTGTGTTCAAAGTGTTTTATGCTTTCACTTTCTCATGCATACAATAGATTAGATCTATTGATGATAAAAGGATTGTGTTATTAAGTGCTAAATTTGTCAAAAAAATTGAGGTTACTAATTCACCCCTCCCCTCTTAGTAACCTAGCTAGTCTTGATTATTTCCAATAATTGATATTAGAGCTTTGTGGTTCTTAGGATAAAGTTTGATAGCTTGCAAAGATCAAGGACAATAGAGATATTCAAACTTGACAAAGCTATTGATAATGAAAAGCTAGATCTGGAGATGGTGGTAGCCCAACTCAAGGAAGCAAAAGAGCATCTTTCCCAATCCCTAAAAAGAAGGAAGGAACTTCCAAATCAGATGAATGACCACTAGTATGTTGAAGAGAAGATTGAAGACCATTTTCCCTCAAGAAGTTCAAATGAAGCAAATGATGCAATCAAAGAACTCCTAGAAAAGAATGATTCCCTACAAGAAGAAGTAAGAAAATTGAAAAGAGAATAGGAAATTTAGACAATAAGATTGCATGAAATTCTGGAATAGGGAAATAAGGTAAAAGAAGACTTGGAGGCAAGGAACAATGAAATGCAAAATCAATCCCTTCAGCAAGAAAATCTCATTGATCAGCTCTCCAATGTAAATGAAGAAATCATGAGTGTAAGATCTGAAAATGAAAGGTTAAGGAATGATTTAAGCACTGAAAAGAAAATCAATGAAAGGTTGAAAGTTGATCTAAATTATGAGAAGCAACTCAATGAAAGAATAATGAAATCCCAAGCAGACATGGATCAATTGAATTAGCAAAATGAGCAAAATATTTATAGGAAAAAAGGTAAAGTAGGACTTGGATACAAAGAAGAAGGTGGATCTTCCAAACAATGTTGAAGTAATGGAAAGGAAAAATTCAATGGAAAATGCTACAATTGCAATCAACATGGTCATAAAGCTAATGAGTGCAAGAAGAAACCAAAATTTGAAGGCAAATGTCACAAATTCAAGAAACAAGGTCAAAAGGCATATGAATGCAGATATAAATCATTCAATCCAGCTAAACAATTTGTAAAGGCAATATTTGGTTGGGACTACAATACTTGGTGTATATGTCACTACTGTGGAGAATATGGACACATTGGCATAAACTATGCAAGGCATCACTTGAGAAGAAAGGATACTACAATAAGATGATATACATGTACTAAACTTGGTCATATAGCTAAGAATTGCATGAATATAGGTAGAGTTGAAGATGAAAAGAAAGAAAAAGAAGATAACATCAGGAAGCAGATGAGATAGTAGTGGATTCCGAAATCTATTCAACAAACTAGTTCAAGTGATGGTAGTCAAGTCATCAAGAAGTGGGTGACTCCATCATTTCTAATTAAGTTCTTAAGGAAGAACTACAATTGTATTCTCAGGGTCACATCTTAAATAGTTCCAAACAAAAGGAAGCAAAAGATCCAAATTAGTATTCTAGATACAGAGGGATCACAAAATTTTAGCATCAGTAATCACCAAGTAAAGTAAAGTAAGCTAATGAAGATGACCCATGCGGGGTCCCACCGGGCATGCCAAAATGTATATGCTACTTTAGTATGTTAGAAACACCAAATTAAAACAATCAAAAAGCATTTGCATACTAATTTAACATAACTTTATGACAGACAAAGTGAAGTCCTCAAATGAGAATATGAGCCATGGATAGGCTCTCTCAATGAGGATGATCACTTGATGTAGAGGTGCGTCTAATAGCTAAGATGGCTTGATTATGTATGTATGCTCAAATGCTCAAATGGGCTTCAATAGAGAATTTTTGATAGATTTTGGTGAATGGATTTGATGTAAAAATGGCTTCTCAAAATGGCATTATGGCTTTACTTTCTAGATTGTGTTAAAATGGCTTGGGAGAGGATTCCTTAAATAGGCAAAGGGCTTGATGGATCAAGGGCTAGGATGCAAGGATGGGAAAAAACTTATGGAAGGTTTAGATTGAATGAGAGGAGAGCACATGGATTGTGCTTCCTTACAGCAAATTAGGGAGTGACACATGTCACAGAGTCATTGGTTAGAGAAAGAGGGGTTGAGGGGTCAACAAAGGAGGCTCAAAGCTCATAAAGACCCTCATAATGGCTTGTAAGAGTAATGAATGGGCTTATAACAATCATTTATGGCTTTGTGGGCTTCATAAAGTTTTATGGTTGGGATATTTGTGAGAGAGTTGAGGTATTTTGACTTGGGTTAGATTAAGAAAGTCTTAAGCTTGACTTAGGAATGTGCAAATGATTAAGGCTTGGATTAGGCTTGGGTTAAGATTAGATTAGGGATGTTAGAGATAGGTAAGTGGATGCCATTTAATGAGGGTGGGTGAAGGAGGAGATATTTGTTGGCTTTGGCTTGGGTTAGCAAGTCTTAACCCATGTTTAAGGAATGTGACAAGGTTAGGGGGGGGGATCAGGATTAGGGTCAAAGATAAGGATTGACATCTTCTAGAAGAGTCTAGGCTTTGGATGAGGATGAAGACTTTCTAGAAGAGTCTAGAACTTCCTAGGATGAGGATAAATAAGATTTTTAGGAAATAAATAAAGTTTTATTTATTTCAAGGGTTTGGGTTGAGGAGATATTTATTAAAATATTTTTAATAAATATGAGGATTAATATTTAATCTTAATTAAATATTTTGAGTTGGGATTAGGGGTATGAAATTATGGGATTAGCCTTTAATCGAAATTAAAGAAGGATTAAAAGTTTTTGGAAGAGGTTAGTAGTCTTAAGGAAATTGGCCAAGTTTTGGGCAAAAAATAAATAAATTATTTATTTTGGGATTTTTGGTCAATTTTTTAATTAAATAATTAATAAATAAGGAAATAATGTTTAAATAAGATTTAAACATTTTTGGGAGGGATTCCTTAATTAAATATTTTTAATTAAGATAAAAGGATTTAATGGCATAAAAATAATTAATTAATTAATAAATGATGATGTCATTAGGGACTTTTTTCAGAAAATAAAAATATTTTATTTTCTAAAGGATTTTTAGGTGTCTACATTTTGCCCCTTTTTGACATAGTGTTGAGACAACACTATTTCAAAGAAGTTCAAACGAAGATGACACAAGGAAGATGTTTTAGCAACAAAGTTGCCCCAGTCTTGGATAAGAAGGAGAGACTAGACTATGAGATGCCCTCTCAAGAAGGCGGCGGGGAGAGAAAATGAGGCTCAATGGCTTCTTAAAAAATACAAGAATCCGAGATAAGCAAGGAGACTCAAATTGGCAAAGAGAAGGGGTTGAATTAGCTCAAACTCTCACTATGGGAGAATGATAAAGGAGAATCAAATGCACAAGAGGAAGCAAGCTTAAGACTTTAGGGAAGGTGGAGGATGAAGGAGTGGACTGCTATAAAAAGGAATCCAAGATAGGGAGAAGGATGAGGGGATTATAAAGCTGATGCAACAGGATTTCAAAGAGTCAGATTGATGGAAGATGGGTTTCGAAGATCCCTAGGAATAGGATTGTGGATCTCGAAAGATGAGGCTTGGTGGATTGGTGGATCCCTAAGACTAGGATTGTGGATCCCTAAAGCTAAGAGTGATGATTGATTCTAAGAGATATGGTTGCACAAGCTAGGGTAGGAGAGATGGATGCTGGATATGGATGGGGGGTAATGGAGATGAAGGGAATCCATTGAAGCTTTTTGAGTAGGGGGATACTTCAAAGAGAAGTACCACCATGTAGTTTGAGCACTAGATTTGCTATAGGACTATTGGTTAATTGCCAAGGTTACCAAGAACATCAAGGTCATGTCACCAACTGTCCAGAGGATTGGTGGACTAACTCAAAACAAACACACAAGGATTGCCCCAACATCACACATGAAACTCAAAGGAAACAGTGTGGAACCGACACTAGGTAACCCACAAGCAAACAAGAAACAAACAAAAGACTTGATCAAAACCATATGCTCAGAGTGCCCCATTCACAGCATACCATGATATGGAAGATTGTGGCAATCATGAGGAGGGAACAAGGAGATTGATTGGAAAAGATACTTCAAGACCCAAAGGGAAGATTTCAAATCAAAAGAAAGTAAAAATCCAAAAGAGAACTGTTTGCCAACGAGATGGGTAGGACGAGGTACTAAGGGACCAAGATCAGACATGAGAAAATCTATATCCTACAAGGATCTATCAGAGAGAACCTAAGCTAATGGATCTGGATGAGTGATGCATCTGGCAAGCTGAACTAAGAAGGATAACACTTTGGTGATAGGAGATCTAGCTAAAGGATGAATTGGAATAGCTAACCAAGATTTGTGTGATGTGTGCAAGATGTTGATTAAGGATGAACTGACACAAAAGTTGGATAGATACAATGGTACTAAGCTAAAGAGGATGTACAAGCTGATGGATCAAGACATGTTACAAATGTACAAGGTTGTTCATGTTTTGGTTTTGTGAGATGGAAATGTTTGTGAAGGGTGGGATGTCTATAATAGTTGATAGGTGGATAGGTAGATGGTTTGTGAAAAGCTTAAGTGAAAATGGGGTTCTTTGTGTGCATGTGATAGGATACAAACTAGGATACAAGCTTTGGTATATAATACAAGATGAAATATGGTACAAGCTTTGGACAAGATTTGGATATACAAGCTATGATACAAGGGATGATACAAGATTTACAAGCTAAGGTACAAGATTTACAAGCTGTACAGGAGGTATTTACAAGCTTCATTAGATTTTGGATATTTGGTTGGAACACCAAGGGAAAAAGCAGGTGTTTTATGGGATGGTGGGTGAATGGATGAGGGATATGATAGTGATAGATAATGGATTAGTCTTAGTACACAAGGCACCTAAATTACCAGGTTTTCACCAAGGTACCTATCTAAGGCGCTTGCCAAGTTTTCACCATCGGACACTTATTTCTCTTTACTATTTTTTTGTATTTTTCAAAAGCTAGGTATACCAAAGATCTTCAAGCATAGATCTTCTTGAGATGAATTATGTTAGTAGGATCATTCAAGAGTTCTTCTTCTGGTGTAGATAGTTGATAGGCTCCAGAGTCAAAGGAGGTAGTGACAACATAAGGACCAAGCCAGGTAGGTTCAAACTTGCCTTTCTTTTCTCGATAAGCTTGGACTTTCATATTTTCTTTGAGGACCATGTCGCCTGGTTGAAAGTGTCATGGAAGCACCTTCTTGTTGAAATTATTTTTGAGACAAGTTTGATAGACTGTGAGATGATCATAGGCTTCTTGTCACTTCTCATCTAAGAGATCTAGCTGGGTGAGTCAAGCTACTCTATATTCTTCATCTGATATTTTCCCTTGCAAAGATATGCGTAAGGAGGGAAGTTCAAACTCTATGGGTAGTACTGCTTCAGCACCATAGACTAAGGGGTATGGAGTTGTGCTTGTGGATGTACGAAAGGAAGTTCAATAGGCCCATAGGGCTAAATTTATTTGTAGGTGCCAATCGTGGCCGAAATCATTGACAACTTTCTTTAGGATTTTGAGGAGGATTTTGTTAGTTGCCTCTTCCTGGCCATTACCTTGTGGGAAATATGGGCTAGAAAAATGGTGATGGATGCAAAGGGAAGTGCATAATTCTTCCATGTTGAGATTTTCAAAATTACCTCCATGGTCGGTGAAGATGGTGGATGGGATGTTGAAGTGGCAAACAAAGTGGTACAAGATGAACTTGGAGACCTAAACTCCTATAGCTGAGACTAGGGGGACTGCTTCCACCCATTTAGTGAAATAGTCTATAGCTATTATTATCCATTTATGTCCATTAGATGAGAGAGGTGTGGTAGTTCCAACTAGATCAAGGCCCCAACAAGCGAAAGGCCAAGGTGGTGCAATAGGCTGTAGATCCTGTGCTGGAGCATGCACAAGATTTGCATGCTACTGACATGGGAGACACTTTTTGAAAAAGTCACAGGAGTCTTCTTCAATGGTAGGCCAATAGTAGCTTGCTCCAAGGATTTTTTGCACAAGGAAAATACCACTCGTGTGGGCACCACAAAGTCTGGAGTGTACTTCTTTTAACGCCATCGTGACCTCATTTTCATCTAAACATCGAGAGAGAGTATCATGATAACCTTGACAATATAGGGTATTGGCTATGATAACATAGCGAGATGATTTTTGGATGAGGTTTTGGCATTGGGTACGTGTGAGGTGAGGGGAGATGATACCATCTTTAAGGTAAGCGTGAATCTCATGGTACCAAGGGGATTGGGGACCAGCCAAGATACAAACATAGTTTGAGTCATCATTCACATAGACAAGTGTGAGGAGCTACTCAACTAAAAACTCATACTGTGTAACCACTTGGGGAATTTCCAAGAGCGAGCTGATAGTAGCCATAGTGTCTGCTACTTTGTTCTGCATTCGAAGCACTTGTGTAAACTGAAGCTTTGTAAAAAGTTGGGTTAGCTGATCAACTAGATCTTTGTAGGGTAATAGCTTTTCATCTTTGGTTTGATATTCATTTAGGGCTTTCTTGATGACGAGCTGAGAATCACCAAAGATTTGTAACTCGATGATGTTCCATTTTGCAACTATCTTTAATCCTACTATGAGAGCCTCATATTCACCTGTATTGTTGGTGCTAGGGAATTGTAGCTTGAAGGCTTTTGGAATGTAATCTCCTTGAGGTGTGACCAAAAATATTCCTACCCCTGATCCATGAGATATATATGAGCCATCAAAATAAAGTTTCCATGGGGTCTGTTCTTCAATTAGACAGATATGCTCATCTGGAAATTTTGTGATCAAAGGATACATATCTACTAGAGGTGCATCAGCTAGGTGATCTGCTATAGCTTGCCCTTCGATTGCTTTTCTATCCACATACTGGATGTCAAATTTTCTAAGGAGCATAACCCATTTGGCCAAACAACCTGTAAGTGCTATTCTAGAGAGCATATACTTGAGAGGGTTGATCTTGGAGACTAGTTAGATGGTATGACTTAGCATGTAGTGGAAAAGCTTTTGAGTTGAGAAAAAAACTACCAAACAAGCTTTTTCCATAGGAGTATAATTGAGTTCATAACCAACTAGGGTTCTACTGATGTAGTAGATTGCTCTTTCTCTACCGTAGTCATCGAGCTGTGCTAGAAGTGCCCCTAGAGTAGTAGGCATTGATGATATGTACAAGATCAAGGGATGACCAAGAACTGGTGGAACCAAGATAGGGGGATTGATGAGATACTGCTTGAGATGATCGAAGCTACATTAACATAAAGGATCCCACTTGAAGTTTTCATCCTTCTTCAGTAAGTGTGCAAACGGCGTACACTTATCTGTAAGTTGGGAGATGAAGCACCAAATGGATTGAAGCTTTCCTTGAAGAGTGCAAAGATGTTGCAGTGTCTAGGGAGAAGGCATGTCTAAGATAGCTTTGACCTTCTTGGGGTCGATCTCTATACCTCATTTAGAAACTATAAAGCCTAGAAGCTTGCCAGATGTGACCCCAAAGACACATTTCTTAGGATTCAGCATCAGATGATATTTGGCTAACCTATCAAAAACATTCTCCAAGTCAGCAAGATGATCCATGAAGGTGTGAGATTTAACAAATATATCATCCACATAATCCTCCAAAATGCTATGGATAAGATCATGGAAAATGGTTGTCATAGCTCTTTGATAGGTAGCTCTAGCATTCTTTAGGCCAAAAGGCATCATGTTGTAGCAAAAGGTTCCCCAAGGGGTAGTGAATGTTGTCTTATACTGATCCTCTTCTACAATCTTGATTTGATTATACCCAAAAAATCCATCCATGAGGGACAAAATTTCATGTCCAACTGTAAGGTCTACAATCATATTTATGTTGGGTAAAGGAAAATCATCTTTTGGACAACCTTTGTTAAGATCTCTAAAATCAGTGCAGATTCTAATGTCACCGGAAGGCTTCATGATAGGGACCATGTTGGAGATCCACTCTAAGTAGTTGATAGGTTGAATAACCTTAGCAGCTAATATCCTTTCTAATTTAGCTTTGACCAGTAATGCCACCTTGGGGTGCATTTTTCTAAGCTTTTATCTGATGGGCTTGATCTTTGCATTGACTACAAGATGATGAACTACAAGCTTTGGATCTAGTCCTGGCATGTCCTAATATGACCATGCAAATTGGCCAATTTTCTTTCTTAAAACCTCAAAGAGGAGGTCAACTTGGTCTTGTGATAGGGATGTAGCAATGTGAACAAGTCTAGGGATCTCTAAAGAATCGATGTTGACTTCTTTAGTATCCTCAATTAGAATAGAAGACACCTCTAGTTGATTATCTTGAGGAGGCAATGCTAAATCCTCATGTTCTACTTTTGACTCTAGATTTTATTGCTGAGGGGTTCTCTTCGCTACCTTAGCTAGTCCCAGATTCACCTTAGTTCTAGTTTTGGGTGTATCGGAACTAGGTTGGGGATTTTCTCCAAAATACCCCTTGGGATCTAGCTTATAGATATAGGCAGAATCTAGCTTTGTTTTCTTATGAGGAGTTTTAGCTCCCATGAATCTCAAAAACACTTCCTCTAATGTGTACTCATCAATTTCTATGATGCTTGGTTGGTCCCAATCTATGAGTTGTGGATGGGCGAGTGGTAGGTTAATGAAATGGATGGATAGTTCTTGGAGAACAGAGTCTCTGAGGAGGATTTGGTCTGGGATATCATCATAGGCTCTCTTTTCAACTTCCTTAGGAATGTCTTTGATTTTGACAAGGTCATGGTGAAAGTTTGAAAAAGTGTGACCGTTCTCATTGGTGCCCCCAGTTGTGGGTATGCCAAAGCCAAGACCTAACTTTGATTCCCACTTGTGTGCATTAATGGGGCATTGCATGCCTCTTTCTTTTGGTCCTAGACCACCACCTTGATAGTTCCATTTGTTAGTGATGAGCTTATGTTCTTGGGGATACTTTTGGCTGAAGTAATAAAGGCATGCTTGATTTCTTGGAGGTGCATCCTTATGTAACCAATTGTTGATATCTGGAGTGAGCTCCTCATGAAGAGGGATTTTCAAGGATACAAAGGTTGTTGGGCCAAACTATTTGTATCGAGGAGGTGGAATCTCCTTAGCTTTGTGATATGTTGGTTGTCCATGGGCGTGTGGCTCAAGTGGGAGTGCCCTAACAGCAAATGCATCTGATAGACTATACTCTCCGCAACCTTTGTTATTGATCTTCGCAGTAGATAGGGTGGAGGTGAGGATGGTTTTTTGGTCATTACAAGTGTGGGATGAGCTGGCAATGGCTGTGCCAATATCAATTCTAGGGAAATGGTTTGTATATGAAGCTTCAACTGCATTGTAGTAAGCAAACGGTTCTAGATCGGCATGGATGGTTACCTCAGTACCCTAATGTAGAAATTTGACACACTGATGGTAAGTGGATGGAATGACTTTCATGGCATGAATCCATGGGTGATCGAGGAGGATGTTAAATGGTAGGTTTAGATCAATAACATGGCAGAGTGTTTCTTGGATGACTGGCCCAACCTTGATTGGCAGCAAAATAGTTCCTTCTGTGGTTCTTCCCAAGTTGTCATAAGCTTTGATGGTGATAACCTGACTGATAATATCTGCCTCAGTATACCCAACTTGTTTTATGAATTTTAGGGTGCAAATATTCAAGGCTGATCCATTATCTATCATTACTCTTTTTATGGAAAAATTGGATACCGTGATAGCTATGCAAACCAGAAGGGTGTGATTTAGCTCGACCATGGGTATGTCGGTGGGTTTGAATGATAGGGCACATGAGGAGGATAGGTGTCCAATGAGATTATGAAACTTAGTAGCATTGATATCTGAAAGGACACAAGATTCTATGAGAGCACTATCAAGGATTTTTTTATATATAGGACTAGTGCAGAGAAGGTCTAAAATGGAGATTTGGGCTGGCATGTTCCCGAGGTGTTCCAAGATATTTTATTGGCTTTTGGATAGAGCTGATGATATTGCTAGGGTTGATAGTGCTGATGGGACTAATGGGGCTGTGATGTTCAATCACACTCTATTGGTGGTGATTGCACACTCATTATTTGGGCCTTGGATATTGATAACATTGACAAAATGCTCCTTTTTAGATATACAACCGATGAGGCTACCATAGTCTATGTAGGATGAAGTGTGGTCATTGTTATTCCCATGTTATTGGTTTGGCTGGCGATTGTTGGTGTTGTTGTTGTTGGTTTGGATAGGTGCTTTTCTAGGATTTTGGTTGTTGTGAGGAGGAAAAGCATTTTGATAGATCTGCAAGCCTGCATTGGGAGAGGTTTATGCTCCAACTGTGATTTCTTTTCGATCAATGAGGTCCTACACATAATCTTTTAGCTTCATGCATCTAAGGGTGGTGTGCCCTTTCACCCTATGAAACTTGCAATACTCATTGTCCCTATACCATGCAGCTTTGGATTGGCCTGGGTCAATTTGCTGGGTAGGAGGAAATTTGATGAGGTTTTCCTTGACTAATTTCTCAAAAATGACATCCAATGGCTCACCAAGGGGTGTATAGTTTCGAGGTGTAGATTGGAACTTGGGCTTTGGTCCTATAGCTACATTGATGGCATTAGCTTGATTGTTATACCCTTGAAAGTTGGGCTTTGGATTGTGGCTTTGAAAGCTTTGTTGATTCTGTTGTTGGTTGTTGATAGCTTGTTGATTTTTTGGTTGATAAGGTGGGTTGGACTGATTTTGGGAAGGACCAACAATATTCACATACTTTTCATTTGAATGTGTTTGATTTTGGTTGGCTTCTTTGTAAATATTGACCACACCATCTTTAATAAGTCCTTGCTCAAGGATCATTCCTTTCTCTTTGATATCTTTGTAAGTCTGCAAATAGTTCATGGTCATGTGCTGAGCCAAGCTAGGATAGGCATTACCAATAAACATTTTCACCAAATGGTGCTCTAGCAAGGTGCAAGATCTGTGGGTGGTAAGGGTTTGCCATCTTTGCAAATATTCGGGAAGGCTTTCTCCACCTTTTTGCTTAGTGTGGACAAGATCAACTACTGATAGTTCTATTTCGACAAGATGGGCATATTGGGCTACAAATGCCTTAGACAATCAAGAAAAGTTTTTAATTGTGCCATATGGGATTCTATAAAACCATTCAAGAGCTGGTCTAGCCAAACTTTTGGAAATGAGATGCAAGAGGAAGACATCACCATATGCCACTTCTTGGCAGTGCATGTAAAATTCTTTGATATGTGCGACAGGGTCTCCTTTTCCTCTGAATTTGTCAAACTTGGTTATCTCAATGTGTTTGAGAAATGGTGTCATGGTAATGGCTCTGTCAAATGGGTAAGGACAAACATTCTCAAACTTAAAGGTTTTTGGATCATTTTCCTCCTGGATGTTCTTTAATGCTATCTTCATGGCTTCCCATTCTAAATTAATGGGTGATGGCTGGGGTGCCCCCAATGTAGGAGTGCCCTAAGGTAGGTATGTGCTATATGGGGCAATGGAATATGGATGGCTTTGAGGTATGGGCTGGTAGGGATTGTACATGGCTTGGGCAATTGAATGGTGGATGATGGGTTGCTGAGGTGGAGGTGGCACATATTATTGCATGTGTTGTGAGGCTTGTTGTTGATATTGGATTTGAGGTTGGGATTAAGGAACATAAGCTGGCTATGGGATAAATGGATTGCTTTGTGGAGGTAAGGTATAAGATGGTTGTGAAGCTTGGGGAAAGGATCGGGGAGCTTGTGGAACTTGACTTTGGATTTGAGGAGTTTGACCAATATATGTGGGTTGTGCCCCCATTTGGGAAGGTATCTACATGGCAAAAGAGGCCAAGTAATTGGTGGTTGGTGGTGGTGGATTTCCTCCTAGAAGTGGCATAGAAAAATAGTTAGTAATAGGAGGTAATGGATTAGTTGGTGGTGGAGGTGGTGGGAATTGAAAGCTTGGAAATGGAACTGATGGGGTGTGATAGCTTGGTGGCTAGATTTGAAAGCTTGGTAGAGTGGTGGCAGGAGCTTGGGTCACTTAAGAGCTTGGCAGAACATTGGTAGTAGCTTGTGGGGTTTGATAGCTTCATGGAGTGAGGGCAGTAGCTTGTGGATTTGTGGCTAATGGCACTAAGCTCTAAGGACCTAGTGGAAATGATAGAATTGTGCTCTAAGCTGAGGTAAACAAGTTGGGGGTGATGAAAGGTTGATTACTTGGCCCCATGGGTGGCATCCCAGTTGTATATTGCTAAGGTTGGCCAAAGATGATAGCACTGATTTGGGAGATGGGTGGATTTGGAAGGCTGGGTTGGAGAGTAGAAATAGCAATAGTGAAGGGAGTGAATGATGAGGTATTTTGGGTGAAGGGGGTTTGGGATGGAGTTGTATGGACCAATGGTGGAGTGGTGGTGGATGTATTGGCTTGCAAAAGGGAGATTTAAACTTGAGTGGAGGCTGGTATGTTTGGGTCTGTTGGATCATAAGGATTGGCTTGAGGCTCTTCTTTTGGCACATATTGAGGATAATCTAAATCATAAGAGCCTATTGGGAGTGGTGATTGTCCAAACAATGGGTGAGATGGATTTGATAAGGTAGGAGGTCTTCCAAAGTCGAAGGCTCCTATATTGTCCCTTCGAAAGTTAGTCATGATTGTTTCTCTATTCTTGTCTATAATGGTTTTCACGAATACTAAATTTCCTAGTTGGTTCATGAAAGCCTCAATGTCAGTAGGTGATGGTATAGTGTTCTCTGGGTCGAAGGATGGTTGTGTGCTCAAGGGGAGTGATGCTATTTGATCCAAATGATAGGGTCCCATTGTTTCTTTCTTCTTCTTAGCTAAGCGAGTGACGGGTGGCATGAAAATGTTCCTAGGGATGAGATGCAATGATGTTGATGGATGCTAAGGGGGAAGGTTTTTCTATGTAAATTATTTCCTAGGTTGAGGCAAAGCTATATGACAAACCTAAGGAGGATTGGATTGGGGATTCTAACTTCAAAGATATTTTGCCAAACCATGAAAGGTATGCTTTCCTATGTGAAAGCTTGGTGGTGATTGTGTCAACTTTAAGGATAGACTAATATTCCTTTAGGAAAAATATGAGATTGACCACTTGTGGATCCCAACCTTTGGCTCAAGGTCATGAGGGATAACAAGTGACAAAGCTAGATTACCCTAGAAAAAGCTCTGTCAGAGGGATAACCTCAGTGAGGCTGGTGGATTTGCAAGATGGTAGCAATGGAAAACCTTTGGCAAGGTGACAAAAATTTTGAAGGCTTGGATGTGAAAATTAGGGTTTTCGAGATGCTAGCTAGGTTTGAGGGGATTGGTTTGATTCTAAGGCAAAGACCTAGATGAGATAGATGAGCTAAAATGATTTAAAGGGATAACCTAGAATGGCTAGCTTGCCTAAAAATATGACTATAAAGTGAAACTTATGCAAGAAGATGTGGAAAAACAAGGAGGCCTAATCATAGAAATCATGCCTAGTTGGTAAGACATAAGCAGGGTTAACTCTTGGATGCTTGCTAAATCTGATAGTGCGATCTAACCAAGTGTCCTGACAAGTTTCATTGGCCGCTTTGTCTTCTACTTTGTGGAGTTTCGCAATTTGAGGGCTTGGTGTTACTTCCTTTCTCTTGGCTGAAATTTCTTGGTATGCCTAAGAGGGCTTGAATTTGGCTTTGTAAACTTCTCTTTGGGTTTGGGTTGTTCTGACATAAATTCTTGAATCTATTTGGCTTTGAGAGATCGTGGTTGTTTTGCTTCAACTTGTTCAACTTTTGAAACAGGCAGTGACTATGCTAAGTGTGCCCTAAGCTAGGATTGACCAAGTTTGGCAAACATTCATTCAACAAGTAAAAGTTCAAGCAATAGATAGGAAAAACCAGATATAAGTTTTTGATTTTCAGAATGTGATACATGTGCCAAGGAGTGTGTATATTCTACAAATGTTTCGATCAGTCACTTCAAACACATTAACATCCTAGATGGTTGTCTACAAGGCTGACAGTTGGTTTAGCTAGGGAGTCCTCAATATACCCTAGGTATGTGAGGCCCAAATCCGTAGATGAAACCAAAACAATGTCACACAGCTGAGAGGAGCGATAACCCACTTCTCCTCTTTCATTTCTCAAGGGTATAAAGTTCCTTGAGGCTTAGCCCGAGTGATAGAATTTTGATTCCAAGAGAGGTGTCTTTGGATTCACCTCCCAATCTTTCTACTTTGCCAAAATACTGGAGCTGAGGTCATCCCAAGGGGTGATGAAATCCCCAAGCAGGCCTCCTAAAAGCTAAGACAAGATTTTGGATCCTAATCTTATGCACCCAAGATGGCCTCGAAAGACGACAAGGGGAGAGAAGACTTGGATGATCTTGGGCTAAAAGATAGAGTTCTTTTTCAACTGATGCTTTAAGTTTTTTGATCTAGACCTTTTGAAAACACACATGATTTAAGATGCAAAGGTTGAATTCCAATTTGAAATGTGCCAACAAAAGAGAAGTGATTGAAGAATGAATACACCAAGAAGATTTAGGGTCAACAAAAAGTAAACTCACGCGCCCGGAGGCCCTCCACGTCTAGTATCGATTGATTTTCTTTAAGGCATTCAAGATTGATTTTGAGTTTGTTTTAAGCCCAAAAAAAAGATGTGTAAAGCTCAATTTCAAGTGCATGCCCAAAGGCCCTCCACGTCAAGATTTGTTCAATTTTTATGCCCAAATGAAGTGTTAGCGAGACTAATGTGCATTCAAGAAATTTTCTATCTTAGAAAAACCAATAAAAACTCAAGTGAGTGGAATTTGATTTTTGTGGAGCACTTAACACCTTCTTAGGTAGACCCATCCCCATATATGGCGCTAATATTGCAACCAATGGTTAGAATGATGGGTGATTAAAGAGGGTGAGTCCAACAACAAATTCACTCAAAGTGTCTTTATTTAATTTTATAACCTAGAAAGTTTCTAAAATGTAGATTCTTTTTATGCCCCAAAAGATGAAGTGTGAGATATTGTAATGATTAATTGACCTTTTGCATTCAAGATTGGATTTGTTGTTTTAATCATGCATTCATAAAAAGAAGAAAAAAAACTTGATTTTAGTCCATAGCACTCAAGAGTGATTTTAGCAACATGCATTCAAAGACGAGTGATTAAACATTCAAGTTTTTTCCTTTGAGCATTCAAGATTGAAATTTTGCGAGTTTTTTAAAAAAATTTGAAGTGCTTTATTTTAACCTTAGATCATTCAAGATTGTTTTAGACTCAAAAGTGAAAATGAATCTTTGGACTTTGCTTTTCATTCAAGATTTTGTGTTCTAGTTTGCATGTTTTAAGCCCAAAAATGATATTCCTAGATTGTTTTGATGCATGAAAAACCTAAGAAACATTCAAGATTTTGCAACAAGACATTTGTTTGGAACAAATAACAAAACTTTTTAGGAAAATTTTGGCAACCATTTAGGACTCTTAGTTTTCATGAGATTTTTAAAAGAACTTTAAAATATTTGCAAATGAGGTTCATTTTATCCTTGATTGATGCTTTGAGTTTGATTTAGATTTTAGTGTGCACTTAGTGTTGATTTTGAACCTTTTGAAATGGAAACTTGAAGTTCTTTTTAAATTCCCAAAAATGAAGTGTTCCTAACTTTGCATGAATGCATCTAAAACCTTGATGTTGCAAGGATGCAAATGATTGGATTGGTTTAGTTTCACTTGTTAAAAGTTTTTTTTTTTTTTTTTTTTTGCAAATTTTTAGTTTTTAGTGGATTTATGTATGATTTGGGGGTTCATTTTAAAGGAAAAAAAGGCCAAGATCCCTCAAGAAGAAGAAGAAGAAGTAGACGGAATAGAAGAAGAATATAGACAAGAAGAGGGAGAAGAATTCCAAGTGCTTCGTCCACCTATAAGCTTGAAAAATCTGCAAACACTATGAGATAGACTATGAGTTCCTTTGTCTTCTTCATCCTCATGTGGACCTACAAAACCAATTTATACAATCCTACCAAACACAAAAACAAGAAAAATTAGCCAAAATCAGAAAATGACATAAAAACTTGACTAAAAAAGCTAATGAAGCTGACCCATGCGGGGTCCCACCGGGCGTGCCAAAATGTATATGCTACTTTAGTATGTTAGAAACACCAAATTAAAACAATCAAAAAGAATTCACATACTAATTTAACATAACTTTATGATAGACAAAGTGAAGTCCTCAAATGAGAATATGAGCCATGGATAGGCTCTCTCAATGAGGATGATCACTTGATGTAGAGGTGCGTCTAATAGCTAAGATGGCTTGATTATGTATGTATGCTCAAATGCTCAAATGGGCTTCAATGGAGAATTTTTGATAGATTTTGGTGAGTGGATTTGATGTAAAAATGGCTTCTCAAAATGGCATTATGGCTTTACTTTTTAGATTGTGTTAAAATGGCTTGGGAGAGGATTCCTTAAATAGGCAAAGGGCTTGATAGATCAAGGGCTAGGATGCAAGGATGGGAAAAAGCTTATGGAAGGTTTAGATTGAATGAGAGGAGAGCACATGGATTGTGCTTCCTTACAGCCAACCAGGGAGTGATACATGTCATAGAGTCATTGGTTAGAGCAAGAGGGATTGAGGGGTCAACAAAGGAGGCTCAAAGCTCATAAAGACCCTCATAATAGCTTGTAAGAGAAATGAATGGGCTTGTAAGAGTCATTTATGGCTTTGTGGGCTTCATAAAGTTTTATGGTTGGGATATTTGTGAGAGAGTTGAGATATTTTGACTTGGGTTAGATTAAGAAAGTCTTAAGCTTGACTTAGGAATGTGAAAATGATTAAGGCTTGGATTAGGTTTGGGTTAAGATTAGATTAGGGATGTTAGAGATGGGCAAGTGGATGAAATTTAATGAGGGTGGGTGAAGGAGGAGATATTTGTTGGCTTTGGCTTGGGTTAGCAAGTCTTAACCCATGTTTAGGGAATGTGACAAGGTTAGGGGGGGATTAGGATTAGGGTCAAAGATAAGGATTAACATCTTCTAGAAGAGTATGGGCTTTGGATGAGGATGAAGACTTTCTAGAAGAGTCTAGAACTTCCTAGGATGAGGATAAATAAGGTTTTTAGGAAATAAATAAAGTTTTATTTATTTCAAGGGTTTGGGTTGAGGAGATATTTATTAAAATATTTTTAATAAACATGAGGATTAATATTTAATCTTAATTAAATATTTTGAGTTGGGATTAGTGGTAAAAAATGATGGGATTAGCCTTTAATCAAAATTAAAGAAGGATTAGAAGATTTTGGAAGAGTTTAGTGGTCTTAAGGAAATTGGCCAAGTTTTGGGCAAAAAAAAATAACTTATTTATTTTAGAATTTTTGGTCAATTTATTAATTAAATAATTAATAAATAAGAAAATAATGTTTAAATAAGATTTAAACATTTTTTAGAGGGATTCCTTAATTAAATATTTTTAATTAAGATAAAGGGATTTAATGGCATAAAAATAAATTAATTAATTAATAAATGATGATGTCATCAAGGACTTTTTTCAAAAAATAAAAATATTTTTTGTTCTAAAGGATTTTTAGGTGTCTACAATACCAAGTGTAGTCGGGAGTAACAAAGTTTTGTTTGGTTGTTGAGTTACAAGCTTCTACCAAGCAATCTGTGTAGATAGTGGATAACAATCTATCATGCACTATGTCATTATCACTCTCATCATACTGAGCATTAATGAAATTTTTTTTATCAAAAAGTAGGAATTCAATTTCATTTCTACCGTGAATTTAGCATATTGAGAACAGAACGATTTATAGAGTATTCTAGCAATCTTGAGCAATATTTGTAGCCAAATATTTCCAAAGAATTTCTCAGTTTACCAAGTGATCATGACATCCAACAGTAGTACTAGCAAGGCAAAGAAAGGATCTAAAATTTTGGTGTGAGGTGTTGAGTGGAAAGATCCAAATTTCAAATTGATACTAGTAATTACAGAATCCCTTGACCCAAATGGAGCTTAGTCACAAATTCCACCAAAGGTACTTCTTATCAATGATATTCAAACTCATTTCAAATGTGCAGTTCAAGAGATAGGAACCCTAGAAATGGATAATGCCCTAGGTGAACTCTATGTGGATGGAACTCTTAAACCCAAGCATAAACACCTAGAGGAGAAAGGCTTAAACCATATTCCTCACCTACCATGAAAATTTTAGATTAAATGGATTAGATATATCTTGAGCCAAGTTCATAATGGTCAATTGTGGTTACTATAGCTAGTTTTGATTACGAAGAAAATGATTCATTGCATTATCGGTCTCCCTATGCTTACCAAGGTCAAAGTCACAAAAACCCTAGGTCGGGATGAGCTACAGAAGAAAACCCTAGCCAAGTGGGATGGCAGAGGAATAAAAATTAGAAATGTATCTGATGTAGAACTCAAATTTGACATTCATATCATAGCTCATAAGATTTACAGCTCAAGTTGACTCAACAGTGTGTCATGTGATGTAGTTGACCTAGCTTATAATGTTGTTAAGAAGAATTTGGAATATGACCTAGCAGATTTAATGTTGAAACAACTAAACAAGAATATGGAAAGCATTAGAACCTTGAAGAATAATCCATTCAAATTTGGTTCTCTATTGACATGTTTGTTCTTTTATGTTCAAAAGTTTTTCCCTTCTAAATGAACAGTGGTATGGAGAAAAGACACACTAGTCTTGTATCAAATAAAGGAGTTCATAGCTAAAATGGGTGAAAATTTTGATAGTATCATGTACAATTATTTTGAAGTTTTCAAGGAAAAGATGAATAATAGGTTCTAGATTCCACAAAAATTGGTTGAAGACTATAAGGATGATGTTTGTTTTATGGTTGACAGTGACAGAGTATACATCCAGGCAGTAAGGCCTAGAATAGTGTGGGTAAAACCTCTTCCTGATGAGTTTAATATTGATGATACAAAGGAAATAATTGAAGCACTAGTAAATGAGCCTATAGATCCAAAGGCACCTATCTTTGGAACCTACAACAGAGCCAAATCTAGAATAGAACTTGAGATTAAGCTTCCACAGGTAGTGAATAAAGGTAAGAGGAGGATATCAAAACCAAAAATAGAAAATGTCCCTCTTATGATTACCAAGAGAAAAGCTGAAGAGAAAGAAGAATCGAAGGAAGAAGAAGAACCTAAGAAGGAGGAAGAGCCTATAAGAAAGAAAGGAAGGGTGATTATCACCAAGCCCTCCATAGTTGTATTCACCAGAAGATCTAAGAAGAAAAGAGGCAGTGAAGTTGTGTTCAGTAAGCCCCCTCTCACCTTCTAGGAAAGATTGAAGCAATTGGAAGAAGGTGTTGGTATTAAAAATTTCAAAGCATTAAAGTATGAAACTAGAACAGATGTTGAAAAAATGAAGATTGACGAGTTGGTACTAACATAGATGGGAAAATGGAAATATTCTCCTGATCAAATTGCACCTCAAATTTCTAATGAGCTATTAGTAAGACTAAAGACAAGATGGGAATCAGCCATGCAAATAGCAAAGGACATTTATGAACAATATCTAAATAGTTGTTACTGAGCATTACCAATCTTAAAGTAAAGGAAGCTATGAAGAAAAATGAAGACAAAATGACTATCAGATTTCATACTTGTTTAATTTTGGTAAAATACATAGAGCATGTAGTCAAAAATGCTGCAAATATGTGGAAGAATATCTATCATCTACACAAACCTAGTGAAAATCCAATTCATATTAATGATGATGATGATGATAGTGACAAGGATAAAGATAATGAAGAAGACAATACTCCTTGTGTCACCATTGATGCTAAAGAATATCAAGATTTGATGAAGGATGGTGAAGAAGAGAAAGAGGATGGAGATGAGGAGGAAGCCAGGCAAGAAGAAGAAGAAAGTGATCTAGTTAGGATAGTTGTAGAAGTCATAGCCTCCCTTTGTCACTCTCTAGTAAAAATAGTAACATCATCAAGCACGAAAACAACTTCAGCTAGTTTGATTGTGACTATAGCAGATGCATCAATTGTCCAATCACTCTTCACTCCCTCTTAGCTCCAAGTATCTCTAATGGAAGTGTCTACCACTTCATTTACTGAGCTATAGCCTTCTACTTCTTCAGTGCCCAAGTCTGATTCATCAATAGTAAGTACAACTTCTAGTTCTACAATTTTGGATTCTATACTTTTGTCTACTTCAATTTTGCATATTCTAGTAAGTTCTTCAATTGTGCATACTTCTATCAATATTCCACCTATAAATACTTCAATTTTGGGAAGTTTTGCAAGTACATCAGTTTTGGATTCTTTTAGTGCTCCTGTAAGTATTCCATCAGTAGGCATTATACAAATTTTTATTGGAAGCCTTATTGTTTCTAATTCAAAATCTAAAGAATTAATGTCAGAAGTTGAACCAAAGACACAACTAAAACTTTTGATTAGTGGAAAGAAAATTGCAAAAGACATAGATCTAGATAAGCATATTGAGATACCCAAGTTGGATTTTTACAATTCTACTATAGAGCAGATGAGATTATTCAATCATCTTCTTGAATAGAAAGCCAAGCAAAAGCAACTAAGAGAAGAAAGAGATAGAGAATTTAGAATTATAGAGAGTGCTAAGAATATTTTGATAGAGGCCATAGGTGTTGATGTTGATTTTTCTCAACACTTTTTGCTAAGTTATGTGATGTTATCAAGCATACCAAAGAAATAAAGGGAAAATTGAATCAGATTGATGAGGATCTGAAGGCTAGTGCATAGAAGTTGTAGCTTGACCCCAGTTCAAGCTCTACACACCACATGAAGATAATTTTTTATTAGATATGCAGGTAGAGTTATTGAGAGAGGAAGCAAGGATCCATTCTACACTTATAGAAATCTAGAACATGATTCTTCCTATCATGGATATAATTCAAAAGCACATTGCTTATTCTAAAACATTGATCCATGAAAATAATTTTTCAATTGTAGATCATATGATTGAATTCTCTACAGAAGTCCAAGTTGCACTTCAAAATTGCAAAATTTTGCTTATCCTTAAGGTACATTCTCAGTTTCTCACACATTTTGGTGTCTCTATATAAGAAGATTGTGTATAAATATTTGGCATTATTATCAAAAAGGGGGAGAGATATGTGCATAATATAAAAAGTGGGAGAGATTAAGGAGGAAAGATATTTGTATATACACTCAGTATGTTATTATGCCTGATATAATATGTAAACTGTATGGGGGAGATATATGCAAAATGTATATATAGCAGAGTTACAAAGACAAATTTTGAAAAATCAAAAATCAAAATTTAGCATGCCATACCAAGCCATTATCACACTATGTTGTACATAAGTTTTGGCTAATAAGTGTTTTTGTCACTAATTCCAAAGGGCGAGATTGTTGGCATTAAGTCATGCTTGTTATTAGTGACAAAACTTATTCATATTTTTTATGGTTACCAAGCTCTTTGATTAGTCTCCAATGTTTGTCAAGCTATTCAGTGGTTTCCAAGCTTCACAGTTCATACTAAGCATTCTAGTGGTTACCAAGTGAATTCAGGCAATGTGAAGTCTAGTACTTCTTACTGAGTAGTTTAGTTCTTATCAAGTAGTTGGTGATCACCGAGCTTCACAATGTCTACCGAGTCATCAATTCATGTGATGTGAAGCTAGTGTTAACCGAGTAATGGGATGATTAGTGTTTACCAAGTGCAGGCATGGTAAATGTGGAATTCAATTTCTATTGAGTGATATTGTATCCACCAAGCCTCTAGTGTATACCAAGTTCAAAACTATGTTGAGTGATTAGTATGGACAGAGCCTTTACTTCTACTGAGTGCATGACGATGCTAAGTAATGCAGTAGATGTCATGTATCAGAAATTCACCAAGTTAGCTTTTAGAACCCAAGTTTCTACATTTGGGCTGACTCAGTACTATTGGTGTTAACTTTTTATTTGGCCAACCTTGCAATTATAAGAGTTGGGTTGGTATGTATGTATTGTATTGTATCATACCCAAGAAAGAAAAAAGAAGTAATAGAAGTAATGTTTTGATGCATGAGAATGTGAATGTGAATCAACAACAAAGCAAAGTGTATAGCAAGGTCAAATTAGGAGCAATCATGTTACATCTATCACAAATAGGTGATCAGTACTTCAAGGATCTTAATCAAAAATTTACTTGTAAGTCAAATCTACTATTTCATCCTAATAGGTGAATCAGTTTCAAATCCTTTAACACGGTAGACTTAACAATCTTTTCTTTAAACCTCTTTACCAAGTGCATAATTCATTTTATGTTTGTAAAACCTCTAACAAGGTGGACCTAGTAGTCCTAGTTGCTCCTAACATGGTAGATCATCAGAAGTTTTACTTTCTATTTGGAAGGTTTCTGGGTTACCAAATATTGTGTTCAAAGTGTTTTATGCTTTTAGTTTCTCATGCATATAGTAGATTAGATCTATTGATGATAAATGGATTATGTTATTAAGAATTGAATTTTTCAAAAGTTTTGAGGTTACTAATTCACCCCTCCCCTCTCACTAACCTAGCTAGTCTTGATTATTTCCAACATATATTTGATAAAATCATGGATATGTTAATAGTTCATAATATTGAGAATGAGAAGAGACTAAAATTGAAGGTTTTTTCCATGAAAACCATAGAAGGAAACCCTAATCAACATTATATATTACTCTAAACAATGTACTATATTTGGAAGATGTAGGAAGTTATCTTAATAGAAAATTTGAAACTATTGGGAGTGAGTATATGAATAAAGATATGGAAGTTGTATTTAACCATGATATGTAAGTAAATCCTAGATTTTAACATTGAAAGAACTAGACCTATTCAAATATCATTTATACATAGAATTGGACGCTAAGGAATGGACAAAGATCATACTAAGTAGAATTCATGATGAAAAATTGTGGATGGAAGAAAATGTAGTTGACATTTCAGCTAACCTTATTCATGAGGTAACTGGTCTTAGCAAACAAGGTAGTGTACCTATAGGTGACAAAATAGTTAAGAAGAAGGTTGAGAGCTACACTAAAGTAGTTTATACTGGGAAGGCCATGGTGATCAACACCATTAAAAAAGATGATGTAAGATTTCTAAGCAGAATCATTGCCTATTCTATATGTGCAAGTTCTAAGATTGATGAATTATCCGCATGATTCATCTATGCAACTCATAAGATTCATGTTGAGTAAGAAAAAATTAACCTAAGTGAAATTTTAAGAGTGCAACTCCTTGAAAGTTGGAGGAATATGTCAAAACCAAGGACATCTATTCAAATTTATTATACTTCGATCTCAATGCAATTGAGATTGCATCATATGCCCTATGTGCAATTCTCACTTCTATTGAAATAGCCAAGAATACATGGGTAAAAGGTTTAAATAGTCTCAAGGAAAATTTTGATGATATAGGAATATCATAAACATTCATGCTTCCAATAGTAACATCTAAATTAGATTCTATGAGAATAGATTATGCAAAATTAGAATAGTGCAATAGAATTGTGAAAGGAGAATTTTTTTTTTTTGTCAAAAATAGTTAGAAATTTTTTATTCCAATAGTGAGAAAATTGATGAACAATTACATTTTTAGAGATGTTCTTATGATAAAATAGGTCTTGGATATCTTATTGGAGATAATTTAGCCAAGAAAAATGAAGTTAGGAAAGAACTAGATCTAGCTATTGAAACCCCTAAGCCTAAAGAAACTAATCTAAGTAAGATTGAATCAAGCATACCTACAAAAGTACCTAAAGAACTTGAACAAGTTGATCCATCTAAGAAACATGATGAACCTAAGAAAATAGAGCAAGTTGAATCACCTAAAGAGGCTAGATGTGAATTTGGAAGTAGATGTTTTATAAGCAATGAAGTTGGTCATATGAAGGGAGATTGCATAGGTAACTCTTTCAAATCAATTACCAATTTCTATTGTTATAATTATCATGATTTTGGATATAGAGAAGTAGATTGTAAGAAACCTAAGTTTGATAGTAATAATGGAAATAGTATAATGTTTAGGGATATTAACCCCGCAAGTAATAAAAGGAGATCACCAAGAAGACCCAATGATGTAGAAAGACCTAATGAGGAAAGGAAATAGATTGTATGTTACAAATGTAATAAACTTGGACATATTGTAAGGATTTTTAGAGCATAATCAGAATGCAACCAATCAGAGTAGGAAAGCACATATGAGATTTTGTAGAATGGATAAAAGAAATCTCAATAGGAATCCTAACTACAAAAGGAACAATAAAAGAAAATAGTAGATGGAATGATAATGGCAGCAATAACACTCAAAAGGAACACTTAAAGAACATGCAAAATAATTCAAGGAGCATTTCTAGAAAAGATAGATCATCAATTGATTAGAACTGAAGTTAGAAGTTGAGTTAGAAATTGTACAGTCAACAGTAGGTAGAAGACATGATGAGGAAGTTATGGCGAAGTGCATAGGGATTTTTATGATCATAGAAAGTTCTATAGAAGGAAGCAATCTTATTGGTAATTAGAAATAGATTTTCAAGATGAAATAGATGCGCATTAACACAAAGCTAAATTTGAAATGATTTAAGGATTGTGGGAATGATTTTTAGTACCATTTGATCATGTAGAGAATTTATGAGCAATTTGACAGTCTAAAAGTACAAAGTTGAAGAAGCCTTAATATGCGATAATTAAGGTATTTTATGAAGATTTCAATTGAAATTCTCAACATAATCAATTATCATAATGGAAAGCTAGTCTATGTGTGATGCTAGTGAGAGACCAAGGTATAAATTAAGAAGCACCTATTTGTCTCTTTAATTGATGATCCTTTGGGAGCATTTTTGTAAATCCCACCTAATGTAGTTTGCATAGAAGATGTTAGAAGCTATATTTACTGTAAATTCAAGAGTATTGGAGATGAAGACATTCATAAGGATTTAGGTATTATGTGAAATTTAAACATGACCTTGAAACCCGAGTTTGCATACTTGAATGAGTTGAACCTAATCAAGTACATGTTTTATATAGAATTTGATAATCATGAATGGAGTAGGATTAGCTTGAGCATAGTACATGAAGAGATGTTTTGGGTAGGAGATATACCTATTATAATTGATAATGACCTAATTCATAAGGCCATAGGATTGACCAATAAAGGATGTAACCTAGTAAATAATAGGAATGTCAAGAAGAATGTTAAAACAAATATAAAGACCAAATTTGATGGTAGAAATATGAAAGTTGACCTAATTAAGGATACCGGAGTTAGAGTTTTGAGCAAGATTAGTGGATATAAACTCAATCATATTTCTAGAGTAAATTTTGTGCCAGTAGGATTTCTATATACAATATATGTGATGGTTGTTGAAAAGAAAAAGGTAAACATGTGCGGGATTATCATAATGTAGCTGTTGGACAACATAAAAAAGCTGAAGAAATCTAAGAATGCAACTTTTTTATTTGAATCTTTACTAACCTTTTTTTTTCATGCAACCAATTAATCTCCTAGTATGACATGTTGGAATAGTAATGAACGCACCATGAAGTTGTTCATCCAATGTTATAGGACCAAACATGAAGATGTCAAAGATAAAGATATTGCCAGGATGATGAAGACTTTTTAGTTGAAAATGAAGCACAGATCTAGAATCCCTCTTTCTATAGTAGAGAAATACAAAGATGAAATGTTTTCTATGGTAGAAATTGATACAACTGGTATAGAGGTAGTGGAACCTAGAGTTAAATTCATAGAACTTATGGGTTATGAAATGAGTGAAAAAATCATTTAAGGTTATGCAGAGATAGATCTACAATTAGATAGAGATATTTAATGTCCTATATAGGGGACATATGAATAAAAGACAAATGAAGTTCACTTTGAACTTCACAGCAAGGAAATCAAGAAGAATGTTGAGAAGAAGATAGAGTCTATTTTCAAGGAATCAGGAATGACAAGACAAGAATTCAATTAAATAAAGGGTATAGCTTTGGATATGAAGGTTAGTGGGCAATCTAAGGTATTGGAAGCTACTCCTATTTCCATTGTAGTATCATTAGAGGGAGTGACACTAGTGGGATCTAATTCTCATATACCTATGTTTCCCTATATTACAATTGCAAAAGTGCAAACTATTAAAGGAAAATTTGGATAGAAGAAGAAACTTGATGAAGATGTGGTAGTGATAGCATCTCTGCAGAGGAAATCAAAAATATTGGTAAGGTAAAGCAAGAACCTACACCATCTCCTAGATAGAGAACTAAGAATACCACCAATGGTCCAGGAAAAAGAAGAAAAATACTATAGATAAGTGAATCTGATGAGTCCGAGAAAGAGACTGAGGAGAAGACAATAGAATAGGTAGTTAGTGAAGATAGTGCTGCAGTAGCAGAGTGGAAAATATGATAAGTAATGTTTTACGTTTTGTGTGTGTTTTAAATTTAAATGTTTTCAATAATGTCCTACATGTGGTGGCATACTTGGAGTAGCAATTTGATGAGCTCTCCAGATATAGCCACCTAGGACTAGGTATGTGGATTTTAAAATTAGAATAGTTGTTTTAATTCGTAGTTGTGCTAAATAATTAAAGAGAATCCCATCGAATACTGGTGACAGATAATAGGCAGTTACAAGAATATCCATGATTGTTGCACGGTATTGATGGTAAAATGTCTTTCAAATTCCTATTCTTAGATGGTAAAGAAAACATTTTTATTCCTACTGGACAGCAAGGCCAGTCAGACTTTGGTTATTAAAAAGCCAATCTTTTATGTAAAAAATGATTCAAACTTGGGGAGGAAGAAAAAGTTTTATGTCTCCTTTGGTTTCCTGCATTTTTTTCAAGATTATGGTTCTACTGTTATGCTTCATATATTTCTCATGGCAATCAGCTTAGGGAATAACAATTGCAGAAAAATGTACTCTGATGCGGGGTCAATATCTCGGGTTTGAACCGTTGGATTTCTCTCAAATTTTTATATGTTGTTTGAAACCTAGTTAAGCCAAATATCAATGGTTGGATTGAGTAAATATTTTTTAGTTTGAAAGTTATTCATGTCTGAGTGCGGGTCTATCCAAAGGCAGCAAGAAGATATTTTGGGGGATTTATTTTCAAAGTTTTGTTTATTGAATCTAGTGGATGATTATAGGAGTCTTATGAGTTGAGTCTAGGGTATCTCTGGTTGTGTTTTCATAATAATAATAATAATGATAAGAATAGTCATTTCAAATCACAATGGGTGGTTATAATATATCGGTGTGGCAATAGTATGTTCTTGAAAGTTCATGTCGCAATTGTTATGCATATATATTGTATGGGAATAGAACATGATTGAGACGACAGGGAGTCCATGTAAATTCATTTTAAATGTGTACCAAGAAACTCAGTTAATACATTGTCATGTTGGATTTTAGTGTGTGATCCTGAAGGTTGTAGATGCCCCTTGAAACAAATTCAGTTGAGTATCTGATTCCTCCTGAGTTTTCCAAGGTGTGGCTTTGCATCATTTTTGGTATCAGAGCAAAGAATATGTATACCATTAAAAAGAATGGAAAGGTCATTGAATTGATACCTTTAGCTGAGCCAAGTCAAGAAGAATCCAAAGCCGCAGAAGCCAAAGTTATGGTGATGGGTAAGAAAGAATTTCTGAAAGAAGTGAAAGGAAAGAAGTGTCCACTCTTTGCACTAGTTCCTGTACTCAAAGATAAATTATAGAATGATGCTGAAAATTAGACTGGGGAAGAAAATTCAGAGATGGAGTCTTCAAACTTGAAGGTGGAAGTGACAGAAAAGAAGAAGGAAAAGGTGCCTGAAGAAGTGGAACCAATTCTGAACAAGTACAAAGAAATTATAGCTGATGGAATACCAAGAAGTCTCCCACCAGTGTGAGAAATCAATCATTGTATTGATCTCATACCAGGACCAACATTACCCAAAAAAGTGGCATATAAGCTAACACCACAAAAAAATGAAGAAATGGCAAGACAAATTGGAGAGTTGCTCGAGGCTCGTTTGATTGGTAAAAGTTTAAGCCCATGTGCAGTACCTGCAGTCCTAGCACCAAAGAAAGAAGGAACATGGAGACTATGCAGAGATTCAAGAGCACTGAACAAGATCACTATAAGGTATAGATTTCCAATGCCTAGAATAGAAGATTTACTAGATTGTTTACGGAAAGCAAGATATTTTTCAAAGATTGATTTAAAAAGTGGATATCACCAGATAAGAATTAGGCCAGGAGATGAATGGAAATAGCATTTAAGACAAATGAGGGATTATATGAATGGAAGGTAATGCCATTTGGATTTTCTAACACTCCTGGTATGTTTATGAGGCTGATGAATGAAGTTTTGAAAGATTTTACAGGAAAGTTTGTGATAGTGTATCTAGATGACATTTTGGTTTTCAGCGAAACAAAAGAGGAGCATCTGAAACACATAGATTTGGTGTTGAGAAGGTTACAAGAGGAAAAGTTAATGATCAATATGGAGAAATGTAGTTTAATGCGAGAGGAACTAACATACCTTGGCTTTGTGATCTCAAATGGAACGCTCAAGATGGATCAAGATAAGGTAAGTGCAATTCTTTCATGGCCAACTCCTAGAACTATTGCAGCAGTTAGAAGTTTTCATGGTTTAGCCACTTTTTACAGAAAGTTTATCAAAAATTTCAGTTTAATTTGTGCACCTATTTTGAACACCATAAAAGGAGGGCAAAAGTGTAAATTTGTTTGGATAGAAGAAGCCAATAAAGCCTTTGAACTTCTTAAGCAAAAAGTGGCCCAACAACCAGTCCTTACATTTCCTAATTTCAATAAAGTCTTTCAGATAGAATGTGATGCAAGCAACATAGCCATAGGAGGTGTTCTTAGTCAAGAAGATAGACCTATAGCCTTTTTTAGCGAGAAGCTCAATGAAGCCAAATAGAGATATTCATCATACGATTTAGAAATCTACGCCCTTCTTCAATCCCTGAAGAAATGGAGACACTATTTGCTACCCAAGGAATTCATTGTATACACAGATAACCAAGCACTTAGTTTCATAAACAGTCAAGAGAAATTGAATCATAGGCACATGAAATGGGTAGAGACATTGCAAGCATTCACGTTTTCTATTAAGCACAAGAAGGGAGTAACAAATAAGGTTGTTGATGCATTAAGTAGGAGAACTTTAACTACGTCACAAATTCAGTTGGAAACTATAGGCATTTCAAATCTGAAAGGTATGTATGTTGATGATGCTGATTTCAAAGACATTTATCAGGCATGTATTAATTTGGATGAGAGGTACAATAGTGAATATTCTAATTTTCTGGTTCAAGAAGGATTATTGTTCAAGGGAGGACAACTTTGCATCCCAAAGTGTTCAATGAGAGATAATATCATACAGGAGAAACATAGTGGGGCATTATCTGGTCATTTTGGACTGGATAAGACTTTAGAGCTGGTTCGTAGACACTATTTTTGGCCAAAGTTACAAAAGGATGTGAGGAAATTTGTGGAAGAGTGCACCATTTGTCAGAAAGGTAAAGGTAAAAGTACCAATGCAGGATTGTATCAGCCCTTACCTATTCCTTCAAGATCATGGGAAAGTATTAGTATGGATTTTGTTATGGGATTACCAAGAACTCAGAAGGGTTATGATAGAATTTTTGTTGTTGTGGATAGATTCAGTAAAATGTCACATTTCTTACCATGTAAATCCACCAAAGATGCATCATACATTGCAGATTTATTTTTCAAGGAGATAGTGTGAATTCATGGACTACCACTGAATATTGTTTCAGATAGAGATGGCAGATTTGTTGGTCATTTTTGGAGGACTCTTTGGAAGAAACTTGGTACAAACTTATCTTTTTCATCTGCATATTACCCACAGACCGATGGTCAAACAGAAGTTGTCAACAGATCTTTGGGAAATCTATTAAGATGCCTTACAAAACAACATGGAGAAAAGTGGGATTTCGTACTTGCTCAAGCTGAATTCTCAGATAATGATACAGTGAATAGAAGTACAGGGGAATCTCCATTTCAAATCATGTATGGTACACATCCAAGAGGAATTCTCGAACTGAGGGAACTTCCCAACACCTTTTCGAGTAGTTCACATCATGAAGCATTTGCTGAGGCTATTAAAGAGGTCCAAGATCAAGTCAAGTTGGAGCTACAGAATTCAAATCAGAAGTACAAAGAAGTTGCTGATCAGAAAAGAAGAGAAGTACAATTCAAAGTTGGTGATTTAGTATGGGCATATCTGAAGAAAGAAAGGTTACCTCAAACGAAGAACACAAAGTTACTACCCAAGAAGGTTGGTCCTTGTCAAATTTTGGAAAAATATGAATATAATGCATACAAAATTTAGTTACCTATAGACATTGGTATTTCACCCATATTTAATGTTTGTGATCTCACACAATACAAAGGTTCTGAAACACAAGCTGTACATGAAGATTCAGTAACAGAAGATCTGCAACAAGTACCTAAACCCGCACCACCTCAATTGGAGAAAATCCTAGATACAAAAATAAAGAAGACTCCCAGACGACAATACACTCAGTATTTAGTCAAATGGAAGAACAAACTAGTGACAGAGGCTATTTGGATGGATGAGAAAAAAATCAACAAGTATGGTTCATCCGTTCAAGATCTCATCTCAAGTGGACTTGAGATTCTTTCTATAGGGGAGTATACTGCAGTAGCAGAGCAGAAAATATGACAAGTAATGTTTTACATTTTGTGTGTGTTTCAAATTTAAATGTTTTCAATAATGTCCTACATGTGGTGGCATACCTGGAGTAGCAATTCGATGAGCTCTCCAGATATAGCCACCTAGGACCAGGTATGTGGATTTTAAAATTAGAATAGTTGTTTTAATTCGTAGTTGTGCTAAATAATTAAAGAGAATCTCAATGAATACTAGTGACAGATAATAGGCAGTTACAAGAATATCCATGATTGCTGCATGGTATTGATGGTAAAACGTCTTTCAGATTCCTATTCTTAGATGGTAAAGAAAACGTTTTTATTCCTACTGGACAGCAAGGCCAGTCAGACTTTGGTTATTAAAAAGCCAATCTTTTATGTAAAAAATGATTCAAACTTGGGGAGGAAGAAAAATTTTAATGTCTCTTTTGGTTTCCTGCATTTTTTTCAAGATTATGGTTCTATTGTTATGCTTCATATATTTCTCATGGCAATCAGCTTAGGGAATAACAATTGCATAAAAATGTACTCTGATGCGGGGTCAATATCTTGCGTTTGAACCGTTGGATTTCTCTCAAATTTTTATATGTTGTTTAAAACCTAGTTACGCCAAATATCAACGGTTGGATTGAGTAAATATTTTCTAGTTAGAAAGTTATTCATGTCTGAGTGCGGGTCTATCTTAAGGCAGCAAGAAGATATTTTGGGGGATTTATTTTCAAAGTTTTGTTTATTGAATCTAGTGGATGATTATAGGATTCTTATGAATTAAGTCTAGGGTATCTCTGGTTGTGTTTTCATAATAATAATAATGATAACAACAGTTGGTTCAAATCACAATGGGTGGTTATAATATATCGGTGTGGCAATAGTATGTTCTTGAAAGTTCATGTCGCAATTGTTATGCATATATATTGTATGGGAATAGAACATGATTGAGACAACAAGGAGTCAATGTAAATTCATTTTAAATGTGTACCAAGAAACTCAGTTAATACATTGTCATGTTGGATTTTAGTGTGTGATCCTGAAGGTTGTAGATGCCCCTTGAAACAAATTCAGTTGAGTGTCTGATTCCTCCTTAGTTTTCCAAGGTGTGGCTCTGCATCAAATAGAAGATCAACTGCTAAGAAATCTTGGAAACCTTAGATTGAAAATCTGAATATGCAGATCATTGAGAATGATAGTTTTGTTCAATTAAATAAATATTACAATTTGTATAGTAATATGGATAGAAGGTAGTTAGAGAATTATATAGTAAGAAATATGATTCTGAGAAATAAAAGATTTGATATTATTCAAAATAAGATCCTTGAAGACTTGTATAATAGACTATATAATACAAAGAGAAGATTAGTAGAGGAAGATATGAATTTAAGAGAATATCTAATTAAGAAATTGTATGACATAAGAACTAATGATGATATAGAGATAATTTGAAAAGGTATTGAGCCTTTGTTGAAAAATAAGAGGAGAAATTATTCTTATGGGAGGAAACTATGAAGAAGTAAACAAGGAAATTGAAGAAGTCGTATTTAGATACATGAATTCTATGTTGAAAGTCACTGAGGAGAGTGCATAGTTAGAAGAAGTAAGCCCTATGTATGTTGAAGCCAGTATGCCTATTGTTGGTGAAGAAGAGGTTGAGGAAAATTAGAAAATTAACTCACCTCTACATATAGTTATTGGGACCGAATCCATGCAAGTGGATAGTACTCATATAATAGCAGATGATAATGAAAATTCCTTTGTAGAGTATGGAAGCAAAATTGTTGGTAGTATCACCACCCATACTAGCTCTAATGAAGAGGATAATGAGGAAGAGGAGAAAAGAAAAATTGAAAAGAGGAAGATTGAAGATGAGAAAAGAAAAGAAAAGGAAATAAAAGAAGAAGAAATAATGAAAGAAGAAGAAAAGGAGAAAGAGAGAAAAGAGGAAGAGAGGAAAGTCATTGAACTACAAGTGGTCACACCTATTCCACCAATTACCTTAGTAGTAGCACTTACTACATTTCTTGTAGTATCTAATGAGGATGATGATCAAAAGGGTATGATGACCTCATCGAGAAAATTGTTGGAGAAGAACAAGTATGTCAATACTTTAGAGAGAAATTTGGTAGATGTTCTAGAAAGGATGCAAAAGATAGGGTAGACTACTATTGCAGAGATAGATATTTAGAAGAAGGCTAAACAAATGATGAGAAAATTTGATTCAAAGATGAGAAAATCTGATGCAAAGTTCACTACTTTGTCTGATATTACTTTAGTGCAATCTTAGACTAAACATGATGCTCACTCTTTGACATAGTATGCACAAATGTTAGAAGTGATTTGCAAACTTTGAATGTTTTCATAAAGGAGCAGAGGGAGAGCATAGATGAAGGAAAGAAATTGTATGGACAATCCACAATGTCATATAATTAATTATTAGAATTTGATGACCTAATCAAATTAAGAATGAGTGAGCTTCAAACACTCACTATTAGACTATAGCAACTAGATGTGACCATTGAAGACATTAAAGTAGAAATGGAGAAATTTTACAATTCTATTAGAGGCATTGAATTTCAAAAGGAGAAGGCAATAAAGAGATTCTCTATCCTTAAAGAATATTTATCTCCTAAAATTATCATTTTATAGAAGCAATTGGATGAGTATCTTGTAGAAAAGGAATCCTATGAAAAATTCACCTATATAGAATTGAGTGCAAAATAAGTTACATCATATGCACTGCGCACACGTATCAACATATTTGATATAATGAAAGATAATTGGAAAAAAGATCTTGAGAAGCTTAAACTTGATTTTGTAGATTGTATATCAAGAATTTTGAGTTAGAACAAAGAAAGGTAACACAATTTTGTCTTGTACATATTATTTTGGACATCTTTGTGATTGATGTCAAAGGGGGAGAAGAATGTAAAGGAAAATTGTATAAAAGTTTTATATATATATATATATATATATAAAAGGGGGAGCTTATTTATTTATATAAAAAATAATTGTAAAAGGAGAGATAAGGAATTTAGTGATCAATCAAGACATGAATAAAATTTTGAAGTTTTGAAGGTCACTTTTGTGTAGTTTCTTTTTGTATTTGTTGTTGTTTTATATGAAAACAATTTGGGACTTAGCCAATTTTCCCATATGTTGACATCAATTCCAAAGGGGGAGATTGTTGGAAATATAGTTAGGTAGATGAGTTGGTGTTGTCATTTATGGAAACATGTATATTTTTCTATTTCATTGTGAAATCATAGATAGAAAATTGTATAAGTATTAGATAGTTTATATCAACATAGAGATAGATTTGGTATGTACAGATGATAGAGTCCAAGTAGGCACATGTGTAGTTGAGGACTGATAGTTGACAATTTTATGGTGATGTATGTTAGTGTGCAGATCTGAATGGGCTATACAAAATTAGTTATAGAAGAATTACCAATATAGGTAATTAATAGAGCATAATAGAGTATGATAGTAAAATGATATGTATGGCTTAAGGAATTATTTTGATAATTAAATAATTACTTAACTATGATGGGATGACATCTTAGATGTTAACCCTGAGTTAATTTTATAAGTAGTCAAACATGTGGAAGTATCAAGGTTAACTAATAAACAATTGTAAAGGAACATATATGTGATATACAAGCCTTGTGTAATGTCAAATCTAGTGTATGATTAGAAAAATTGCCAATTATAGCAATGAGATAGTATTGTATTTATATGTACTTTTGTAAAGAAGTATAATTGTATATTTCATGTTAAGGTAGTGGGCTCTTCTTGCATACATTATAATTGTACTACCAACTCCTAATAGGATTGAGGCCTTTAACAGGGCCTAGTCCTCTAACAAGGACTTGAGACACTATATTTACTTAATAGACTCCTAACTATGGGAAGCATGAATGATGATGATATTCCTATGGGGGAGTATTGTAGAAACATGATTAGATCATTATCATGATGATATGTTACATTCATGACTATGTTTATCATTGATGTCAACATAGCAATTTTTTGTGGTACCTAACAATAGAACAACAGTAAAGATCAAGTTGGTACAGACAGATTATGATATGTGTCTAGTATACATTGCTAACCTTAGAAGCATAAGATATTAAGTTTGGAAGAAGTTATGCAAGCTTCAGTGAAGACTATTTTGAGATAGAGTTTGCAGAGGCATGTTCTAGTAAACTTGTTATATCTCTTAGCAGATTTTTTATTATGAGAAGCCAAAGTTAAAGATGCGAAGAAGACATGTTGGTGATGACATGGCTAAGATCACTTGTCATAATGTTACCTGTATGGAAATTTATTCAACTTTCCAGGCAAAATATTAATGTTATCACTAACTGTAACATGTTCTTAATGTGATCGTATAATATTTAATTGAGAAGAAGTAATAGCTTACTCATGGAATTGTTTTGTGGATTTCGTATAAAGAAAGGACATTTTCAATTATCATGTATGGAATAATGTGAATGATTCTAAGTAGCACAAAGAGTAGGATGCAAAGATAAGCAAAGCAGAGGATGTATATGAGCAATGTTAGTATGCTAATAGAAACCAAATTTAAATAAAGCTTCTACAAACTAAACAAAATTCATAAACTTTAAGATAGACTAAGATGAACTCTCAATTGAGAATATGAGCCATTAATGGGCTCTCTCAATGAGAAGCTCTCTTGTTGAGTAGCTTTGTCTAAATAGATAGGATGTATGCTCAAGCTTATGCTTCAAAAAGGGCTTCAAATGGAGTTGGAATTTGGGTGTGAGTGTATGGTTTTGATGTAAAATGGCTTCTCAAAATGGCATTATGACTTTACTTCATGGATTGTGTTATTTTGCAAAGGGGAAGGATCCAATTTATAGGCAAGAGGCTTGAGGGATTGAGGGCTAAGATGCAAGGATGGGAAAAAGCTCATGGAGGGCTCAGATTGCATGAGAGGAGAGCACATGGATTGTGCTTTCTTATAGCCAATCAAAGAGTGACACATGTCACATGGTGAGAGGATGGAGGAAAGGGGAAGGATGAGTCAACAAAGGAGGCTCAAGGGATAAAATCTTCATAAAGACCCTCATAATGGCTTGTAAGAGCAATAAAAGGGCTTGTAAGAGTCATTTATGACCTAGTGGACTTCATAAAGTTTTATGGTTGAGATATTATGAGGGTGATGAGAGAAATTTCAACTTGGGCTTGATTAGGACGGTTTTAAGCTTGCTTAGGCTTGTGCAAATGATTAGAGGATGGATTAGGATGGTTTAGGATTAGCTTAGGGATAGGCAAGTGGATGGCATTTAATGAGGGTGGGTGAAGGAGGAGATATTTGTTAACTTTGGCTTGGGTTAGTAAGTTTTAACCCATGTTTAGGGAATGTGACAAGGTTAGGAGGGGATTAGGATTAGGTTTAAAGACATCTTCTAGAAGAGTCTAGATTTTGGATGAGGATAAAGACTTTCTAGAATAGTCTAGAATTTCCTAGGATGAGGATAAATTAGATTTTTAGGAAATAAATAAAGTTTTATTTATTTCAAGGGTTTGGGTTGAGGAGATATTTATTAAAACTTTTTTAATAAACATGAGGATTAATATTTAATTTTAATTAAATATTTTGAGTTGGGGTTAGGGGTAGGAACTGATGAGATTAGCCTTTAATCGAAATTAAAGAAGGATTAGAAGATTTTGGAAGAGGTTATTGGTCATAAGGAAATTGGCCAAGTTTTGGGCAAAAAATAACTTTTTTATTTATTTTAGGATTTTTGGTCAATTTATTAATTAAATAATTAATAAATAAGGAAATAATGTTTAAATAAGATTTAAACATTTTTGGGAGGGATTCCTTAATTAAATATTTTTAATTAAGATAAAGGGATTTAATGGCATAAAAATTAATTAATTAATTAAATAATTAATTAATTAATTAATTAATTAATTAATTAATTAATAAATGATGATGTCATCAGGACTTTTTCAAAAAATAAAAAATACTTTATTTTCTAAAGGTTTTTAGGTCTCTACATTTTGCCCCTCGTTGATGTGATGCCACAAGTGGCATGACATCAAAGATAAGAAAATAAGATGCCCAAGGCTAGAGCAGAAGAGGAGAGAATGGACTATGAGATGCCCCCTCAAGAAGGTGGCGGGGAGAGAAAGCGAGGCTCGACGACTTCTTGAAAAGTACAAGAAATTGAGATGAGCTAAGACACAGGTTTGGCAAAGAGAAGGGGCTGAATTAGCTCAAAATCTCACTACAAGAGGATGATAAAGGGAAATCAGGGGCACAAGAGGAAACAAGCTTAAGACTTTTGGGATTGGGGGGAGGATGAAGGAGCAAAGCACTATAAAAGGAATTTAGGATTGGGAGATGGATGAGGGGATTAAAAAGCTAATGCAATAGGATTTCAAAGAGTCAGATCGGTGGAAGATGGGTTTTCGGAGATCCCTAGGACTAGGATTGTGGATCTCGAAAGATGAGGCTTGGTGGATTGATTTGGATTGGTGGATCCCTAAGACTAAGATTGTGGATCCCTAAAGCTAAAGGTGAGGAGTGATTCAAAGAGATATTGATGCATAAGCTGGGGTAGGAGAGACGGATGCTGGATATTGATGGGGGATAATGGAGATGAAGGAAAACCATTGAAGCTTTTTGAGCGGGGGGATACTTCAAAGAGAAGTACCACCATGTAGTTGAGCACTATATTTGCTATAGGACTATTGGTTAATTGCCAAGGTTACCAAGAACATCAAGGCCTTTTCACCAACTGTCCAAAGGACTGACAAACTAACTCAAAACAAACACACAAGGATTGTCCCAGCATCACACATGAATCCTAGAGGAAGCAGCGTGAAAACGACACTGGAGAACCCACAAGCAGAAAAGAAAAACAAACGAAAGACTTGATCAAGACCTTACACTCTAATTGCCCCATTCATAGCATACCATGATATGGAAGATCGTGGCAACCTTGAGGAGGGAACAAGGAGATTGCTTGGAAAAGATACTTCAAGACCCAAAAGGGAGGATCCCAAATTAAAAGAAAGTGAAAATCTAAAAGAGAGTCGTTTGCCAACGAGATGGGTAGGACAAGGTACTAACGAACCAAGATCAGACATGAGGAAAGCTATATCCTGCAAGGACCTATCGGAGAGCACCAAAGCTGGTGGATTTGGATGAGTGATGCGTCTGGCAAGCTGAACTAAGAAAGATAAAACTTTGGTGATAGGAAATCTAGCTAAAGGATGCATTGGAATAGCTAACCAAGATGTGCGATGGGTGCAAGATGTTGATCAAGGACGAACTGACATGAACACTGGATAGATGCAATGGTACTAAGCTAAAGAGGATGTACAAGCTAACAGACCAAGATATTTACAAGTGAGCTAATCAAGATATGGTACAAGCTAACAGACCAATGATATGTATGATATAGATGGATAAAAGCTCAGGATGAGAGGATAGCAGGATAGCTCAATTTTGTGTAAGATGCAGAAACTAAGGATGAGGTGATAGCGTAAGATATGGATTTGGAAGGATGCATCCACTGATGATGATAGATGTGCGACCAAGGATGGGGACAATGCTAAGGTTGGTGGTAGCTGAGCTGATAGATAGTGCTAGAGTGAATGGCTAATGAGAGGATGACATTGGATTTGCATGAGGATAGCCTAGAGCGAGGTACCAATGACAAGGGAGGATGGACAAGACAAGATCTCCAAGGAATACAGTGCCCCTAGTTAGAAGATGACATGCGGAAGGAGGTCTTACGATGGATGTGATAGGATTGAAGCTAGGATGGAAAAGCTGAAGGCGCTAGGGAGATGGATGATAACTAGGATGATGGGGTGAGGTTGTAGAAGATAAGTGGATAGTGATAGATAAAAGCTGGAGGATGAAAGATAGGTGGATAGTGATAGATAAAAGCTGGAGGATGAAAGATAGGTGGATAAATTGGAAGATGGAGCTGGATGGCAAGATGTGACCAAAAAGCATGAGGATGATAGGCTAAGCTGGGGATGGCTAGATTACGCATGATGCTTGTTTGCCAAGTTTTCATCATGGTACTTGTCCAAGGTGCTTGAATTGCCAAGTTTTCACTAGTGGAAGCTTCTTCTTCTTTTTTTCTTTTTTTTCCTTTTTTTTTTTGACTTTTGGACTTAGCTGGAATGGTTTTGGCTTTCTTCAGCTATTTTGGCTTTTTTGGGATTTTTCACTGGCTGTTGGAATGTTCAATTTTTTTGCTAGTTGTTGGTACACTGGATGTGTGATTTATGCAATAGATTGGATTAGATGGGATTGATGGTAGGAGATGGAGGGATGAAAAGGTTGGAAAGGAGCATGATATGGGGATGCTTGCAAGAGCAACATTGGCACATGTTGGGACGGGTGTGAAAAGAGCATATAGGGGATAGATGGTAGATGCGGGCATGATGGAGGATTTGTGGAAGCGTGCTTGGGGATATAGGCACCCAAGATGGAGTTAGGAGATGGGGGACATGAGTCACTAGCTGGGGGATTAGCAATGGTGGATGCCATTATGCATTGGGTTTCAACTTTTTTCTTGGGGATCCACATGGTTTTGGATTTTCTTTTCATAGGCTTTTGCATTGTTTTGCATTCTTTGATTGGATTTTGCCTTTTTGGAGTATGTCTTTTAGAATAGACATATGATTGCCTAGGATGTGGATTTTTAGCTTTATGCATTTTGAAGTTGGCATTTACATTGTTGTGGTAAGCTTTGGGAAGATGGTTAGGAGAAGCTTTGTGAGATGGAGAGGATATGAAAGAGCATGTAGGGGGATGATGATGGATGATGTGCCCTAATATGTGCCTTTGTTGATCTTGCATAGGAATGGATGGAATAGGATTTTTATGATGGCTAATAGGAGGATGGAGGATGGTAGATTTTGGGACATAGGGACCCAAAATGGATTTAGCGGATGAAGGGGGGATATGGTAGGTTGTTTTGGGTTGCAAAGATGGTGGAGGGGGGATGACATAAGATTTCTTGAAGGAGTGATGGGAGGCTGGCATGGTGGGCTTGGAGATAGGCTTGGTTTGGGGGTGTGGTGTACCAACACCTTTAGATGGTGAGCCTTTGGATACATATCCAAGACCATGAAATCCTAGATTTTTTTGTGCAATAATAGGCTCTTTGATTCCTTGCTCTTGTGGTCCTAAACCTTGACCTTGATAATGCCATCGATTGAGCATTTGAACAAGCTAAGGAAACTTTTTTCTTGCAAAAAATGGTAGAAGTGATTTATTAGGTGTATTGCAATGGGGAGATACTGTTCTTAATTCTTCTGCTGAAAGAGGGCCACCATGGATGAATGTAAGTGAACCAAGAGGGTAGATTATAGATGGTGGAATAGCTTGGATAGGTGGTAAGATGGAAGCATGGAGCGGGGGAGATGGAAGGATAGGATCTTGATGTAGCTGGTGGGATGACAAGATATCTTGTAGTGGAGGAGATATGGCTTGAGGTTTTGCAGATGGAGGAGATGGTGACTGCACTATGGATGGAAGACATGGTACGATGATATCTTCATTTATGCTTTGGGGGATGTCAACATGCTTTTGGGCAGGATCTTGATAGGATTGGTTTGGACTGGATGGTGCGATAAGAGGTGAAGGGATGGATTCTTCAAAGGCAGTGGATGGAGAGATGGGAGATTCAGTAGTGGAGATGGGTGAGTAAAAGATGGATGCATAAGGGTCATTACGAGAGATTTGGGAAATGCTTGGAGGCGATGTGGATAGGATTTGGAGGGATTTGATAGGTGGTGGGATTTTGATGCTTGCGGGAAGTGGAAGGATTTTAAGCAATTTTATGGATGGTATGGGGATGATAGCTATGGGAGATGGAGGTGATATTATAGATGGGGAAGCTTCATCACTGACTACTTCACATGGTTGGATTAGATGACATGGCTTATCGACTGTTGGAGGCAACTTTTCTTGTATTTCCTCTAGGAGATTCCTTGGAGACTCGTGTGTCAGAGGTGGAGGTGGATTGACAGGAATAGCTAGTGTGATGGGGGTGGAAGATTGGAAGCTTGGTTGATGGGGTGATGGAGGGGAAGCTAGAATATCAGATGGCATGACTAGATAGTTTGGAATAACTCTTGGATTTTGGGGGATGCTTGGGGGAATGTTTCTAAGGCTTTCAATATACCCGTTATAGTCAACAAGATTTTCATCATCATTGGAATAGGAGGTGGCGGGAGCAAGGACAATGCGACCAAACACATCATGATAGGATTAGTACTTCATGCTTTGATGATGAGTTTGATGGGGATGGGGTCTTGTGTATGGATGAACACGGAAGCTCATGGTTGGATTTGGGTTAAGCACAGATTTTGGATTGGCTGATGAAAGATTTTCTAGGGAGAGTCAAAGTTGCATGACAGACCTAAGGAGGATTGGCTGGAGATTTTTGGCTTTCCTATGGATGGAAGACTTCAAGGGCATGCTGTCAAAAAGTGAGAGTTTTTCTTTCCTATGCACTGGATTGGTGGAGATTGTGTCAACTTAAGGATAGACTAATGATCCTATGGGCATGACATGAGATTGACCACTTGTGGATCCCAACCTTTAGCTCAAAGCGATGAGGGATAACAAGTGACAAAGCTAGATTACCCTAGACAAAGCTCTATCAAAGGGATAACCTTGGTGAGGCTGGTGGATTGGTCGGATTGATTGGATAGCAAATTCTAGCAGAGTAACAACAACTCTTTAAAGGCTTGGGTGATTTTGGATTGGGTTGCTAGCTGGCTGGGGGGATGATTTGGATGGACTTTGGATTTGAGATTGTTCTAAGGCAAAGAACTAGATAGATACGGTTGTAGCGGGGGAGCTTGGATGATTTTCTGATGAGGCAGTGACTATGCTAAGTATGCCTTGAGCTAGGAGATTTCTGCTTTTTTGGGATTTTGACCAAAGTTGGCAAACATTCATTCAAAAGCTATGAACAAACAAGCAGACAAAAGTTTGGAGCAAGCACGTCAAACACACCAACATCCTAGGAAGCTTTCTACAAGGATGAAATTTGGTTTAGCTAGGGAGTCCTCGATATATGCAAGGTACATGAGGCCTAAATCCATAGATGAAAACAAAAATATGTCACACAGCCAAGAGGAGCGGTAACCCACTTCTCCTCTTTCACTTCTCAAGGGTATAAAGTTCCTTGAGGCTTAGCCCGAGTGACAAAATCTTGATCCCAAGAGAGGTGTCTTTGGATTCACCTCCCAATTTTTATACTCCGCCGGAACGCTGGAGTTGAGGTCATCCCAAGGGGTGATGAAATCCCCAAGCAGGCCTCCTAAAAAGTGTAAAACAAGACCACATACATGATCTTGGGCTTTAAAAGACACGCGTTTATTCCAATTGATGATTTAGATTTTGTAAGCTATGATTGAAGACACTTGTGATTATGGCATACAATATTCATTCCAATTTGACGGCATCATCAGCAGAATTAAAGTTGAGAGATCGTCAACATAAGAAATGCGAGCGTCATTGGAACTGCATCCAAACCATGCAATGTTCATTGATTGTTAGGCATTCAAGATTGAGTGTGAGTTTTTTTTAAGCCCACAAAAAAGGTGTGTGAGATTTGATTTCAAGCGCGCACCCAGAGGCTCTCCACGTCAGTTGTTGTTCAATTTTAGTGCCCAAACTTGAAGTGTGATCGATTTAATCTAGAGTTTTGATCATTTAAGAATTTTGATAAAGTTAAAGCAAACATTCAAAGACCAAGTGAGTGAGTTAGATTGTGGAACATTTAACACCTTTTTCAATTAGACCCATCCCCATAAATGGCGCTGAGATTGCAACCAATGGTTAATATTTGATGGGTGATTAGAAAAGAGGTGAGTCCAAGGAACTACTCAAATTGATTTTTGCAAATTTGTATTTTAACTTAACAAGGTTTCTTAAATGTCCAAAAATCAAACTTTACCTAGATTGCATGTGGAAAAGAGATTTGTTTTGTTCAATTTTTAGAAGCTCCAAATGAAGTGTTTGATATTGCAATGGTTAATTGATCCTTAGAATTCAAGATTGGATTTGTTGTTTTAATCATGCATTCAAGGAAAATTTGATTTTAATCCATGGCATTCAAGAGTGATTTTAGCAACATGCATTCAAAGAAAAGTGGTTAAACATTCAAGTGTTTTCTTTTGAGCATTCAACATTGAGATTTTGTGTGTTGTTTTAAGAACTTTGAAGTGCTTTGTTTTAACCTTAGATCATTCAAGATTTTTTTGGACTCAAAAAGTGAAAATGACTCTTTGGAATTTGGTTTTCATTCAAGATTTTGTGTTCTAGTTTGCATATTTTAAGCCCAAAAATGATATTCCTAGATTGTTTTGATGCATGAAAATCCTAAGAAACATTCAAGATTTTGCAATAAGACATTTTTTTGGAACAAATAACAAAGCTTTTAGGACAATTTTTGGCAACCATTTAGGACTCTTAGTTTTCATGAAATTTTTTAAAAGAACTTTAGTGTGCACTTAGTGTTGATTTTGAACCTTTTGAAATGGAAACTTGAAGTTCTTTTTAAATTCCCAAAAATGAACTATTCCTAATTTTGCATGAATGCATCTAAAACCTTGATGTTGCAAGGATGCAAATGATTAGATTGGTTTGGTTTCACTTGTTAAAAGATTTTTTCTTTCTTGCAAATTTTTAATTTTTCAATGGATTTAAGTATGATTTGGGGGTTCATTTTAAGCACTAAAAAGAAGTGTGTATGATTTTGATTCCTTAAAAAAAAATGGCCAAGATCTCCCACAAGAAGAAGAAGAAGAAATAGATGGAATAAGAAGAATATAGACAAGAAGAGGAAGAAGAATTTCAAGTTCTTTGTCCACCTGTAAGCTTGAAAAATCTGCAAACACTATGAGATAGATTATGAGTTCCTTTGTCTTCTTCATGCTCATGTGGACCTACAAAACCAATTTATACAATCCTACCAATCACAAAAACAAGAAAAATTAGCCAAAATCAGCAAATAACATACAAAACTTGACTAAAAAAGCTAATGAAGATGACCCATTCGGGGTCCCACCGGGCGTGCCAAAATGTATATGAGCAATGTTAGTATGCTAATAGAAACCAAATTTAAATAAAGCTTCTACAAACTAAACAAAATTCATAAACTTTAAGATAGACTAAGATGAACTCTCAATTGAGAATATGAGCCATTAATGGGCTCTCTCAATGAGAAGCTCTCTTGTTGAGTAGCTTTGTCTAAATAGATAGGATGTATGCTCAAGCTTATGCTTCAAAAAGGGCTTCAAATGGAGTTGGAATTTGGGTGTGAGTGTATGGTTTTGATGTAAAATGGCTTCTCAAAATGGCATTATGACTTTACTTCATGGATTGTGTTATTTTACAAAGGGGAAAGATCCAATTTATAGGCAAGAGGCTTGAGGGATTGAGGGCTAAGATGCAAGGATGGGAAAAAGCTCATGGAGGGCTCAGATTGCATGAGAGGAGAGCACATGGATTGTGCTTCCTTATAGCCAATCAAGGAGTGACACATGTCACATGGTGAGAGGATGGAGGAAAGGGGAAGGATGAGTCAACAAAGGAGGCTCAAGGGATAAAATCTTCATAAAGACCCTCATAATGGCTTGTAAGAGCAATAAAAGGGCTTGTAAGAGTCATTTATGACCTAGTGGACTTTATAAAGTTTTATGGTTGAGATATTTTGAGGGTGATGAGAGAAATTTCAATTTGGGCTTGATTAGGAGGGTTTTAAGCTTGCTTAGGCTTGTGCAAATGACTAGAGGATGGATTAGGATGGTTTAGGATTAGCTTAGGGATAGGCAAGTGGATGACATTTAATGAGGGTGGGTGAAGGAGGAGATATTTGTTAACTTTGGCTTGGGTTAGTAAGTTTTAACCCATGTTTAGGGAATGTGACAAGGTTAGGAGGGGATTAGGATTAGGTTTAAAGACATCTTCTAGAAGAGTCTAGATTTTGGATGAGGATAAAGACTTTCTAGAATAGTCTAGAATTTCCTAGGATGAGGATAAATTAAATTTTTAGGAAATAAATAAAGTTTTATTTATTTCAAGGGTTTGGGTTGAGGAGATATTTATTAAAACTTTTTTAATAAACATGAGGATTAATATTTAATTTTAATTAAATATTTTGAGTTGGGGTTAGGGGTAGGAACTGATGAGATTAGCCTTTAATCGAAATTAAAAAAGGATTAGAAGATTTTGGAAGAGGTTATTGGTCATAAGGAAATTGGCCAAGTTTTGGGCAAAAAATAATTTTTTTATTTATTTTAGGATTTTTGGTCAATTTATTAATTAAATAATTAATAAATAAGAAAATAATGTTTAAATAAGATTTAAACATTTTTGGGAGGGATTCCTTAATTAAATATTTTTAATTAAGATAAAAGGATTTAATGGCATAAAAATTAATTAATTAATTAATTAATGATGATGTCATCAGGACTTTTTCAGAAAATAAAAATACTTTATTTTCTAAAGGTTTTTAGGTGTCTACAGAGGAAAGGTGAAGCAAATTTCATTATCAAGGTTTTATTGTGTGATCCAAAGTTGGATACTTTGATCTGAGGTTCATGACCTAGTCTTTAAGGTCTAATAGTGATTGGTCTAGTTGACAAGATAGAAGAAATAATACATACAATTATTCTGTAAGGAATAGTTGAGAGATTAGTTGGACAATGAGTTCAGTGGTCTTGACCCAAAAGCTTTTTAGGAAATAAGTCCTTCTATATTCTACAACTTCTAACAAGGACTCACATGTACTAAATGTTGTAATAGACTACTAACAGGGTCCATCCTCTAACAAAGAATATTTATATTAGTACATCATCTTTTGGGCATCATTCCCACCAAGGTTTTCCCTCTGATCAAGGGTTTCCCTAGTTAACATATCTAGTGTAATTGTCTATGTGCATCTTGTTATGGTTGTTTTTTATGTTGGTTGAATAGATAAGGTTGTTTAAGGTTGATATTTTTTTTAATTATTGGATAATTGATTCATCCCCCTAATTATCTTGGTGGACTATTATTTCTAACAATTGGTATCAGAGCATCAAGTCCTTGAAGATAAAGTTTAAGAACTTTGGGAGATCCATGGCAAACATATTTAGAAAAGATAGTCCCAAGTCTAGGAGAGGAAATTTTGGCACCCGAATGGTGGAAATTCTTGGTGAGTTATCAGATTTGTGTAAAGAACAAAGCATTGAGTTTTTAGATCCAAAATCCTTTTGTTGTATACAAAAGAATAGAAGTACAAGCAAAGATAAGTCTAGATCCAAAGAAGACATAAAGATAAAGGAAGGTATTGGTCTACCTATGAAAAGAGAGCTAGAAGGTATGAAAAATTTTGTTTTTTGGACATGTAAAGGATTTGGTCATTTTTTGATTAGATTTCCTAAGAGAATAAGAAAAACTAGAAAGAATTTACTTTTGATGAAGTTGAAGAATTTAAAGCAAGTATGGAAAGATTCTAGAATGACTATGATAATGAGCCTAGATTGGTTAATAAAGAGGAATTAATAGAAGAGATAGCTTTGGTGACTATTATGGAAAGTGAAAATGTAAGAGTTGATGAGAAATTCAGGATACAAGAAAGAGTGGTTGATTACAATTTAGATGATGATGATGTTACTAAACTAAGGAATGATGAAGTATTCCTTGAGACTAACAATGATTTGTAGAATGAAGGAGAGCTAAGACATGAACAATTTTAATAACAACTCCTACTTTGGGTAAGAATATGATAAAGAATCATCCACCCAAGTAGATCATCAGAAGCAGAATTAAGGTGTGATGAAAAGAAGAAGAATCAATGAAGAACTATGTTTGATATCTCAAGCTAAACCTAAGAATGTAGATGAAGCATGTAAATATGACTATTGGAAGCAAGATATGAAAGAAGAATTGAATCAAATAGTAAAGAATGAGACATAGAAATTGGTCCCCAGACTAGAAGACAAGAATGTGATAGGAACAAAATGGGTATTTAGAAAAAAGATAAATGAACAAGGTGAAGTAGTAAGGAATAAGGCAATATTGGTATGTAAAGGTTACTCACAGTAAGAATGAATAGACTATGATGAAACCTATGCTCCTATGGAAAGAATAGAAGAATTAAGGTTATTCTTAGCATATGCAACATATTAGAAATTCAAAGTATATTAGATGGATGTCAAGTCAAGATTTCAGAATGGAAAGGTTGTCCTATAATAGATGACAAGGATATAGTATGCAGATCGAAGAAAGAATTGTATGGCTTGAAGCAAGCACCTAGAACTTGGTATGCAAAGTTGGAAAAGCATTTGACAAAGCTTGGATATAGAAAAGGTATGGCAGATAGTAATCTATTGGAAAGAAATTGATGATGGATTAATGATTTTGATAATATTTTTTGATGTTATTATATTTGGAGGAAATGATGATGAAAGTGACAAGTTTGCAGAAGAAATGAAGAAGGAATTTGAAATGAGCATGAGAGGAGAAATGAATAATTTCTAGGATTACAAATCGTACAAGACAAAGAAGGGATCTTTATTTCTCAAACTAAGTATTTGAAATATTTACTGAAAAGATTTGGTTTGGAAACATGTAAACCCATTGGAACATCTATGGTAACTAGATACAAGTTATCTAAAAATGATAAGACACCTAATATTGAGTAGAAGAAGTATAGATCTATGATCAAAGGATTGCAATATTTGACTCACACAAGGCCAGATATAGAAAATGCAGTTGGAATTGTTGAAAGATTCCAAGATGATCCCAGAGAAGCATATTATGTAGTAGTCAAAAGGATATTTAGATACCTAAAAGAAATATGAGAGTTAAAATTTTCATACGATAGATCTAAAGGTTTACTTCTATATGCTTATACTAATATTGATTGGGTAGGCAGTATGGATCACAGAAAGAGAACCAATGGTGGAGCCTTCTTTCTTGGAGGAAGATTAGTTTCTTGGCTAAGAAATAAGTAGGATTGTACCTCATAGAGTATAGCAAAAGAAAAATATGTTACAATAGCAAACAATTATAATCAAGTTGTTTGGATGAAGCCGATGTCAAAGGATATAAGGATAGAATTCAGTGAACCTATTGTCATACATTTTGACAACACAAGCACAAAAAATATGTCTAACAATCTAGTGTTTCATTCTAAGACCAAGCACATTTCTATCAAGTATCACATGTTGAGAGAGAAAGTTGCAAAAAAGGAAATTAGATTTGACTATGTAAACACCAAAGAGCAGATTGCAGATTTTTTCACTAAGCATCTTCCCAAAGAGACTTTTGAGTATTTGTGATGTATGTTATGGGTTATGCCCCTTCCTACATTAGTTCAGTCTAGTGTAATAGAGCACTATTATTTGTCTAGATTGAATGTTGATCCTTCCTATATGGGGGAGTATCTATGATGGATAGATTCATCAAGGACTCTTGTTGGATGTTGTTTTTGAATAGTGTCTTTGGACACTTCAGCTAGTCAGAAATAGATGTTGTAGAGTTTGATGGTTGCTGAAACCTTTGACATTGATTTCAATGGGGGAGAAGTATAACATGAAAAAAAATACAGCATGGACAAATAGTTTAGAAAGCATGGAAAAAAAGTACAACATGTTTATAAAATTAGTTGGAAAGAAGTACAATAAGAGAAGTACAACATGGAAAAATATTTTTATGTAAAGCACATTGAGATATGTCAATGGGGAGAATGATTGATGAAGAGGATTTGAAAAGAATGGTTAACATTTTTCTGCAGTTGGTATTCTTGGAACCAAATGTTTTTCATCTATGTTGCCATCAATGCCAAAGGTGGAGATTTTTGGAAGCATGAATACTAATGATATTCCTATGGAGGGTATTGTAGAAACATGATTAGATCATTATCATGATGATATGTTACATTCATGACTGTATTTTGTCATTGATATCAACATAGCAATTTTCTGTGATATCTAACAAAAGAATAGTGGTAAAGATCAAGTTGGTATAGATAGATCATTGAGTACTTTTAGTAGCAAGGTTAAAGGGAGATTATACTATGTGTGTAGTAGATGTAGCAAACCTTAGAAGCATAAGAGATTAAATCTAGAAGAAGTTATGCAAGTTTTGGTGAAGATTGTTCTAAGATAGAGTTTATAGAGGTATGTTTTGGTAATCTTGTTATACCTCTTAGTAGAATTGTTATTCTAAGAAGCCAAAGTTAAAGATATGAAGAAGACATGTTGGTGATGACATAGCTAAGATCACTTGTCATAATGTTACTTGTATGGAAATTTATTCAAGTTGCAAGGTGAAAGATTAATGTTATTACTAACTGTAATGTGTTCTTAATGTGGTCCTATGATAATTAATTGAGGAGTAACAATTGACTTAGGGAATTATTTTGTGGATTTGATATAAAGGAAGGATATTGTCCTTTATCATGTATAGAAAAATGAGAATAATTGTAAGCAACACAAAGAGAAAAATGTAAAGATAAGAAAAGAAGAGTGAAGGTGAAGGAAGCTTTGTTGCTAAGGTTTTATTGTCTAATCCAAAGTTGGATACTTGGATCTAAGATTCGTGACTTGGTGTACAAGGTTTGATAGTGATTGGTCTAGTTGATAGGATAGAATAAAGAAGTTAAAGTATAGTACATACAATAATTCTGCAAGCAATAGTTGAGAGATCAGTTGGATAGTGAGTTTAGTGATCTTTCCCTAGAAGATATTTGGATAGTGGGTCCTTCTATCTTCTACAACTCCTAACAGGGTTGAAATCTTCTAAGAAGGATTCAAAATCTCCTAACAAGGACTCATCTGTACTAAATGTTGTAATAGACTCCTAATAGGGTCCATCCTCTAACAAGGAATATTCATATTAGTACATCATCTTGTGGGCATCATTCCCACTAGGGTTTTCCATCTCATCAAGGATTTCTGTAAACATATTCTATATAATTGTCTATGTGCATCTTGTTATGGTTGATGTTTACTTTTGTTGAATGGATGAGATTGTTTAAGGTTGATAAATATTTTTATTATTGGATAACTTATTCACCCCCCCGCCCCTTCCCCTGCCAAGTTATCTTGGTGGACTATTGTTTCTAACACTAACCCAGTCAATATCCTTAACCAGATTCTTTTGTTTAGTAGATCATTCAGTGGATGCCTTCCCCACCAGGGTTTTCCCTTGGCAAGGGTTTCCCTAGTTAACAAATAATGGTGTTACGAGTTCTCTTTTTGTATGATTATATTGATTTTTCATCATTATTGATTTACTTTCTTATGCATGTTGTAAAGTAATTTATAATATCTAGTGATGGGCAAAATTTTGTAGGATATTGATTCACCCCCCCCACCCCCCCAGTATTATTTATTTCTAACATATCTATTATAAGAAAAACATTATGATTTCTATGACACCTTGATTCAGGCTTGTAATGGTTTCTTCTATCTTCCACAAGGTTCCATCTCTTTTCTTATTGAGCTATGTGGTAAAGTAGTGAATAGTACCTTTGTGGGCATTCCTACTTCCCATCAATTCAAAGTGAAGCTTTGTCTACCTTGGTTGATGACAATGCAAGATATTCTCCTATTAATTAGTGTATTAAATTTCCTTATGATGGTGAGATTAATATTATTAATAATAGTCCTTTTAATCCATCTAGACCTTGACATTGTGCTACTCTTAAATTATTTTGGCCTTCTATTCCTTCTACTCCTTCTACTCATCTAGATTATATGTTCTGCTCTTATCAAGATGATAAATTTTAAAAGATTGTTAAGTATGCCTCATGGTATTTCCCTTACACTTTCTACTCTTATCTCTCCTAATTCTTTTATTTCTATAAACCACCTCTTTCATCTCAGGATCCTTCTAGTATGGTTCCTCTTGGTAGTATAGACCCTTCTCCTAGTATGGCTCCTCCTAGTGTGGTTCCTCCTTTTACATCTTATCCCTCTCTTGTTCCTCCTCTTGTGTCATCAAAAGGTAAGGAAGATATGACTTTTGATCCTCCTATTAGAGTGGGGTTATTGTTGCACCAAAAGACCAATCTAGGGTAAAAGCACAAACCTGTGTCACTTTTTATAAAGAAATGTGATATCAGAATGTGATAGTTCAACATTAGTGACAAAAAAAAATGATGTTTGTGTTTAAAATATGAAGATGATGTAAACTGATGAAATGTGTAGAATTGGATGAATTTTATGCCTATAATTTTTATAATTTTTTTGAGTAAGAATTTATTCATTTTATTTTATTTTGAAGTCCCTTTTTTAACTGTAAAAAATATAGGGTGTAGTTCCCATCAAACAAGTACATACAAATCATCTTTTTTTGTTTTGGTTTGAAAATATCTTATAGATGACATGTATAGCTAGTGTACAAAAAAAGGAATAATTATTTTTGATTTATATTTTCTTTGTTATAAGTACTCAAGTTTGACCTTATCAAAATCCAATAGTTTTTTCCTCCTGTCAAAGTTTTCCTATGAAATCTATACCTTCTAGAAAAAAATTACATATTCATGAAGAGGATTCTCTCCTCTGGACATAAATATAATTTTTTAATTTTTTGGATATGGTTTACTATTTTTTCCTTTTTTGAGGGAGAATCTTCTGAAATGTTGAAATATTGACTTATAATACTTTGAGATTATAACATATTATAACTAATCAAAACACTCAAAAATTTATATAATGATGACACAGATCTATGCTTTTACCTTCTATTAGTGCCCAATATAACCACTCATTTTATAGTACATAGGAGGTGGTTAAGCCCTTGACATGAATCCCAAGGGGAGCATTGAAAACTTTTCCAATAATATCCCCCTTAGTGTTACTCAAGGGTCTGAGGATTTGAACCTATGACCAAACTCTGATTTCAGTTGTTAGAGTGGGGTTGTCATTGCACCAAAATACCAATCTATTAGTGCCTAATCGAACCACTCAATTTATAGTACATAGGAGGTGTTTAATCCCTTGTCGCAAATCCCAAGGGGGGCATTGAACATTTCTTCAACACCTCCTTCATCTTCTCAATAAATTTACAATAAAACTAAGTGTAACCAAAATACTCATGAATGTCAAATGAACCATTAAGCTTATGCTAAAGCTTACATAAATTCTTCTCACTAACTCATATTTGTTGAGGAAGCTAATGATCTACATATTCCTACTTTTGATTATATTTCTATTAATTTAGATATAGAAGATACTCTAGATGATGATGAGAATAATATTATTGAACTTGATTCAAATTTATGTAACATTATTTCTATGGATATTATGCTCTAATGATTATACTATTATTAACCTTTCTCAAATTATTTATTCCTTACAACAACAACTTGCATCTCTAATTCAATCCAGGTTCAGTGTACCTACATGTAATATGGGAAATCCATTTTCCTTAGACATTAATTGTACCATTACCCCTCAATAAGCCAATATGCTTCACCTTGATACTTATAATGGAAAAGGTGATCATGTTACTCATCTTTAAAATAAATAGGTTCTATATAGTGACTATACTCATGATCAAGGATCCAAATGGTGCTCTCTATATTACTACTCATATTTCTAAATATTCTCCTTATGTGTGTCTTGTTGATCCTACTTATATGGTTGATTTCATCACTAGGTAACATATCTATACTAAGAAAAAATATCATGATTTATACGACTCAACTGACACTTGGATTCATACTTGTAATGGTTTCTTTTGTAAGGAAACTCAGGTGCGAAAACAGCTTCCTACACTAATCTCATAAGGAAAGTATGATGCAAATCCTATTAAAATCTTCTACACTTACAGATTCAATATCATGTAAATAACAATATTGCAGCCAACCATGCATACAAAAAATAGACAGAGAAAAGAACACATAACACAAGGATTTTTCGATGGGGAAAAACCTTTCGGTAAAACAACCGCACCCCTTCAGAACCTGCACAATGTATTATCTTCAACATGAGGTTACAATACACTTGCAATGCAAGTTCAACATCAACAACAAAAGACTCCAATAGCTACTCATAGTACCAACAATACACCCTTTTTGCATCGCATCTCTTTGCAACCCTAAAAATTCTTATATCATGCACTTCACTTTAGGGCTACTCCCAAAAGGTAAACCATATTAGGGTTTTACCATTCTTCGAGAAAATAGGAACCCCAAAAAAATTTATCCCCGAACCCCACTATTGGGGTAGAGTGTACAGTACTCAAATATCTTAGTTGCCACATGTCTTCACCTATCATTGAATCTTCCTAACATAGCTCTTGCATGTCATAAGAATCCGTCATAACTGTTTTAGTCATGATCTCCTTACACACAATTCAAGATGTCGACACATTAACATTATTTGCAAAAAATACATTTTAAAAAACAAATAATAAGGATAGGAATTATACAAGGTTGAGACACCTTATTCCTAACATTCTCCCACTTGTCGAATAACTTGTAAGAGCAACAAGAACATAACAAAAACTAACCGCTATAGGCCAAAAGGCCCATAGACTCCGAACACCATCTAAACTTCTCAGTGCCCACTAGTTTCGTTAATGCATCTGCAACATTCTTCACAGTACCTACCTTTTCAAAATTTACATTTCCATCTTCCACCATATCTCTCACAAAGTGATACTGCACATCAATGTGCTTCGTTCTGGCATGGAAAGTTGGATTCTTTGCAAGGAAAATAGCACTCTGACTATCACACCAAATAGTAATCTATTCTGCATCAACACAAACATCAAAACACAATCTCTTAAGCCAAATGGCTTCCTTACAAGCATGAGTAGTAGCCATGTACTCAGCTTCTGTAGTGGTCAAAGCAACCACAGGTTGTTGCTTTCTCATCCAACTAATGGAACCACCAAACATAGTGAACACATAAGCACTGGTGGATCTCCTGCGGTCAATACCACCTACCCAATCTGATTCCACAAACCCATGAATACAAACTGAATGCAGAGATCCAAAAGAATTACCATGATAACATATGGAGTAATCTGATGTACCCCTCAAATATCTGAATACTTGCTTAACTGCATCCCAATGTATCTGTCCAGGATTAGCCATAAATTGACTCAGGACTCCCACTGCTTGGTCAATGTTTGGTCTAGTATAGACCATAGCATACATAAGACTACCAACTGCACTAGCATAAGGTACTCTACTCATGTCCTCCACCTCACTAGGAGATTTTGGACAATCATCTACAGATAACTTTGTTCCCACAAGAATAGGAACACATAGTGGTCTACAATCTGCAATGCTAAACCTGTCCAACATAGACTTCACATACTTACTCTAACTCAACCAAAGTTTTCTATTAGACCTGTCTCTACTAATTTCCATACCTAAGATGTACCTAGCTACCCCAAGATCTTTCATCTCAAACTGTGCTAACAATTGAGATTTAAAATCAGAAATCATACCCTTATCCTTCCCAAACAGCAACATATCATCAACATATAATGCAACAATAAGAAGGCGATCATTTTCAATTCTTAAATAAACAGAATGATCTAATTTTGATATTACAAATCCAATTGACAACACAAAGGCATCAAACTTAAGGTACCTTTAACAATGTAGTGCTTAGGTTGTGACATATAAATCTCTTTCTCCAAATCACCATGAAGGAAAGCTGTCTTCACATCCATCTATTCTATCTCTAAATCTTATGATGCAGCAAGAGATAACAAAAATCTAATGGATGTCAACTTTGCAACAGGAGAGAATATTTCACCATAATCTATTCCCTCTACCTGTGAATACCCCTTTGAAACCAATCTAGCTTTGTACCTTTCAACACTGCCATCTGCACAAAATTTCTTCTTGAACACCCATTTACAGCCAACAAATTTTCATCCTTTAGGCAAAGGTAAAAGGTCCCATGTTTTTTTTTTCTCTAATGAAGCCATCTCATCATCCATAGCCTCAATCTACGAACTTGCATCTTCCATGCCCAAAGCCTCTTTCATAGATCTAGGCTCATCAATGTTAGTAATCAAGGCAAAAGCACAATTGGAATCTAACATAGAATAACCAAACCTTTCTGGTTGCTTTCTTTCTCTCGCGGATCTCCTCAAGGGCTAAGGTTGAGTTTGTTCTTCCTCTTCTTATGAACTATCAGAGCTACAACAGCTCTCCTCATCATTAGACCCAACATGGTCTCTCTATTCAGTCTTCTCAAGGGTAGGAGGCAATTGAACAACATCTTTTTCCTTTCCTTTTTCATCTAGTTGTAGCACAATAGGAGAAGATGTTAGCTCTCTAAAAATAACATTTCTACTATACAACACCTTACTAGTCACAGGATCCCAAAGCTTGTATCCTTTCACACTAGCACTGTACTTGATGAAAATACATTTAACAGCTTTGTTTTCCAACTTAGATCTTTTCTCCATTGGAACATGTGCATAAGCTTCACAACCAAAAACATGAAGATGTCTAATTGAAGGCTTCTTACCAAACCACACCTCCATGGGTGTCTTACCAACAAGGGCTGATGTAGGAGATCTATTAACCAGATAGCAAGTAGTGGCCACAGCTTTGGCCCAAAACCTTTGTTCTAAACTAGCTCCACTAAGCATACTCCTAGCCTTCTCCATCAGTGTCCTATTCATTCTCTCTACAACTCCATTTTTCTCTGGGGTATATGGAGTTGTCTTATGCCTCTCAATACCTTGTTCTTTACAGAACTGTTCAAACTTTGCTGAGCAAAACTCACCACCATTGTCAGTTCTCACACACTTAATCTTCTTACTAGTTTGATTCTCTACAAGGGCTTTAAATTCCTTGAATCGACTAAAGACTCGTGTCTTACTTTTAAGGAAATAAATCCATGTCCTTCTACTGTAATCATCTATGAAAGATACAAAAAATACAAACTTGGAGATTGAAGGAACTTTTATAGGACCAAATACATCAAAATGAATAAGATCCAAAACATCAGAAGATTTGTGAGAACTAGAGTAAAATTAAACACGATTTTTTTTACCATATACACAGTGTTCATAGAATTCAAACTCGAGATTGCAATCATTTAACCCCTCAATGAGATTTTTATTTTTCAAGGTTCTAAGACCCTTCTCACCAATGTGACCAAATCTCAAATGTCACAACATTGTCTTTTCTGCAGGAAGCTTACCTTCCAAAGTGTTTGCACCCTTAGGTACACTTGTTGCACTACCATCAAAACCACTAACCACAATCTTCTTTATTGCTTGTTTAGATGGTGGGGATGAAGTGATAGCTGCTCTCTTCTTTGAAATAGAAGAACTATTACACTGAGAAATGTGTGCATCAAGCTGAAACAAAGTACCTCTCCTAGTACCCTTATCAAGCACCATAGCTCCTCTCATCATCTTACATCCATCTTTAGAAAAAACAACTTGCACACCTACATCATTTAGCATACTTACAAATAATAGGTTTTGTGCCAAACCTGGAATGTGCATAACTCCATTGATTCCCTTTACTTGTCCATCAGGAAATTTGATAGTGACCCTTCCATGTCCAACTATCTTTAGGTGAGAATCATCACCCAAGTACATCTTTCCACCATCGAACTCTTCATATCTTGAGAACCAATTTTGATGAGAGGTCATGTGAAAAGATGCACCTGAGTCAACCAACCACACATCATCAGATGCATGGGCTACCAAAGCTACGATGAATGCATCACCATCTTCTTGAGATTTTTAAAAACTAGAATCTGGGACTTTCTTCTTCTTCTTAGGCTCTTTTTAGTCTTTACGAAAGTGCCTAGTCTTATCACAGTTCCAACATTTTACCTTGGACTTATTGGAAGTCTTTGACTTCCCACAAGATTTGGATCTACCCTTATTGTCAGACTTATTGTCATTTTTCTTTCCTCTTTCTGTGGATCTCCCACAAATAGCAAGGGCTTCTTTTTTCAAAATAGAAGCCTTTCTCCGCATCTCCTCTGATAGCAATGAAGACACTGCATCATCCATTTTGAAGGTGACTAATGTGCTTCCAAGAGCCATGACAAGATGGTCCCATGAATCTGGTAAAGAACACAAAAGTGTGTAGAAACGATCCTCCTCCTCTAACTTGACACCAGCTGATGTCAACTGTGCAGCCAGCAGATTAAATGCATTTAAATGATCTGTTAAGGATCCACCTTCCTCCATTCACAGAGAATAAAAATTCTTCCTTAGGAAAAACTTGTTCACCAAAGATTTGGCCTGATACACGGCCCCAAGTCTCTCCTACAAACTATATGCGATTTTCTCATCTAGAACATTCAGAAGGACTGCATTGGTTAAACAGAGTCTTATGAGACCCTTAGCTTTACGGTCTTTGATATCCCAATCTTCTTGAGCTATAGTTGCTGGTCTTGTAGCACTTGTAGTCACTTCCCATAGGTCACGATCTTCCAAAATGTCTTCCATCTTGAGTTTCCACAACTCAAAATTAGTGCCATTAAATTTCTCCACCTCCATTCTTCCATATGATGAACTCACCATCTCAATCTGCAAATAAGATTCAGGATGCTCTACACAAGACTCCCACTCAACTTGAGATTATCTCAAAAAACCCTACCCAACAACTAGGATCAAAAGTTGATCAAGCTCTGATACCACTTGTAAGGAAACTCAGGTGCGAAAATAGCTTCCTACACTAATCTCATAAGGAAAGTATGATGCAAATCCTATTAAAATCTTCTACACTTACAGATTCAATATCATGTAAATAACAATATTGCAGCCAACCATGCATACAAAAAATAGACAGAGAAAGGAACACATAACACAAGGATTTTCTGGTGGGGAAAAACCTTTCGATAAAACAACCCCACCCCTTCAGATACTGCACAATGTATTATCTTCAACACGAGGTTACAATACACTTGCAATGCAAGTTCAACATCAACAACAGAAGACTCCAGTAGCTACTCATAGTAACAATAATACACCCTTTTCGCATCGCATCTCTTCATAACCCTAAAAATGCTTATAACATGCACTTCACTTTAGGGCTACTCCCAAAAGGTAAATCATATTAGGGTTTTACCATTCTCCAAGAAAATATGAACCCCAAAAAAATTTATCCCTGAACCCCACTATTGAGGTAGAGTGTACAGTACTCAAATATCTTAGTTGCTACATGTCTTCAACTGTCATTGAATCTTCCTAACATAGCTCTTACGTGTCATAGGAATCTGTCATAACCGTTTTAGTCATGATCTCCTTACACACAATTCAAGATGTCGACACATCAACATTATTTACAAGAAATACATTTTACAAAATAAATAATAAGGATAGGAATTATACAAGGTTGAGACACCTTATTCCTAACATCTTGTAAATCTTTTGCAAGGTTCCATCTCTTTTCTTGTTCAGATATGTGGTAAAGTGGTGAATAGTAACTTTGTTTTCATTCCTACTTGTGATCAATTCCAATTGAAGCTTGGCCTACCATGGTTGACTACCATGCAAGCTATTTCTTCTCTTATTCATAAATGTATTTAATTTCCTTATAATGTTGAGATTAAGATAATTAGTTATTGTCTTTATCATCCTTATAGACCTTGACATTATGCTACTCTTGAATTATCTTGGCATTCCATTCCTACTAATCCTCCTACTCATCCATATTATATGTTTTTCTCTTATCAAGATTATAAATGTTAAAATATTGTTGAGTTAAGTATGTCACATGGTCTTTTCCCTACACCTTCTACACTTATCTCTTTGAATTATTCTATTTCTAATGGTCAAACACCTCTTGCATCTCCCTATCCTCCTAGTGTGGTTCCTCCTACTAGTATAGACCCTTCTCATAGTATGGATCCTCCTAGTGTGGTTCCTTCTGCTAGTATATACCCTTCTCCTAATATGGTTCATCTTAGTGTGGTTTCTCCTTTTACATCTTATCCTTCTCTTATTCCTCTTGTTTCATCAAAAGGTAAGGAACCTATAATTTTTGACCCTCCTTCATCTTCTCAATAAATTTATAATAAAACTAAGTGTAACCAGCATGCTCACAAATGTCAAAATAACCATTGAGCTCATGCTAAATCTTGTATGAATGTTTCTCACTAACCCATGTCTTTTGAGGAATTTAATGATATGCATATTCCTTCTTTGGATTCTATTGCTATTAATTTAGATATAGAAGATACTTTAGATGATAATATTAGAATAAGGTTATTGATCTTGGTGTTGATCTACCTAAACTTATCTCTATATAGCTTAGACTCTAATGATTCTACTATTATTAGACTTTCTCAAATTTTTTATATCTTACAATAACAACTTGCGTCATTAACTCGATATAGATTCAATGTGCCTACATATAATATGGGAAATCCTTTGTCCTAAGATATTATCTTTACCATTACCCTTCAAAATTTTGATATGCCTCACCTTGATACTTATAATGGAAAAGTTGATCATATTACTCATCTTAAAACTTTTTAGGTTTTATGTAGTGACTATGCTCATGATTATAAGATTTTAGCAAAGCATTTTTTCTCATACTTATTGTGACAAGGCCTGCAATGGTATTGTTCTTTTACAATTTATTCTATTGATATATTTCACTAATTTTCTAATTATTTTCTCCAATAATTTCAAAATAATATTGGTCCTCAAGTGTCTTTAACTAAGTTGATGCATTCTAAACAAGGTCGTAATGAAAAAGTGACTAAATTTATTGATAGATTTAATTATTTTCATGCTCATATTTCTTATATTGTGCCTAATATTAATATTTAGCGTAAGTTTTTTTTTTCTAATTTACAAAAATACATAAGAGATAAGATTATACCTCCTTTTCAAAATTTTGTATAGTACTCCATCATTATCAATTACAAGTGAGCTAGTTTGAGAATGCCACTCCAATGGCTCTTGTACCCATCAATAAGAGTAATGTTGCACCTAGCAACAAAAAATTCTAGAAACCTAACAATTATATCAAGATCAACAAATCCATGAATATAATAGATGAACAAGTAGCTGCTACATCCAAAAGTGCATTTCTTCTTCCTCTATTTTTTGGATGAATTGTAAGTTCACTCCTCTATTTGAGTCTTTGCATTCAATTATGGGAAGGTCATTAAGATCTAATATTATTATACTTCTGCATGTTAGACCACTTCTTCCTTCTACCACATCAAGTTTTCACTTTGATTCTAAAGCCTTTTGGAAATATCAGCATTAGCCTATCCATGATACTAAGCATTTTTATACTTTGAAACATAAGATTCAAGACTTGATTGATTCCAATGTGCTATATGTTGATAATCATGATAGTAGAAACAAACATGTCGCATCTCCTAATCAAAATCTTCAAATCTACACAAACCCTTTACTTCAACACACTACTAATATGATTTCTCAACCTTATTTTTCCTTTGATATGAACATCGCTCATGATAAATAGATGGAGGAGAATAACCATATTATTAACTCTATAGAACATGTACCTCAACCTAAATATAAGATTCCATCTAAATCTCATGATCAACCTAAGCCTAAACCTTCTCTTAAGCATGTCAAAGACCTTACTATTTGATTTTATGATAATAACATTGTTCATGCTCCCAATGGTCCTCTTTATATTTCTACTATGGTTGATAAGTATCCTTATTATGGTTGTCTTATTGATCCTACTTTCATGATTGATGTTGTCATTGGGGAAATTTTGTTTGCTAAATAATTTGTACTATGATATTTATGATTCAACTAATACTTGGATTCATACTTTTAACGCTTTCTTTTATCCACCTAATGGTTCTATTTTCTTGACTATTGATCTCTATGATAAAGTGGTGATTAGTACCTTTTTAATCACTCCTACTTCAGATCATTTCAAAGTGAATCTTGGTTTACCTTGGTTGACTTCCATGCAAGTCGTTTCTTCTCCTATCCATCAGTGCATTAAATCACATCATGACAATGAGATTAAGACAATCAATCATACTATTTATCATCCTTTAGGACAAGTTCTTGTGCTCAAGGTAAGGGCCACATTCATTCTCCTCATTCTTCTTCTCCTTCATTTGCACCTAGTCTCAAGAATAGTGACTCTCAAGGGGATCCCTATTCAGACTTAGTAATTATTCATGTTGTGTTGGATATTTCTTCTCTTGAGAGTTATATAACTTATCTAAATACTAGATATATTGTGATTGTGTAAGGGGGAAATGCACTTGAGTAAGTTCTTTAGCATAGTATCTTTTTGTGTTTTTCTATTTTTATGTGATTCCCTATATTGTTCTTTCTATATATTTGTTTATATTTTTTTTATGTGGTCCTTTCTTCTCTTTTGGCACATGGTGATTAAGGAATAAAATGGCCATATAAATCTTCTATTTTTATCTCACTTATTATGTATATTTTTATTCTTTTTGTTCTACATGTAGCAATGTTTGTAAATGTATCCTTTTCTTTGTCCACTTGGATTCATGAGATGGTAGCACAAATTATTTTTCATCTCCATGATGGTAGTTTAAATAAGTTATTCTTCATAACTCTTACATATTTTTGTCCATTTTTTTGTAGTTCTACTTCCATTGGGGAATGATGATATTTCATAATTGATATAATATTTACATATTATCATATGATCATACTAACCTTGAAGTTAATATATCCCTCTTATGCTCTTGATATGTTATGTGATTATTTCCCTTGATTTATCTTCTCTTGGGCTTATTTCATAGTGGAAAAAAATATCTCTAAGTGGACATACATATACTTTTTAAAATCAATTACTCCTATTAAAGTGTTAGCAATGACTTTAACACTAGGGCATATGCTCTTCTCTTCTTTTTTCTTATAATGATGGAGTAGCAATACAAATTCTAATTATGTATTAGAGTACTTTAGCCTTGGGTGATTGGTATGATTTCATGGTTATCCTTTTAAAACTATGATTTTTTTCTTCATCACCTATTTTCACAAACATCTTGTGAGTCCCTTCATAGATTATGTACAATCATAGAGAATAGATTCTCAATACACACCTTTAATTTAGGAAGTGAGTATCCTTGAGATGGAATCTCTCTTTCTTTTGTACACATGGATTTATTTTAAATCTCATATATGAGCAAAAAATCCATATTCAACATGCTAAATCACATACACAGGTAACACATTTTTTATTTTTTTGTGTGATTCATAATGTGATGTACATTTCTCATTGACAAATTAATCATACCCCTTCTTTCTCTACTTCTCTTAGTTAGTGATTTCTCTCTTATTATAATCTTGGAGTTAGAAAAGACTCAATCCCTTGGGGACTTGATGGATTATTTGTCTCCTTGATTGTGATAAGTTCAACTCATGTCATGTTCTCTACTTTACCAAGAGTTTGAATTGATTCCATACTCTTTCTAAAGTAAGGGCTAAATATACCATCTTAAATTGGAAGCACTTAAATTTAATGATGATTTAGCACCAATTTAGTGATATTTAATGTTAGAGTTGCATTTAATTTATGCTTCTCCCCTTTCTTCTCATTTCTTTGCATTTCTCCTAGGAAAAAGAAGCGAAAGGATTAATAAATCCTCCTTAGTATTCCTATTTCATACCACAATACTTGAGGTAGGATTGATGTAGGAGCATCCTAGGTTGCTTTGCAATTCTTCTCATTTTGTTCATTCTGCTAGTTAATGTCAAGTTCTAGTGGTTATTGAGTTGGATTCATTGTTGAGTTCATGTATGTGTCAAGTTGTCTAGTGTTGGCCGAGCATTCCTTCATGTGTTGAGTGAACCTAATGTTTGTTGATGTTTAGTTTCTTATTTGACTGATTTTTTCTATGATTAGTATTAGTTTGAGCCAACTTATATATTTAATTTGGATCATAACTTTAATGTTAGGATGTTGTCTTGGGATGTGTGCAAATTGTTTTAAGACCAACCTTTCTATTATGTAATGATCTAGAATATTTTGTAAGCCATTTTGGAAAGTGTAAATAGAGTGTTTAGGTTTAGGTTAATTATCAACTTAGATAATCTGGATGAGAAACTAAAATAAAAGAGTTGGAAGCCTAAATTAAGGAAATTTTTAAGTCTTGGATTTTGTAAAATCTTATTGGCCATAACCTAGAAGGCCCTACAGTTGGGCATGTATACCCAAAGGAGAGGAGTGCATCTTGATGATGTGAGTGATGATGAAGCAATGGCATCAAACCCTAATCTAGAACTTGAGGAAAGATTATTGAGAGTATTTTCTAAAGCACATTCAAAGTATTTTATGGAAGTTGATCCTTAAGATGGAAAATTGGTCACCAATGTTGTGTTGGATTGAATCTTTAATATGGAGAATTTCATTGAGTTTCAAGGCACTCCTAATAATAGGAAGGTGAAAATTGCAGTCACTAAGTTGAAAGGTCATGCCTCACCATGGGGGGAGCATTTGCAAAATGGTAGAAAGAGAAGAGGAAAAGAGAAGATGAGAACCTGGCTGAAAATGGTGAACAAAGTAAAGAGAAAGTTCTTTCATATTGATTAACAAGTTATCTTGTTAAGAAAGATGCAAAATTTGAGAAAAATGGACATGACTATGAAGGAGTATATTGAGGAATTCTATAGATTAGACATTAGATCTAGATGTGTAGATGATGAGGTTTAGAAATTTGCATGGTATCTAAATGGATTAAGACCTAGAATTAAAGATGAGATAAGATTTGTGAAATTGAAAAGTGTCAAAGAAGCATATCAATATTCCTTGAGGGATAAGAAGATCTTGACAAAGAATCATGAACAAAGAGAAAGAGAAAGAGGTGGTAGATTCTATAGAAGCAGAGGTAGATCTTATGGAGAAAATAGAACATCTGAGAATTCTATGCAAGATAAGGGAAAAAGTGAGTGGAAAAGTGATGACAAAGGAAAGACTGAATGGAAAGGTGGTAATTTTTACCAAAGAGGTACTAGTTCTTATCAAGGAAGAGAAAATTCTTATTCTAGAGGAGCATTTCATGGTAATTGTTTAAGATATTTTAAAGAAAGGCATTGATCCTTTGAACGTAGATACTTTTATAAAAATGAAAGTGGTAGCAAAAATGTTGTGATACTGGATGTATTTGTGTACCCTTAGAGTGATCCTAATGTTGGTGAAATTTAAATGGTGTGAAGAACTCTCTTTAGTGAGAAAATTGAGTATAAATAACTTATTCATAGGAGAAGTCTTTTGAAGGCCAAATGTAAGATAGTTGGGAAATGATGCAAAGTGATAATTGATAGTGGAAGTTTGTAAAGTTTGACAGTACAGGAGCTAGTTACAAAGTTTTAGTTATAGAGGCTAGAGCATTCTAAACCCTATCACATTTCATGGATCAAGAATGAATATAAGATATTGGAAAGTGAAGACTGTGTTGTGAAACTAAAGATTGAATATTACTTTATTAAAGTTTTATTTGATATTATGCCTATGGATTGTTGTTACATTTTGTTGGGTAGACTTTAAAAATATGATAAACATGTTGTGTATCATAGAAGATTGAATCAATATACTATTTGGATGAATGGATTTATGGATACATTGATCCCATTGATTGAGCCTCCTGATGAGATCAATTGTACTATTGTAAGAATTTGCATGGTTAGTGGAAAGAAATTTGAAAAGGAGATGAAAAATAAATAGTAATGTTTTGATACAATTCTTAAAGGGTCAAGTTGTGGTAGTAATAGAAGAGTTATAGAGTGCAGTAATGACTAAGTGACAAATAGAAATTGAATGCTAGAAGAAAGTAGAGGTTGAGTGACAACGGAAAATGATAGTGTAAGTTGAGTTCAAGTAGAAATTGAAAGATTGTTGAATGTGTATAAAGATATTGTTGAAATTACAGTCAAGTTTTTTATTATTGACACACAATTATTTAGATTGTAAGTATCTACCAAGTGTATTGTATAGTTAACAGAGTTAACCAAGCATTTTAGATTCTACCAAGTTCTACAGTTGGTACCGAGTTCAATAGATATTATTTAGTTTGTACCAATCAATTTCTACCATGATGGTGATCAACATTGTAAACTGAGCTTCATAAGGTTTATCAAGTTCCTCATTGCAAACCAAATTGTGTAGTGGTTACCCAGTTCACAATTATAATGATGTGAATCCAATGTTAACTAAGCCACTCAATGTTAATGAAGTGACTCAGTTTATACTAAGCTCGTAGTGATAGCATTTATCAAGCTATGTAGTATGAATCAAGTGATAAGTAGGAGATAATTTCCATAGTAAGTCAAATTGCGATATTACTATCAAAATTTAACTATGTGATTTGAGTCAAAATCATTGACCCATGCTTCATGAGTAGTGATTCAACATGAATCCATCTCTCAAGAGAATAAATGGAACACTTAGCACTCATTAGATCTAGGTGATGCTCACAGGGGCAAAGCACCAAGACTTGCTAAGAGGTCACCCATCTTAGTACTACTCCAGCTTGAACATGTTCAATCACTACTCATGAAGCATGGGTCAATGAGTTTGACTCAAATCACAAAGTTAAATCTTGATAGAAATATCATAATGAATCAAGTGATTCAGTTTATATGCTAAGTTTTGCAGTATTCACCAAGTCACCAGTGCAGATAGAGTTTAGATTACTTGGAAGTGATCAGTATGGACCAAGCTTCTACATCTACCAAATGCATGATTATGTTGAGCATTGATAGTTGATTCCAAGTATCAAAACCTCACCGAGCTAGTCTTTAGAACCCAAGTTCCTAAAGTTTGGCCAACTTTGTGTATTTTTTGTAAACTTCTATTGTAGTCGACTTTATTAATTTTTAATTTGGATTGGTATATATGTAATGTATTATATCACATTCAATAAGAATCATGAATGAAATGTAATTAGCAGAGAGAGAAGAAGAGAAAATTACAAAGGCTACAACATTATAAGGAGCAAAAAATATTTATCTATCACAGCAAGGTGATCATTACACTCAAAGAAATCTCATTCAGCAAACCAAATTGTAGATCAGAGATTAGCTATTGTTTCATCCTAATATGTGGATCAGTTAAATCCTTTCACAAGGTGGACTTAACAATCTTTTGTAAATCTCTTTACCAAGTGCATACTTTATTATATGTTTCTAAATCCTTTTGCAAGGTGGACCTAACAGTCCTTATTGCTCCTAATAGGGAAAATCATCAAAAGTGATCATTGTAAGTCTTAATAGGCCAACTTTATAGTATAGTACTAAATTTTTTGGGTATCATCACCACCCCAGTTCTACTTTCTATTTAGAAGGTTTCTAGGTCACCATATTGTGTGTTAAAAGTGTTATGACTATTTTATTACTTTTAGTTTCTTATGCATGATCAGAATTCACATGAAAGATTAATTGGTAAATAAAGATTAAGTTTTATTAGTTACTTATTCACCCCTCCCTCTTAGTAACTTAGCCCATCATATATATATATATTTCAACAATTGGTATCAAAGCTCTGTGGTTCTCAGGAAAGAAGTTCAACAATTTGAGCAAAGATCAAAGGCTACGGAGGTATTCACACTTGACAAGGCTATTGACAATGAGAAGCTAGATTTGGAATTGGCTATTGGACAACTCAAGAAAGCAAAGGAGCAACTCTCTCAATCCTTGAAAAGAAGAAAATATTTTGCAATCTAGATGAATGACCAACTCTACATTGAAGAAAGAATTGAAGGCATTCATTTAGAAAGCAATTCAAATGAAGCTAATGAAGCAATCAAAGAACTATTAGAAAAGAATGGTTCACTTCAAGAAGAAGTTGGGAAACTAAAAAGAGAACAAGAAATTAAGTCGGTAAGATTATGTAAAGTCATGAAAGAGAAAAAAAAGATAAGAGAAGAGATAGAAGGAAAGAACAATGAGATTCAGCATTTATCCCTTCAGCAAGAAGACTTCATTGATCAACTCACCAATGCAAATGAAGAAATCATGAATCTAAGATACGAAAATGAAATATTACAGAATGGTCCAAACATTGAAAATCAAATCAATGAAAGGATCATGAAATCTCAAGCAGACATGAATCAATTGAATGAGAAAAGCCACTATAGACAGGAAAAGCAAGAATTGGATATACAGAAGAAAGTGAATCATCTAAGCAAGGAGCTTAAAGAAATCAAAGACCTACTTGCAAACATTATGGTAAGATAGATCATACATCAAAAAAATATTGGAGCAATGCAAAAGCTAAATTCAATGAAAAATGCTACAATTGCAGTCAGCATGGTCATAGAGCTAATGAATGCAAAGAGAAACCTAAATTTGAAGGCAAATGTCACAAATGTAAGAAGCATGGGCACAAATCTTAAAAATGCAAAACTAAGACATTGAGCCTAGAAGAACATATTATAAAAGCTATATTTCGTTAGGACTACAATGATTGGTGCAGATGTCATTACTGTGGAGAATTTGGACACATTGGAATTAATTGTGTAAAACATCACATGAAAACAAGAGACACTCCCAGAAGATATTTTATTTGTACAGAACTTGGTCATCTTGCCAAGAACTATATGAGTACTAGAAGAATTGAAGATGAAAAGAAATAAAAGGTTGATAACATTAGAAAGCAGATGACACAACAATGGATTCCAAAATCTTTTGCATTGAAACACATGTCACTCAAGAATTGGGTGACTCAAGCATTTCCACTTGATCTCTCACAAGGAGAACTAGAGCTAGGATTCTAAAGAAGACATCTCACATCAGTTCCAATCAGAAAAATGAAAGATACATATCAACATTCAAGATGCAAAGGGATCACCAAGAATTCAAGAAGATGCCAGTCATTACCAAATGAGGTCGGGTTGCAAACCTTACTGAGTGAGTTCAAGTTGCAAGACCTTTCCAAGAAAGGTTGAGAGATACTAAAATGATTGTGTGGACATTGAGTCATGGATGAGTCTATCAAGAATTTAATGCAAGTGAAGTGGATGACAGTCTTTCATTTGAGATAAAAATCATACTAAGCATTTATGGTGATCAAAAGGAAAAATTTGATAAAAGGGAAAAATCAAAGTCATTTTTCACCATGGATTTTAGAGAGCTATTTGTGCAAAACATTCTTAGTACATCCAAGCAATCTGTGTGAATTGCTATCAAATATTTTCATGTTCTCTCAACCCCTACCAAGTGAAATGGCATCCACTAGTAGCAAATCAAAGAAAGGATCTGACATGTTAGTTTGAGTTAGGAATCAAAGGCACCAAACCTCAAGTTGAGTCTGGCTATTTATAGAAACGCTAGATCTTAGTGGAGCTCAATCTCAAATTCCATCAAAGGTACTATTAGTTAATGACATTAATTCACATTTTTAGTGTTCTATTCAAGATATTGGAACTTTGGGAATGGATGAGTTGTTGAGAGAATTGTGTGTGAATGTTGTGTTAAAACTAGAGCATCAACACCTTGAAGCAAAAGGTTTGACTCACATTATGCACATGCCACAAGATTTTCAAATCAAATGGATAAGATTTATCCTTAGTCATGTACATAATGGTTAGTTGTGGTTGGAGCAACCCATTTTGATAACCAAAAAGATTATCCATAGGATCACTAGTCTTCCAATGTTGGAAAAAGAAAAAATGACTAAAATCCTAAGTCAGGTCAACCTAGAAAAGAAAACCCTAGTTGAGTGGGATGGAAGGAGAATGAAGATCACTTGTGTTGTAGACATCAAATTGAAGTTTAGGATACATGTCATTATGCACAAAATATATAGCTCCAATAGGCTCAATAGTGTATCATGCAAAACAGTGGATCTCACATACAAAGTGGTCAAGAATAACCTATCACTTGACCTGGCCAAGTTAATGCTAAATGATTTCAACAAGAATATGGAGAGTATAAGAAATTCAAAGAAAAATCCTTGTAAGTTTGGTTCACTCTTAACTTGTTTATTTTTCTATGCTAAAAAGTTTTTCCCATCTAAAGGTACAGTCATATGGAGGAAGGATGTATCTATTCTTTATCAAATTAATGAATATATTGTTGAATGGGAGAAAACCATGTGAGTATTATGGATAACTACTTTGATGCATTTAAGGACAAGATGAATAAAAGATTAAGGATACCCAAGAAACTAGTTGATGATTACAAAGATGATATTTGTTTCATGGTTGATAGTGATAAAGTATATATACAAGCAATAAGACAAAGAATTGCATGGGTTAAGCCTCCAGGTTATGAGGTTAACATTGATGAAACCAAGGACATCATTGAAGCACTGATTAATGAGCCTGTTGACCCAAAAGTTGCATACTTTGGTACCTATGATGAAGAAAATGCAAGAATTGAACTTGAAATAAAACTACCTCAGGCAATCAACAAAGGGAAGAAGAGAATTGCAAAATCAAAAACTAATGCCACTCTTTTGTTGACTAAAGGCAAAGGTGATGATATTGAGGATGATGAAGCAGAAGATGAAGAGAAGTTGGAAGAAGAAGAACTTGTAAAGAAGAAAGCTAAGGTTATTATAACCAAACCATCTACTGTCATTTTCACAAGAAGGACATCTAGGAAGAAACTTGATAAAGAAGGAGGAGATGTGATCTTTAATCAACCTCCACCCACCTTTTAGGAAAGATTCAAAGAAATAGATTCAAGAGCCGGCACAACAAACTTTAGATCACTAAAGTATGAGACTAGGACTACAAAGGAGTAAAAGAAAATAAAAGACATGATAATGTCTAAGATGGGTAAGTGGAAGTATTTCCAAGACCAACTTGCTCAACAGATTCTAAGTGGTCCAATGGAGAAGGTCAAGCCAAGATGGTAGAATATTATGAAACTGCTAAATACATATATGAGAAAACCATGAGGCAACTCATGCAAAACTTGAATGACAAGGAAGTAAAAGAATCCTTAAAGAAGAATGAAGAAAACCTTACCTTGAGATTCAACACTTGTCTTATATTGATGAATGACATTGAACATGTGGTAAGAAATGCCACCAACACATGCAAGAACATTTATGCTCTTCACAAGCTGAGTGATTTTGTTGTTAATTTTAGTGACAAGGATGAAGATGATGGTGAACATGAAAAAGATGAGGAAATTAATGAAGAAGTAACACATTTTGACAACATAGATGATGAGGAACAATAATAGGAATAGGAAGCTACTAAGGAAGATTTACCTAAAGTTTAGAACATTGAGGAGACCAACCTAGAGAATATTGTAGTAGTGGTCATAGCCTCACTTCCTCATTCTATGAGAGAAACATTGAAAACATCAAGCCCAGCAAAAGCTACTGCAGGATTGATCATGTCAAACATTGTAAATATAAGCACTCAATCAATTTTTGCACCTGTTTAGCTTAGTACTTCATTGACAAAAGTGATAATCACTTCATCTACTGAGTAGTTAGCACTTCCTCCTCCATTAGTTTTAGTTACACAAGGTATTCCTTTAATAAGTGTAGTATCTACTTTTTCAGCTAGTCCTACTATTTCTAGTATTATTTCTATTCCTAACATGCAAATAATAAGTGCAAGGATAGTTAAGACCAAGCCTCAACCAAGTACAAAAATTTTGTGTAAAGGCAAAGAGAAGGAAGAAGAAATTGATCTTGATGAGGAGATTGTTATTCCAAAATGGGATATCTCCAATCTTAATCCTAATCAAATGCATATATTTGGAGAACTTCTACAAAAGAAAGCTAAGCAGCAGAGGCTTAGAGATGAAAGAAATCAAGAATTTCAAGTGCTTGAAGAAGCAAAGAATATTCTAGTAGAGGCATTCATCATAGAGGTTGACACTTCTCAACCAATTTTGACTCAATTAGTAGAGGTAGTTTAGGAATTCAATGAAGATTTGAATGGATAGGAGAAGTTGTTGTAGAGAGTTGAGAAGAAATTTGAGAATAAAGGTTTGGAGCTTATTGCACAAAAGATTGCTATTCATCAAGTAGAATTGTCTACTATTCTAGACTCATTGGAAACCTCCTGCAACAATGTGATTTCATTATTCAGTAAACTCTGCACAATACTTCAATTTTCTCCAAGGAAATTAGAGATAAACTTTCAAAGATTGATGAAGATTTGGAGGCAAGTGCACAATAGTTGCAACTTCACCCGAGTTGCAGCTCTTCCCACTACAAAAAGATTAGATTCTTAACTGATATGCAAAGTAGAATTGCTAAGAGAAGAAGCCAAAATAAGAGCTACATTGATAGACATATAGGGCATGATTTTCCCAAACACGGATGCAGTGCAAAAACACATTGCACATGCTAAATCACTCATCCATGATAACAACTTCTCAATTGCAAATCACATGATAGAACTTTCAGCAGAAGTTTAAGTTGCATTGCACACATGCAAGGTGTTGCAAGAAAATTGGGACAAGACAATGGCATTTATTATAAAGGTACATTCAAATATCTTGTCACATTTTGGCATTACTATATAGTATATAACACATCTTTGGCATTAATTTCAAAAAGGGGGAGAAGATGTAGTATACATAAAGGGGGAGAAGATATAATATAAGGAGAAGAAAATATATATATCATATGTGAAGATGTATAAATATGTAAAGTATACTGTATATATATGTATGGGTGAGCATTATCATATCATATATGCACAGAAACATCTTTTAAAAGTAATTTTAAAAAATCTCAAAAACAGAGTACTCTATCAAGTTAGAGACACAAGATGATAAATAAAAGGTGTTCTTGAACTTTTTTCTTGTATTTACTTTTGACTAATAAGTGTTTTTGTCACTAATACCAAAGGGGAAGATTGTTGAAATTAGAGTCAGGTTTGTTATTACTAACACACACTTATTTAGATTGTAAGTATCTATCGAGCATATTGTATAGTTAATAGAGTTAATCAAGAATTTCAGAATCTACCAAGTTCTATAGTTACTGTCAAGTTCAAGAGAAAGTATTCAATTTGTGTAAAGCAGTTTCTACCATGTTGGTGATCAATAGTGTAAATTGAGCTTCATAAGGTTTATTGAGTTCTTCGGTGCAAACCAAGTTGTGCAATGCTTACCAAGTTTGTAGTTACAATGATGTGAGTCTAGTATTGATTGAGCCACTCAGTGTTAACCAAGTGATTTAGTTTATACCAATCTCATAGTGATAGCATTTACCAAGCTATGCAATGTGAATCAAGTGATTTAGTTTATATGCCAAGTTTCACAATATTCACCGAGTCATCAATGTAGACCAAGTTCAAACTACTTGGAAGTGATCAGTATGGACTAAGCTTCTACGTCTATTGAATGCATGATGATTCCAAGCATTGATAGTGGATGTCGAGTACCAGAACCTCACCAAGCTAGTCTTCTGAACCTGAGTTCCTACAATTTGGTTGACTTTGTGTATTTTGTGTAAACTTGTATTGTAGTCAACTTTTTTAATTTGTAATTTGGATTGGTATGTATGTAATGTATTATATCACATTCAATAAGAAGTATGAATGAAATGTAATTAGTAGAGAAGAGAAAAAGAGCAAATTTCAAAGGCTACAATAGTATAAGGAGTAGTAAATATTTATCTATCATAGCAAGGTGATCATTACACTCAAAGGAATCTCATTTAGAAAACCAAGTTGCAAATCAAAGATCAACTAATGTTTCATCCTTATAGGTGAATCAATAAAATCCTTTCACAAGGTAGACTTAATAGTCTTTTGTAAATCTCTTTACTGAGTACATACTTCATTGTTTGTTTGTAAATCCTTTTGAAAAGTGGACCTAGTAGTCCCTATTGCTCCTAGCAAGGTGGATCATCAAAAGTGATCATTATAAGCCTTAACAAGCCAGCTTTATACTATAGTACTAAAGCTTGTGGATATCATCCCCACCCCAATTTTACTTTCTATTTGAAAGGTTTTTGGGTCACCATATTGTGTGTCAAAAGTGTTATGAATGTTTAATTACTTTTAGTTTCTTATGCATGATTAGAATTCACATAAAGGATTAATCAATGAATAAAGATTAGGCTTTATTAGTTTTTGATTCACTGCTCCCCTCTCAATCACTTAGCCTATCATATATATTTCCAATAGATATACCTAATGTTTTACCACCTATAAGAAGTATAAGTCATTGTATGGATCTTATTCCTAGAGCTAGTTTTTGAAAAAAATTGGATAAGTCTAAGTTTCAATTTCCTAATATTATTTTCTAGAATAATTAATACATTCACAAATATAATATAATATTATTCTTCATAGGAAAGTAGTATTAATACTAATAGAACTAGTATGTAATACTAAGTACTTCACTTTTTAATCTTTAAAAGGTAAATGAAGCAAACTATATGTAAAAGTATAACCTATAATTTTGTTGACATCATCGTTGATAAGGAAGTTTAATATGAATTTGAATATACTACTGGTGTCACTAGTGTTAAAAGGTAATATGAAAATTTGATTAAATCGATGATCCTAAGATTGACCACCAAAGGATATAAGTACATGAAAGAGTTGATGGATGTGACTCTCTTATGAGTCACATCCACCCGATGGGCATGACTTGTATGAGAGTCATGTACCATCAGGTACTCAACACAAACTCGATAAGCCCAAAACATAATGAAATAATTAAGAAATGATTTATAAGGATACCATAAATATATATAAGACTATATAATATATATAAACAATGTTATTTATATAAGAGTTATATATAAAATATATACACAACGCTATATATATACATATATATATATACATATATGTGTATATACATATATATATACATATATATATATATGTATATATATATATGTATATATATATGTATATATATATGTATATGTATATATATATGTATATATGTATATGTATATATATATGTATATATATATATCCATAATGACTATAAGAATTTAACACTCACTCTTAGCCGAGAAGGATAAACATATTTTGATAATCAAAGGTAAAGGACGATTAGTATTTTGAATAATCCAAAGATGATCAAAAAGTGTTATCTAAGCTCTTAGTTATTAAAATACCTAGTATGCATTTATACAAACAACCCAAAGACAATCAACATGATGATATCTAACCTCTTGGTTTTTAGTCTTCACAAGATGCACACTTACCTCATACCCAATGTGCATCTATGCAGACAACTCAAAGGTAATCAAGTTAACGACATCTAGGCACTTAGTTGTAAGTCTCACAAGGTGCATATTCTCATGATTTAAGTACAACACTTACTGAAAATGAATAATATAGTTATAAATAAGATTATCTCCTTATTAAAACTTTCACAAAAATTGTATCAAAGACATTTATTTCAATAAGATTCACAAGATTACAACAATTTTGGATATAACAAATAATATGAATCTCAACTTATTGAGATTTTTATTCAAGAATCATTATCATATCGAGGCCTTCTTTGAATGTTTCCACTTCTATTTTGGCAAGGGACTTGGTAAGGGTATCAGCAACTTGATACTCTATACAGATGTGATCAAGCTCAATAAAATTCTTCTCAACCATATCTAGCACATAGTGATATGGTAGCTCAATGTGTTTAGACCTATTATGAAACACTAGATTTAGAGAGAGTTTAATGCAACTTTTGTTATCACAATACATTATAGTAGGCTCCAAAGGTTTCTTGAATAGATAAAAAATAAGCTTTCTTAACCAAATTGATTCTTTGGTTCCCATAGCAATAGTAATGTATTCAGCTTTAGTAGAGCTCTGACCTACTGATGAATTCTTCCTATTGAACCAAGATATCATTCATGATCCTAAAGTAATGAAACATCTTGATGTACTCTTGTCTTCTAAAAAATCTCTTACCCAATCTAAGTTTGTATATCCTCTAAGCCTGATATCTTCATTCTTATATTGTAGACCATATCCAATAGTTCCATGAAGATATCTTAGAATATGTTTTGTAGCTACTAAGTGAATTTTATTTAGTTTACTAATGAATTAAGTTGGATTATTTACTGCATAACATATATTAGGTATAGTATTTACTAAATACTTTAAAGATCCAATAATTTGATGGTAAAGAGTGGGGTGAACCTCTTTAGAGTCTTTAGTTTTTTGTTGTAGTTTTAGAAGATTTGTTTCCATGGGTGTCTTCATAGGTTTTCTTTCCATCATTCCAAATCTTCTTAACATATCCAATGTATACTTACCTTGATTTAGAAGAATTCTATTAGTATGTTTCCATACTTCTAGTCCTAAGAAAAAATATAGATGACCTAGGTCTTTCTATTTGAAATATGCTTAGATAGTTGTATGAGTGTTGTCATTTATGGCATCATATTTCATTATGTAACCAAAGTTAGAAAATTTTTGAAGTATTGGATAGTGTACAATAGCATAGAGAAAGATATGGTATGTACAAATGACAAACTTTGAGTTATCTCTTTCATAGTTGAGGATCAATAGTTGACAGTGTCATGATGACATATGTTAGTGTGCATATATGTACAAACTATACCATGTAAGTAATAGAGCATAATAGAGAATGTTAGTATATTTAATTGTATAGCTTAAGGAATTATTTTGGTAACAAAATAATTACTTAAACATGTTGAGCCAACATCCTAAGTTATAATCAATCAAGTATGTAGAAACATAAAGGTCAACTAAGCATAGTTTTGATAATCTACAAGGTATAAGTAAAGATCATATCTTGTGCAATAAATGGGAAGTATGCATGTGATGAAAATTATTGTGAAGAAAGTACAAGTGATATTGGAACCTTATGCAACACAAAATCTAATGTATGATCAGAGAAAGTGTGAGATATAGCAATGAGACAAGTATTGTTTATATATCTAATCTTGTGAAGAAACTTATTTGTATATTGCATGTTAGGCCAATGGGCTCTTCTTGCATTCATTGTAATTGCTCTACCAACTCCTAGTAAGGTTCAAGAAACTCCTAATAGGGTTGAGGCTTTTAATAGGGCCTAGTCTTCTAACAAGGACTCCAGACACTATATGTAATTCATAGACTTCTAATAGGGTCAATATCCTTAACAAGATTCTTTTGTTTAGTGGATCATCTTGTGGGTATCATCCCCATTGGGATTTTCCCTTGGACAAGATTTTCCTATTTAACAAATAATGGTGTTATGATTTATCTATGTGTGTGGTTTTATTTATTGAGCATCATTGTTGATTTACTTTCTTATGCAAGTTATAAAGTAATAAACAATATCCAATTGTGGGCAAAAGTTTGTAGAATACTGATTCACTCCCCCCACCTCTCAATATTATATACTTATAATAATTGGTATTAGAGAATAGTTACTTAGAAGAGGATTAATAGTTTGAGTAAGATCGCTATGGATATGGAATAGTTGAAGAAAAATCTTGAAGAAGCTCTTGAGAAAATTGATCTTCTTATAGAAGAAAGAGACAACTTGAAAGATAGGTATGAAGACTCAAAAGTCTACATTGGTAAACTAAAAGATAAGATTGATGATCAAAGATCTAGAAAGGAATCAAATGGGAAAAATAGTGTCAATGATGAAGTAGGAAACCTCAAGAAAGAAAATGAGATTTTGAAGCATGAGTTGAAAATTGTTGAACTTAAGTCTTAAGAAAGATGATAGAAAAAATGAACTAGATCTAAAATCTAAGAATGCAGACCTCAGATCCTAGTTGAGTCAATTGACATCTAAACTAGGTTCTAGCAAGTTAGAGCAGGAAGAATTGTAAAAGTACAATACCATTGTGAAAGGAAAATTGACACAAGCTAAACAATGTTTAGAGAATCTTTATTATAGTAGTGAGAAAATTAATGAACAACTATTTTATCAAAGACCTTCTTATGATAAGACAAGCCTTGGATATCTTATTGTAGAAAAATCAGCCAAGAAAGTTGAAAACCCTAAGCCTAAAGAACGTGATCAAAGTAATACTGAATCAAGAATACCTACATAAATATCTAAAGAAGTTGAACTAGTTAATTTTTCTATGAAACATGATGAACCAAAGAAAACATAGCAAGTTGAGTTATCTAAGTTAGGTATGAATTTAGAGGTAGATGTTTCATATGCAATGAAGTTGGTTATATGAAGAGAGATTGCACAGGTAAGTCTTTTAAACCTATTACTAATTTATATTGTTATAATTGTCATGGTTATGGACATAAAGTAGTAGATTGTAAGAAACCTAAGTTTGATAATAGTAATGCAAATAGTAGAATGCTTAGGAATACTAACCTTGCAGGTAATGAGAGAGGAAGACCACAAAGTAGATCAAATAATAGAGAGAAATCTAATGGTGAAAGGAAACAAGTTGTATGTTACAACTTTGGACATATTGCAAGGAATTACAAAGCACCTGAAAGTCAAAATGGTACAAATCAAATAAGGAATGCACCTATCTGTTAGTTATGCAATAACTTTGGACATACAAAAAGGATTTTGTAGAACAATTAGAAGAAACTTCAATAGGAATTGTAAGAATTTGGTATAGCTCTTATACCATGTAAGAATTTTCTTTAGGCAAGAATAAAATACAAAAATCTAGAAGATCAAGAGATAGCACAAGAGAGACAAGATATGATCAAATGAGAATGGATTAATTAGATAATTGGATGAATACACCATAGAAGTCCCTTGTATATAGAGGCAACTCATATGTCTAGGAGTAATACAAGAGATAAGCATAACAACTAAGCACGTGTCCACCAAGAGTGGATTATCCTTCATTGTGCATGAATATACATGCAACAATGAGAGTATAAGAATACAAAGGTGTATCTCATTAATAGATACAGTAGACAAAATGCGCTGAATTGGAGTGTAAACTATTGTGTTGTCAACATGACAACTCATATGAATATGCAAACTCCTAAGTGTTTACATGAAAACTAATATGAAAATACATTAATCTAAGTAAACTTAACTAAAGTGTAAATAGTAAATACTTATTTGCACTAACACCCCCCCTTAAGTGAAACTTAGGGAAATGTACTTAAGCTCACCAAAGCTAGATAATAATGCAAGATGGGTCTTGGCTACTAGGCCATGTTAGGTACCCATGTACAAGATGCAAGTGTAAAAGATATACAATGCAATCTCTCATAAAGTGCAAAAAGAGGGAAAATCACATGGGAAAAACCCCCCTCCAAAAGGAGGGATAAGTACAATAAAAGAAAATGAGAGAGAAGAATACCTCATGTGAGGAAAAGATACCCCTCCCATAAGAGAGAAGAAGAGGAAGATAGACCAAGTAACCCCCCCTTAATGTAGAATGTACAACTATGGTAATACTGAAAGGTGCCTCCTCCAAATCATGTGTAGTATGCCACTACACTAAAAAAGACTAATCAGGATCAACTGAGGATGAATGTAGAGCATGTATTGAAGACTCAAATATCTCCTCTAAAAATAAAGTGACCTCCTCCAACATTTGTATCAAAGGATCTACCGTCATGTCAACCTCAAAAGACTAATCAAGTAGAGAATGAAGATGAGGATCAGAGTGTTCCCTCACAAAAACTAAAGAAAGATCATCTTCACCTAAGATAAGATGAGTGTCATCAATAATGTCTCCCAAATTTTCCGTGTAGGACTCCACAAAAAAAATGGAAATGTCTATCAAGTAGTCATTCCATGGAACTAAGTCTGGAAGATAATAAATATCCTATTACACTAAATCACTTGAATTCATGGCTATGTGAATACAACTATCATCAAGAACAATAGTAGATGCAATATCAAAAGGAGGAGAAGTAATCAATGGCTCAAGAACTTGATCACATTTGAGAATACCTAAGTTCAAGTAGCCAAAGCTCTCCTCAAAATTTGAATCAATAGTAGAAGTGTGATCAAATTCTACTAAAGAATCTACTGAGAAATCATTGTCATCATCATGACCAAAGTTTGAGAAGTAGTATAGCCTAGATGCATGATCAACCACCCCTATAGAAATGATCTCTCTAGTATCCAAGTCTCATATAAAAATTGAATCAGGTGTGAATTCCATACTCCTTCCTCTAACTCCGTGAGTGAACTAATAGATAGAAAGAATATTATGACTTAGGTGAGGTACATAGAACACATCTTTGAAGTATCCCTCCCCCTTATCAATAGTTCCTTTCCTAGTCGGATTCATGTACGTATGATTTCCCATCAAAATAGGTGGAGTATGACAAGGATGAAATGATGAAAACATAGAGTATGAAGATGGCATATGATGAGAAGCCCCTGAATCTAGAAGCCATCTCCTTGAATCTTGACTTGAAGTAGCTACTAAGGCTTGACCTTTTCCCATGTGATCCTTTAATTTATCAAAATATTAATGTAAATAAGAGAATGAAGTGGTGATTTTTGATGGTAGACCAATTTGATTCTTCTTAAAAAGATTATTGAGTTCATTTATCTCCTTCTTATAACAATGATGTTATTCATGTCCATTCTTCTTGCAATATGCACAAGTAAGAAACTCCTTCTTGCATGTTTTTCCCTTATTATTGGAGTTTTCTTGTGGTGAGGAAGTTGAGTGTTCTTTCTCTTGTTGTGAATTTTGTTGCCATGATTTATGCTTCTTGTTAGACCATTTTTCTTGATTCCCTTTACTAGCCACCAATGCTTTAGACTTTGAAGACTTGAGAATCACCATGCTCATCAAGTTTGATTGTTCTACCATCAACATCTTTGTGAAGGAATCAAATAAAGGTATGGTGTAGGAAGAACCTAAGGTCAAATTATAAGTGTTGAAGCTTGAAACAAATGATGCATACTCTAGAGTAATTTTTCTCATCAAAATATACATCATTTTTCCATCCTATATGGTAATTCCATAATCCTTGACCGTTGACCTTAGCTCATGTGCCTTGGTGATATAGTCTTGAATTTTGTCAAACTCCTTTGGATCTAATGACATGAGATTTTCATCAAGTTCAAAACCCCTAGCTTTGTCTACTTTTGCATACAAGCTAGCAAACTTATCCCATGCTTCATTTACTATTTTACAATTATCAATATGGAATATAAGATCTTCATGTACATACTTCCTCAAAGTACCAATAGCAACCTTATTGTTATGATTCCATTCATTTAGTTTATCAAAATTAGATGGTGCAACCATGGTTCCATAAACATAATCAATTAAACCTTTTTCCATCATTTTTACTTCATGCTCTAATTTTCCATGTAGCATGATTATGTGGAGTTAAAAGTGGAAACCTAGGAGAATCCATTGTGCAAAATAAAAGAACAAAAGAGAAAGAGAAGTGCAAACACTCAAGACACACCCCCAATATCACTCAATCAAAGGACCCCCTCCCCACTCCCCCTCCCCCAAAAAAATGATGATTTTTGCACTTTATACTTAGTGCATGTATAATTTCCATTGTCAAAATGAACCAAAGTGAACTTCTGATTTTGATGGTTACAACAACAAACATGAAGTTATATATGACTCAACAAGACAAGACACAAGACCTTTGAAGAATCTAATTAATTATAAGTGCTAAAATAGGCCAAAAATGACCAAATGTTGAAAGTACTATGTCTACTCAAAATTATTCCAAAATGATACCAAATCTAGAAAGTAGACAAAAAATTATGCATTTTCAAAAAAATAGCACTTGAATATGTGTCCATATGAGCCTGAACAAAGCCTTTGAATATGCAAAAATTGGGAATTATTTTCCAAAAAACTTTAGGAAGAGAGATTACAAACAACTTATAGCAAAGTGTAGATCACAAAATTCTACCCCAAAACAAAAATAATTGCTCAAAAAAAGGAGTCCATACGAGGGAGATATCATTTTTTGAAAATCACCTCTATAATTATTTTTCCTAAATCGTCGTCGTCACACCTCTAAAAATCAAATGACTTTAGATTCCACCTCAAATGTTCAATTTTGATGAAATAAAAGTTGATTTAGGGGTTTTTTGACCTTCTAAATGTGATGCCAACATCTAATTTGCACTAGCAAGCTCCAATCTTGACCTACAAAAAAAATCTCTCTAATTTGCACTAGCATTAGCTTGCTTGAGGAAAGAATGAAATGCCAAGATCTAGAAGATCAAGAAATAGCACAAGAGATACAAGATATGATCAAATGAGAATAGATTAATTAGATAATTGGATGAATACATCATAGAAGTGCCTTGTATATAAAGGCAACTGATATGTCTAGGAGTCATACAAGAGATAAGCATAATAACTAAGCACATGTTCACCAAAAGTGGATTATCCTCCATTGTGCATGAATGCATGTGCAACAATGAGAGGATAAGAATATAAAGATGTATCTCATAAAGGGATGCAGTAGACAACATGTGCTCAATTGGAGTGCAAACTACTATGTTGTCAACATGAAAACTCATATGAATTTGCAAACTCCTAGGTGTCTACATGACAACTAATATGAAAATGCATTAACCTAAGTAAAATTTAAATAGTAAATACTTATTTACACCAACAAGAATCCTAATTATAGAAGGAAAAATAACAAAATTGATAGAAGCAATGATGGTGGTAGTAATAACAATCAGAAGGAAGTAATTGAATAATGTGTTAATGAATTCAAGGAAACATTTGTGAAAGCTAGTAATCCATAACTTAGTTCTCATATAGTTTTAGAAAAGCAATATTTTGATGCACTTGATGGAATATTGAAATCAATAGTTTGTGACTCATCCTATTTGAATTAAGAATTTCTAGTAGAGGTAGAGTGTCAGTTAATTGAACTGATGTTAGAGAGAGAATTAGAAGTTGTGCAGTCAGTAGAAGATAGAGGATAGAGTGATCAAGTTATAGTCTTGCAAAAGTTCAACCTATCAAGATACAAATTGATCAGTAGAAGAGGAAATCTGATGATGATGTGGTAATAGTATCATCTACACAGATGAAAACTAAGGGATTGATGAAGGTCAAGCAAGAACCAACACCATCCCCCAAGAAAAGGGTCAAGAAAACTCACCTCCTCACATAGTTATTGGTACTAAATCTATGCAAGTGGGTAGTACATGTATAACTATCAATACTAAAGAGAACCCTTTTATAGAATATGGGACAAACATTATTGGCAATATAACTACCTAATCTAGCTTAGATGAAGAGGATGTTAAAGATAAGAAGATGAAATTAGGAGAAGAGAGAAAAGAAGAGGAAAGGAGGAAAGAAAAAGAATTTAAGAATATTGAAGATGAGAAGAAGAGAGAAGGAAAGAAGTAGAAAAGGAGAAAGTAAGAATATGAGAAAAAATGAAGAAAGAAGAAATGAAGGAAACTTTTGAAATATAGTAGAAATGGAAGACTATGATGCAAGAATCTGCATTCTTTCCCAATCTGAAACATGTGGAAATTGAATCTAGGAAAGTAGTCTTTCAATATGAAGTTGACATACCTTATGTTGCACTAGAAATTATACCTATTACAATAGCTACCCTAGCAGAAACATTTCAACTATTTGCAATAATAGCTAATGATGACAATGATCATAAAGGTCTTATGAGCTTCTTTATAAAGCTACTTGAGAAGAATAAGTCTGTGAAGAATTTGGAGATATCATTAGTAGGAGTTTTAGAAAGACTACAGAGGACATTATAGAACATTGTTACAAAACCAAACTTGTAGATAAAGGCAAAAGAAATGGTAAGATCTTTTGATGTAAAGTTCACCACTTTGTTTGATATTGCTTTAGTACAAGCACAAATAAAGCATGATGCACCAATATTTGATGTAGTATGCATAAATGTCATAAATGACTTACAAACATTGAATGTGTGAATTAACAAACTAAGGAAGAGAATAGGTGAAGGCAAGAAATTGTATGGACAATGCACATTGTCATACAACTACCTATTAGAATTTGATAATCAAATCAAAGGCCAAATGAGTGAGCTTTTAAAAACTCTCTATCATATTACAGAAATTAGAGGAAAGTATTGAAGATATTGGAATAAAGATGGAGAAAATTCATAATTCTATCAAAGGAATTGAATTTGATAAGGAGAAGTTAATCAGGAGATTCTCAGTCTTTAGAGGATATTTTTCACCTAAAATTAGTATTATGTAGAGACAATTGGAGGAGTATCTTGCAATGAAGGCATCCTATGACAAATTTTCCTATACTAACTTGAGTGCAATTGAAGTGGAATCCTGTGTACTTTGCACACTCATAAGTATATTTGATATAGTCAAAGAAACCTAGAAGAAGGATCTTGAAAGACTACAACTTGGTTTGGCAGATTTTATATCCAGAATGTCAAGTTGAACTAAGGAAGTCAACACAGTTTTATGTGTACAGATTTTTTACACCTTTATCATTGATGTTAGAGGGGGAGAAGTATGCAAGGAAAATTGTATATGTAAGGGAGAAGTATTTACATTTATATGTAAGGGGGAGCTTAGCTATTTATTTAAGATATCATTGTAAAGGAGTGATAAGGAATGTAATGACCCAATAGGACGTGAATAAATTTTCAAGTTTTGAGGGCAATTTTTTGTAGTTATTTATTTTTTATGACATCATTTTGGAACTTACCTAATTTTCCCAAATATTTCCATCAATTCCAAAGGGTGATATTTTTGGCAATATGGCTAGATAGATTTATAAGTGTTGTCTTTATGGAAACATATTTCATTATGTAATCAAAGTTAGAAAATTGTCTATGTGTTGGACAATTTGCAACAGCACAGAGATAGATACAATATGTATGGATGATAGACTTTGAGTTATCTCTTGTGTAATTGAGGATTGATAGTTAATAGTGTCGTGATGATTTATTTTAGTGTGTAGATCTATACAAACTGTACAACATAAGTTATAGAGGAAGCACCAATATAGGCAATTAACAGAGCATGTCATTAAATTGAATTCTATGGCTTAAGGAATTATTTTGGTAACAAAATAATTACTTAATCATGATGAGTCAACATCCTAAGTTATAATCAGTCAAGTGTGTAAAAAAAAGGCCAACTAAGCATAGTTTTGATAATTTGCAAGGTATATGTAAATATTATATCTTGTGCAATAAATGGGAAGTATGCATGTGATGAAAATTATTGTGAAGAAATTGCAAGTAATATGTGAGCCTTAGGTGATACAAAATATAATGTATGATCAGAGAAAGTGTGAGATACAACAGTGAGACAAGTATTGTATGTATATCTAGTCTTATGAAGAAACTTATTTGTATATTGCATGTTAGGGTAGTGGGCTCTTCTTGCATTCATTCTAATTTCCCTATCAAATCCTAATAGGGTTTAAGAAACTCCTAATAGGTTTGTGTCTTTTAACGGGGCCTAATCCTCTAACAAGGACTCAAGACACTATATGTAATTCATAGACTCCTAATAGGGTCAATATCCTTAACAAGATTCTTTTGTTTAGTGGATAATCTTGTGGGAATCATCCCCACCAAGGTTTTCCCTTGGCTAGGGTTTCCCTAGTTAATAAATAATGGTTTTATGAGTTCTATGTATATGGTTTTATTTATTGTTCAGCATTGTTGATTTACTTTCTTATGCAAGTTATAAACTAATTAGCAATATCCAGTTATGCGAAAAGTTTGTAGAATATTGATTCACTCCCCTACTGCTCTCCATATTATCTATTTCTAACACTTTCATATTGAATTAAGAAGCTAGATCTTGTTTACATTTTTGCTATAAGATGTTCATCACCTATAATTAGCAATTCGCCAACATAGAGAACTAGTATTAGCTGTAGACACCTAAATTTGATTACATCACTTAAATAATCCTATTTAGTCATCTCTTAAGGCATCATTAATTAATTATTTAATATTTAATTAATTTATTTTCATCCCCTAGTTAAATAATTCATGTAATTGACTATAATCCAATTGATAAATTTAAATGACAATCCAAAGTTTAATTATCAATTAAATCACTATTCTCCTATTAAATTAAATAATTGCACTATGTCTATTTAATTTAATCCCATATCCCCTTTTATTAAATATTTAATTTAATAAATCAATCCCTAACCCCTAACTATTCCTAAATCCATATCCTTAGCTGAATCTAACTCATTCGCCCATGCTAATCCTATTTAACCAACTAATTAAACCTAATTGAGTACTTAACCCACTTACATCCTAATCCCCTTCTAATCCAAGCCTAATCCTTACCCTAATCATGTGAAAAACTCTAATCCTAGATTAATAATTCCTAAACGAAACCAAATTCAAACCCCTCTTACACACCCACCCACATGCATTAAATGCTCTTATAGAGAATTAATGGATCCTTACACATCCCTTACATTCTCTTACATTCTTCTTACACACACCATCCCCCTCATAATTCCATTGCCCCTCCACTTTCCCTCTATTTTTCTCATCCTCTCTCTTATGAAATTTGTCACAAGGCTATGCATTTGAGAAAACACAATCCATGTTTGTCCCTCTCCTTGCATCCTATCTATTGGTGTAAATAAGTATTTACTTATTACACTTACTTAAGTTTTACTTAGGTTAATGCATTATTTAATTATTTTGCATTATTTTATTATTATTTTAGTGAGACACTTAGGAGTTTGTGAACTCTCATTGAGTTACACAACTCTAATTATGCACATGGTGTCTACAACATAGGAGTATGCATCATTCACTAAGTTGTTATGATGACAACACAGTTATCCACACTCCTCATTTAGCACATGTGTCTACACCACTGATTGGCATGCTACACCATCACACTTAATCCCGTGCTTAATGGAGGATCATCCATAACTAGTGGACATGTGCCTAGTTCTATGACATATCATGATGCTGACTTCTATGTATTCTAGAAGCTCTCCTAAGGCCTTTATAGTCAGGCACTCCTAGTGTACTCTTGAATCAAGTTATTGAATGAATATCGTCATTCTGATCATACTCTATCTATTTTGTCTACTATGTGCTTGTGTTGAGTTCTTTAGTATCCACAATCACTTCAACATATGAGGATTTATCATGTAGAGAATGAACAAGAGAGTGTGGAACTTTGTGACAACTGAAGAAGATAATTCTACATTAAGAAGAAGAGGCAGATCATGAATATTGTCCCCCAAATCTATCACTGAACTTGTATCTGGAAGACTGAATGTACCCTACTATTTTGGACCTATCATTGTGGTGATGTATGCATGTGGACTGAACTGATGAAGTGACCTCTTACTGTATCTATCGATAGATCTCCACGTGTCTAAATCTATTGAAGCACTATCACTGGAATCACTATCAATTTCCATACTGTATGATCTGCGAAGAGGAGTAGAGGACAAGCTTGGTGAACTTTCCTCAAAATGTACATCCTTCTCCACAAAGATCTAATGTGTCTCAAGATCTAGAAGTCTGTATGCCTTCACATTGTCTTCATAACCAATGAAGGTATAAGACCAAGATGATTGTGCCTTGCAACCCCTGGAAGATCTGTTTGCCCATGCAAGACAACCGAAGACTTTGAAGTGTGTCACAATAGGTTTTCTACCACACCATGCCTCAAAAGGAGTTTTTCCATCTAAGGCTAGATGAGGAGAACGATTAAGTATGTGAGTGGTACATGAGATTGCTTCAACTTCTAATGATGGATCAACAAACTTGGCATGAATCATGCAAATTGTCATAGACTTAAGAGTAAAAATCCTCAAAGCTACAACATCTTTCTTATGTAGACTAAATGCTAGTGCAATCTGAAGATCAATTCTCTGATGTCTACAAAAGTCCTTAAGTCTTCTATTCACATCCATGTTTCCATTATCCTTGCAGAGTACTTTGATGGCTTTCCTAGATTTTCATTCTACATGAGCCTTGAAGTCTAGAAATGTGTCCAACATTTCATTCTTACTATGAAGAAAGTATACCCAAGTGAACCTTGAAAAGTCATCAACTAAGTATGTAGCGACCCTAGCTGAATGCAAAATGACCTCCTAATACCATGTGAACCATTTGTAGAACACCTATTGCTCTAGAAGACTTCCCTCTTTGTAACTTCCTCTCTAGATGCATATCCATTGAATCTATTGAATACTCACCCTTAGAAAAGTTTATTTGAGGTAGACCTTTCACCATTTGGTATGTGCAAAGTTGCTAAAGATAGTGGTAGTCAAGATGACCATACTTCTCATGCCATAATTGCATGTTTGAATTTTATTGTGATAATAAGCCCTTTGAAGGAGACTTGGGTACAAAATGTGAGCAAGAGTACAACCTCTTGTGATTATTCACTTCCCCACTGCAACCAAGGAATAATCTTTAAGATTTTGCACTTTTACTGAGTCGGGAAGGAACTCAACTCTATGTCCATCTCCAAAGTGAGTGACTTGGTAGATGGATAGGAGATTTGAACTTAGGTTTGGAACATAGAGAACCTCTTGAAACTCTCCATTTTCCATCTCCACATTTCCTTTTCCTTCAACTTTCATTTTACTAGCATTCCCCATGAAGATGTGTGGTACCTTTGAGTGATTCAATGAAGAAAAATCCTCCTTTAAAGAACCCATATGATATGAGGCACCTGAGTCAAATATCCATTCCTTTGAAGAGTTTGTATTTTCCATGAATGCTTGCCCTTTGCAATTGGAATCTGAAGAAGACCCTTTATCCTTGTAAGCATTAGGCAATGGAACATTATGTTTCTTCATGATGTGAGTCAACTCATCAATCTTTTTGATATAACACTCATGCTCTTCATGACCCAATTTCTTGCAATAAGCACACTTCTTATTTTCCTTATTGTTGTCCCCTTTCTTGTTGGAATTTGAGGACTTGCCTTGTTGATTTGATTGTGGTGTTGTCTTTTCTACATCCTCAGATTTACTCTTCCATTTCTTCTTACCCTTTCCTTTATTTGAAGATTGTCCAGCTAAATGTTGAGAACCCTCATTGGCCACCAATGCTTTGGACTAAGGTGATTTGAGAATCTCCATTGATTTCAACTTCTTTTCTTCATCATCCAATAGTTTAACATATTCATCAAAAGTGACTTTCTTGTAGGCAGACGCTAAGGTAGTCTTTGAGGTGTTAAAAGAAGATACAAATGTGGAATATTTTGATGGTAGCTTGTTATGGATGAGATAGATCAGTCTATCATCTTTTATAGAATTCCCACAATCACTAAGCTTTGTCCTTAATTCATTCACCTTGATGATGAAGTCTTGTATGGAGTCATATGACTTAGGATCTAAGGAAACAAGCTCATCTTCAATTTTGAACACATCCTCTTCGGACACTTTACCATAAAGGCTTTCAAGGGTATCCCAAGCTTCCTTGGATGTAGTACATTTCTTGATTTGATACATGATTTTATCATCTACCCCCAAACATATATCACCTAGGACTTTCCTATCCATGGCTACCCAATTAGAAATTTCACTTGTTGATACATTATCACCTATTGGTTTAGGAAGAGTACCATCTACATATTGTGAAACTCCATAATGCATTAAGTGATACAACATTTTGATTGAAAACAAAGCATAGTTATGAGGAGTTAATTTAGGAAACTTAAAGTTTCCCATAATGCAAAAAATGAAAGAAAATTGTAGAAAAGAGAGAACACAACACCAAGAGCACCCCCCTTTTTCACTAAATCAAGAAACCCCCCCAAAATAGATGCGTTGGGCACTTTATCAGTAGTGCAATTACAATGGGCCACTTACCAATTTTTGCCTTCATGGACTTCTAATTTTTCTTGTTACAACCACTTAATAGAGTACAAATCTGAAACTTTACAAAGTGTTACAATTCTGAAGCATTACAAAGCAAAGAAAGGCCCTATTGCTAAAAGTGACAATTTTGTCCACATAACACTACAATCTAATGCCAGATCTAAAATGTAGACAAAAAAATATGCACTTTCAAAAAAATTAGAACCTATTTTCGACTCCAGATGTGCCTATACAGAACAATTGAAGTTGCAAAATGCAGGATTATCTAGGTACAGTCACCAAAAAATGCAATTTTTGAACAATCCATACATCAAAACCAAAAATAGCTCCACCACTAAAAACTTTAGAAAATTTTACCTAATTTAAAATTAAATTACACCTAATTTGGAGTCCAGATGTGTGACTTATAGCCTCTTGAAGTCGAACTACAAAAACCAAAATGAATCTAGTGAGGGGTTACATCAACAAATTACAAGGTTAAATTTGATAGTCATACAATCGTTGCAGCAGTTCAAATTTGGCCTGTGATGATGTCTAGATGAGCATCAATTTTAGACTCATAAACAGGATGATGTCAGCAAAAATTTTGCCCCATTGGATGATGACATTAGCGATGTACAGATGTCTATACTATATGATCGGTACAAAAGAGTTGGTGTATCAGATGATGTGGAGCGCTGACTAGACCTCCAATAGTAAATTAGGTTGCATGATTAGCTAATGTGGCTCTACATTGGCAGATGTCCACATGGCACAGCCCGATTGGAATGCAAATGTTTGTTGTCCTGTCTGCATGTCTGCCAAGGTCTGTCGAGCTGATGTGTCATAGAGATGTGACGTGGCACGGTCTTGAATTTGTAGGTATGGTGTACAGCAGGCAACCCACTGGATTTATGCTGCATGTCTAGTTGTTGATGGTCCACTTGGCAGGATAAGTGGTTAGTAGAGCTAGTGATACTATGCCACATGGCCACAATACAGGTGACACTGAGATTCTGATGCTGCAGCTAGATGTTGAATGCTGACGTCAAATATTTGTACAAATCTGCCAGGTTCTGTAGAGTTAGTCCCACATTGTGCGGGATGCAGAATCATCTATGCTTTATATACACAAATTCGTAGAGAGCATAGAAAAGAGCCTACCAAAATTTGGGACTCTTGGTCTGCATTCACTGGCTTGTGAGTGGGATGTGTCACTGGATTTAAAATATTAGTCTTAGATTTGTGTTGCCGACTTCACAAATTTGTCAAGGTACTTTGTACAGTATGACCTAAACTATTGAGGGTGCATGTTTTATATGAATAAAATACCCCTAATTGCAAATCAGTGCCTCCGAGTTCTAATTTGAAAAAAAAAATGGTTCACGATTAACTTTCACCAAATATAGGCGAGTTTATAGTCAATCTTCATCAAATCGATGCTCCGGATGCAATGGTGAGGTCAGATCTGGCTCTAGACACTCCCAATTTATGTAAATTTTTTGAATTTGTGTCAAGGTGCTGAAGCATGAATGGTCTCAAATGGCTACATGATGAGAATCCTCCTTAGCTCTGATACCATGTAAGAATTTGGCTTAGGCCAGAATTCACCCAAGAACTAAAGAAATCAACAAAAGCACACAGTAGACCAAAATAGATAGAGTATGATTAGAATGACGATATTCATTCAATAACTTGATTCAAGAGTACACTAGGAGTGCCTGAATATAAAGGCCTCGGGAGAGCTTCTAGAATGCATAGAAGTCAGCATCATGATATGTCATACAACCAGGCACATGTCCACCAGTTATGGATTATCCTCCGTTAAGCACGAGATTAAGTGTGATGATGTGGGGATAAGCCTACAATGGTGTAGCATGCAAATCAGTGGTGTAGACAACATGTGCTAAATAAGGAGTGCAGATAACTGTGTTGTCATCATGACAACTCAGTGAATGATGCATACTCCTTTGTTGTAGACACCATGTGCATAATTAGAGTTGTGTAACTCAATGAGAGTTCAAAAACTCCTGAGTGTCTCACTAAAATAATGCAAAATAATTAAATAATGCATTAACCTAAGTAAAACTTAAGTGTAATAAGTAAATACTTATTTACACCAACACTATCCATCCCTCATTTTTCTATCTTGATCCTCACATCCTTCACCTATAAATTGAACCCTTCATCCTTCAAAAAGGATCATCCATTTCCATGCTAAAGCTATCATGCTATTTTGAGAGCCTAAAGACTACAAAAATACCATCATAATGGAAAAATCCATCCACACTTACATTTTGAGTCATCTCCTCCTCTGAAGCTTGAGCAACATTTGAGAACACATCTCCATCCAAGGACACATCAACATAATCAAGGAGGCTTTTGGAGTGTCTTCATTTGGTTTGTACTCTCTTACACCCCCTTTTTTTCTAATCATATATGTGAGAATTATTTAGTTTGTGAATTTTTTCAATTTTGTTAATGTTCTTTGCATGCTAACTTCTTGTTCTACATTTTGGCATGCCCGGTGGGACCCCACAATGGGTCATCCATTCATCCATTTTAATCTATTACCATCTATTCTACACTAAAATCCTAACATTTGTCATTGTTTGAGTGTGTTGTGAGGTGTTTTGATTATGTATGTAGGTTGAAGGACACATTTGAGAAGAAGACATATCCTTAAATACCAAAAAAATGCAACATTTTTGGAAAAAAAAACTTGCATGTTATTGTTTTGTTTACGTGTAGTGTTGTCTATGTAGATGCACTATCATCTCTACATCGTTGTCTCTGCATCATCATCTCCAAATTTTGGTGTCTCTAAACTATTTTCTCTAAATTGTCATCTCTACCTAGAAGTTGTCTATGATTTACCCATAACTATGAGTTTTTGTGTCTGTATTTTTTTTGGCAAGTCTGAGTTTCATTATCTTTGTTGTTTGGTCATCATCAAGTTTTGGCATATGCCTATGAACTATCATCTACGTATTTTTTCAGTAAAGAATTATTTTATTTTATTTTTAATTAAAAAGAGTAAAAATTAAAATTTGAATTTTAGTGGTTCCATAGGATAAGATTTATTCTAAGCATTTTTATGCATATAAAAAATAACAAAAAAAAGTTAAACTATTTTTTCCCATAGTTAAGCTTTCATTTTGGATATTTTTGGGTGACTAATCAAGTTGATTCCTTTTGTAGCATTATAGGTGGGAGCCTTCGAGAAACACCTAACCATTTTTTCTTGCATGTTTTCTTAAAGTGTTATTGCTTTTGAGAAATAAACTTATGCTTAAACACTTGTCTTTGAATGCATGTTGCACATTATTGGATAAATCAAACAAACTCTTGAATGACTAAAGTTAAAACAAGAAAATTCAATCTTGAATGCATAATCAAATGAACAAAATCTTTCATGGAATGCATGTTGACACACACTCTTGAATGCTAAAGATTAAAAAGAACAAATGCAATAAACATTTGATTTTGGTATTAAAGAACATTGCAAATCGACACACTTTAACTTTGTGGCTTAAAAAGAACTTCACTTAATCTTGAATTCTCTAAAGAGAAAATGTTCTTGTTCCCTCTTTTTCAAAACTTTCACGTGCAATTTACTTTTTTTGACTTGATTTATTTTATTTCCCATCATCATCAAGTTGAAAAGAACCTTTCATGTTAATCATGTGTGTCTTCAAGTCATAAGACAGAGAATCTAAAAGCATCAAAAGTGGAATAAATCATGTATCTTGTGTGTTTTAAGATGTATTTTTTGACACATCTTTGAGCTATTTTTATTATTTTTCAAAATAGAACCCCTTAAATAAGTGATGCATGTACTAAAATTTGTTAGCAAGACCATTCACAACAACCTAGGAGTACTTCTAGTGAGTTCATCCACCTTTGGAAAGCACATCCCCTTTGGTGAGAAGCTGAAACTAGTAAATAATCCCAGTTATATAAATGAGGGGAAGGGTAAAAAAAATTTGCTCCATCAAGAAAGTTTAGGTGGTGTGCTTCTAGGTGTAACCTAAGGTGGGAAAAATTCCCATGATTTTAGCATATCCTGAATAGATCCTTAAGTGGATCACATATGTAACAACCAATTCTCTAACACTATAGACCTAATTATGAACCAACATAGTAGCTACCCTTTTATCCTTGGTATTTTATTTGTAGTGCAAGGGAAATAATATCCCTCAAGATTACTCACCATTGTGCTCCCCTAGTAGAGGCATTAGGCTAATTGGACATCATCCCTAAGAGTCATTATCCCCAGAAAAGGTGGACTTCTATTTTCCATGCCTTGAAGATTCTTTGATGTGTATCATTTGTCGATCAACTCTTGTATCAACTCACCTCTTTCATGAGAGGAACATATTGCACTAAAGTGTGCTTGAATTGTCTTATTTTTGAAATGACCTCATGAAAAACATTTGTACAACATATACATTGGTTACTATCAAAATCCTTTTTCTAAAGAGATCACTTGTCTATCTCTCTCAAAGTTGTTTTTTCCTTTGAGATATTGTCTTCTCACAATACACAATATTTGTTTACCAAATAGTCTTATACTTGTTGTTTAAAAAATGGTTCTTAGCAGGTCCATTCACAATAACCTAAAGTCTAGTTTGCTCCACTTTATCTCTTGTAAATAATTTTTTTCCCACTTAAACTCATTTTTTATCCAAAGGTTCATGTTTTCCAGCCCAAGTAAAAGGGATACTTAGCATAGTCACTACCTTGAACCAAAGTTGAGATAAAACCTAGGGCCAAATTAGTGGAAACCCCATGTTAGACCAACCAAAACCCAAGTTTAAAAAGGTCAAAATCAATCAACCAACAATATACAGAGAAATTAAAGTCGAATGAAAGAAACACACACCGAATCCAAGAATTGCCAAGCTAGATCAAATTGAGAAAGAAGGTATTGAGGTTGATGTTGGCCAAAAGTGCCTTCCTACCAAGGATTTATTTAAAAATATTTAAACCCATCTCGGGGTTCACAAGATTCAATTTTATACTTTAAATTTGGAGCCACGACAAGATGGTATTGTCCCAATCTTATGATAGCTCATGTATCGAAGGATCGTCAGGTGAATCAAGTTGTAATAAGATGTTATGAGGTTCCTATTGGTTGAGTGGTAAGGTTTTTATGACATTATAGATATTCAAGAGATCATAAGACAAAGAAAGTTCTTACCTCATGTTATGATGATAAGTGATTGTAAGATCATAGGTACCATGAGGATGTATTTCGATGCCACCGGGGTCAACGATTATAGGATTGTGGGGTTGACTTCCTAGGTTGTCGATGCTATGAAAAGGAAGGTTGATCATATGATCTTAGAACTGCAAGGTAGCAAGCACAAGCAAGGATGCCTCCTGAGGTCATGACAAAGGATAGTCAAACCACAATCGTAAGATCTCAAGGGTGATTGCCATGGCTGCCAATATCATGATTGACTATGATTGTAAGATCATAAGGGTCAAATCAACTATGTCATGAAATTGCAAGGAAAGAATAATGGTACCATGACCTTACATTTGGGGTGTTAAATTTTGTTATTCTATTGTGACATCGTAGGCTCTTGTTGTTGTCAAATGACCATAAGGAGAATAAAGGATGGGCTTGATGCTACAAGGTATTGGTGATCATAAGATCATAGAAGTAATGAGTATAAATGAAAGATGATATAAAGGGCTTTGACCATAGTTGACACTTATAAGATCATAAGTTTAGTGTTGACCAAAACATATAAAGAATCTCACCTACCAAGCTAGATAAAGAGTAATTCCCAACCAATCAGGTAGCAAGAAAGGTACAGAGCAATAGTTGAACATGGTTGACCTATGTTTTCCATCTAATTTGCTAGGTTGATGACAGGGGAAGAAACTCTTTGATAATAGATCTGATCTTTCCAATCTCTTACAACCATTTTTATCATTCCCCAAGCCTAATAAATGCAAAAGAACACTCCACCACTGGTTGATCCATCTACTTGGTCAGAGGGTTAATGGTCATCATTCTTGTCCTCTCAGAGATCATTTGGTGGATAAGTGATCTCCTTGCATCTAAATTTTTATTGTGATCAGATCTTTTCCATTTTTTTGTAGTAATGATTCTCTATAAAGTTGATTATAGTGATTGAATTTCATCTTAGGGTAGAAAATATATAAGTTATGCTGACACTATAAAGGTAGATGTTGTACTCTTTCTTAGGGTTAGATCTTCTCTATATCTCTAGTATTACCCTAGCATGATATTGTAAATTCCCTCACCTCTGAATTATATTACATCCTATCTTATCTCCTTTAGTCATTGATGTATCATACAAGCTTTGTCTACCTCTCTTTGAGTACTGTGGATATCTATAAACTACATTTTTTTTAATCTCTTTTGGCCTATGAATGATAAGAAATGAAGCCTTTTCCTTCTTGTTTCACTCATTTGATTGTTTGGTCTATATGTAGCTAATAGATTAAAGCAAGTTTGAATCTATATATATTTGGATTGTAATGATAATGATACTATTCATGTATGGGTAGAGATTGGTCTAAACACCCTATTTTGGTGCATCGCCTCCTTAGAATAGATTAGGTAGTTTCTTTCATTCATTCCTTCTCCCTTTACTCTTTAAGGATAGTTTAAGTGCATCCTAATAGTAGAGGAAGTCAGCCTTCTCTAGAGACTCAACCTCATAGTTCAAGTCCCACAACTTGCAAGTTGTTTCCATGTTTCACAAGGTTGTCCTTAGGTAAAAACTTTAGACAAGGGTACAAGCTTTTGTGACAACAATTTATGGCATACCCAGTGGGACCTTGTATAAAAAAATTTAAAGTTCACTAGCATCAAAGGAAGATTCCATGTTCACACTAAGGAGATAGTACTATCTTCAGTATAAAGCCTTTAAGAAGCTTTATTCATTCAAAGGTACTTGTCAATTCCAAGCTTCAAGCACAATCAGGTTTCATACCAAATTTGATGTGACTCATGCCCAAGATACACACAAAGGCATCTTCCAAAGGTAATTTCCAATACCAAGAGCTTTCTTTTTCTAACCTAAGAAGAAAGGATAGGGTATCTCTATCACCAGTTAGGAGTGTGACAGTAACACATACCCATGTAAGATCCATCTCCACTCCTCTTGTTGTTAGGTCTTAGCCTAGAATACCATCTACTCATATCAATATATCACTTGCTTACATGGCTAGAGCTCATGCTTTCACCACCTTTAATGGAGGAAGCCCCCTTCTATTAGCCCAAAGGCATGACATACTAGTATCAACTCTTAAAAGTATACCTAAGTTTACTAGTGAAACATCCATCTCCCCTATTGAGCATATTCAAGAGGTGTCTAACATCTACAATATTCATAGTGTTGGCGCTCAAAATTGTAGCCCTCATTTTGAGCACCATTGAGAAAGTTAAGTCCCATAAATGCTTTTAAATGCATATGTACCCAGCTATCAATTTGAGGCCTAAGAGGTGTTTAATTCTTCTAGCACCTTTCATTTAGTATGCCTACATGTTCAATGAATTTAAATTGAGATTCTGAGCCATTTCGTGAAGTCTCATTTTGAGCAAGTGTCAATTACGCATTTTCACGTGTGTGTCAAACAATGACAAGAGGTTGTGTTTGCTATTGAATATCTCACACCAAAAATTGCATCATGACCCACCACTTTGGGAGTGTCTAGTGTCCATACCTGAGAGCCTATGTTTCAAATTTTGAGTCATTTTGAGTCTGCTTGACTAGGTTTTGAATCCCTCAAAGTTGGTCATTTAATGTTTTCATGTTGATACACATTGCACATAATTCTGGGAAGCCCTATTTGACGTATTATAATTTTGACTCAGTTGACCAAAATGCTAAAATTCCTTTTGCATTACATTTTATACATCAAAGACTTGTTATGTTTCAAGTTTCAGCTCTTGACGAATATGTTTGATCAGTTTTCAAACGTGATTCCAAATGGAATTTCTATCATTTTACTGGTGTTAGCATTTGCAGATTGCTTGGTACCCCTGTTTGGGATGTTATAACTTGAAAACCATGATAGGTGAGATAAAATGGATTGTACCACTATTTTTTCCTCTAAAAATACTCCAAGTGTGCTAATTTTCAAGTCATGAAAAATCCGTCTGCACACTTTTCCAGGTCCATTCTGTTTGCAAAAATTGCTTTTCTGCCATTGTTTCAATCTACAAAATTTGAGTAGCCTACTTTGATCACTCACCATTTGCGCCTAGTTATTCATCATAAGCTCAAATCATAGATCCATAATGTCCTCATGACAGAGAACCAATGTCCCAATTTTCGTCTTCTCAAGTGTCCATTTGCCTAGTTTTCAAAGCCAAATCCAAACCTAATTTGTTGTTATCTAATGTGTTTTCATGCAGGTGATTCTGAGAAAGAAATTTTGATGATCAATATCTTTTGATTGGGAATTCATCATAAGACAAGATCTAACAGAGTAAAAGTGTGTAGAACAAAGAGTCACTATGCCAATTTTCAAAGCTCAATTATCTATTCAAGTCAATTTTTAAGGCTAGTCAATGAACCTCCTTGCACAAAAATGACAAGTTGTAGAAAGTGATAAAATGAGTTTTTAATGATTAGTCAGTGATCAAATGTTATTCTAATCAATTTGAGATTTCAGTTGGTCAGTTTGGAGTATCAGTTGTTCAAAAATGAAATATTTTTTATAGCCGGACCCAATATGGGGTCTGACTAATTGTTCCAGATTGATGGGTTGATTCAAGATCATAAGAGTGTTGTTATCTGCTGAAAGGGGACTTTTTCTCAATGTATGATCTGTTGAGATTTTAGAAATTGATGCTTTTGATTATTCAAGGAAGGGATAACTTGTTTTCCCTCCTGGCCATTTTCCTATTCCTTGTCCTTATGAGACATCCAATGATTACATGGTTTTATGATATCCTCAAAGTTCACCATTAAGACACCAGATGAGGGTGGCTCATTTTAAAGTAGTAGCTTTGCAAGGAGCTTTGTTAGAAACAAAAGTACTAGATGTTCATAAAGTGTTTATTTCAAAGCTTGTCAATGAAATAATTTCTAGCCCTTCCAATGAACCTGCTAATGTCAAAGAGATTGACAACAAAAGCCAGGAAAGAAAGCTATCTAAAGGATAATACCAAGAAGTTGATTCAGTTAAAAGGAAAGAAGCATGCTTAAAGAAGGAAGGAGTCATTTTTAAAAAAAGAGTTGGAAGCACACATCTAGAAAGCTCAAGACAGTGGCTAAGACCAAGAAAGAGGCCTGCTTAAAGAAGTGAATGTAGTAGTTAAAGTCAATGGCATGTATATGAGCATATCACACATAGCAGAGTAAAGGGAGTTACATGCTGATTGTAGAAAAGCCAGAGCACATTAAAATTGTAGAGGGCAGAGCATCATTGAATAAGTCAATAGTTTAAAAAGCAGGCCAAAGTTTTAAAAAGAAAGCAAGGTGCCATATGAAGAAGAAGCTGGCTACCAAAAATAGAGCAAGCCATGTTCTTCACTAAAACAAGCCCACGCATTACAAAGAAAAGCACGCTGAAAAGAAGATGCCCAGAAAGTAGACAAAAGTGAACAATCAATTTTACACCAGTTTTAAAGTAGCAATTGATGGAAGCTTTTTCATTCTAATGGAATTCTTAGACAGAGGCCTTGAATGTCTAAGGCTATGGGCATGAATACAAAATGTTAAATTAAAAGATGTTTTGGAGCTAAATGGCCATTCACACCAAATGCAGAGCATGTGCAGGACATATAGTTGGGGCCACACTTTTACAACATATTATGGATATAGTTTTATGTATGGAGGGAGAGGGCTTATCATCAAATCACCTTTTGAGAGCTATCAAAAATCATTTCAAGTCAATTGATGAGATTGGAGTATTGGAAATGACAACAAATGGTTTGCAATCTATTATGAATCCAAGTGAGCTTTACCTTACAAAATGGGATGTCGATCAACATGTTCTAGTTGGATTAGCTATTTCTACTATTGTTGATGATCACAGCCATTTCTCATTAAAACTTAGGTATTATGCTACACTAGTGTGTCATTTATAAAGTGGCATTCATCACATGTCAGGGGCAAAGGAAAGTTCATAGTCAAAGAATACTCCAAAATAGGGGAGTTTGATGAAGGAAAGCACACAACAGGTAGGAAGAAGCCATTCAAAAAGGTAGACCCTGCATTCAAAGGCAACTGCAAGCAAAGAATGAGATCAATAGCATACAAAGACAATTTGAAAAGTATAAAGGGTGTCAGCAATAGAAAAGGGGAGCAATTACATTGAAGAAAAGAACCATAAAAATTTCAAGCATCAGTAACCTTTCACTGCCTAAAGACACTTAAAACACCCTGAAATCCTAAATACCCTTGTCTCAATGCACCTATCAAGAACAAGCTTGGCCAGTTGAGGTCCTTAAGTATCCTTTGACCACAAAATATGCAATGAAAAAGATAAAGAAAGATCACGTGGAGAGAAGAAAAGGAGGGAAAACTTCTGAGAAGTTTTATCCCACATTGAGTGGGTGATAACAATATAAGCTTTTTAAATACTCCAGCACTCGAATCATTAGTGTCTCAAAGACACGAGTCTCTTAGAAGGTAAGCATGCGCAAGGGGGTCCAATTGAACAACTGGCAAGTCACTGAGCAAAATTTTGAACCAAAATGTGAAAGTGCTGATGTGAAATCTAGTGCACAAGATCAAGACACATGGCACAACCGATAGTCCTCGTTATCTTGCCAAGCAAAGATGCTCACGAGATAACCATAGCGACGTAGCGAGGGTTGTTGATATTGTGACAAGTCACAGTTGGTTGGATGACTAGGCGATGATATGGCAAAAAAATTGGACCAATCACAAGGTGCCATGTGGCACAAAATTTGAGGTAGGTTGTGATGTGGTAGGCAAGTCTCAAGAACGCACCAGATTGTGCCACATGGTAGATCCAACGGATGTCACTATATCGCCAAAGGGAACTTGCTCACTCATTAGTATAGTGACATAGCAAGTATGAGGTGGCATGCTGACGTGGCAATGAGCATGACAAATAACATGGTGACATCTGGTGCCCAATTGTATAGTTGTAAACCAATCAAAATGTGCCACGTGTCAAGGATAGTCAACCAAGTTTGACCCAGATTGAAAAGGCAGGAAAATTCAAAAGGTTTCAAATATAAATTTTATTTTATTTTCCTTTTGGTTTCATGTGCAGGTTAGACATTTAAATAAACTCTGAAAACTTTGATATAGTTTAAACTTTAATGAAAGTTTAAATTTTTGCAAAATAATGTGCAAACCTGTAAATGCATTTTTTATCAAAAATGGGCACTCCAATATACCACTGGAACTAGAACAACCTGAATTTTTTGGTTATGAGGTTAGTTTTTGCACAAAATGTCACCGGTTCAAGCTACAAGAGGTTTTCTCTCAGGTTTCCAATTTGTAACTGTATTCAGGTGAGGAAGTTCAGAACTATTTTTTTGACATGGTAATAACCTAAATGTGGTTAAAAGGTGGTTAAAATGCAATTTGGGGTCGAATATAACCTCTTTCAAGTCAGTTGAATTAGGATTTCACTAGCATTTTCATGAAGTTATCAAATATTTTGGTTGCAGAAAGGTTTTCATCATTAAGCAGAGGATATTTTTAGATCAGTTACAAGTAATGATGAAAAAAAAATTAGATCAAAGGGGTAGAAAGATGAAAGAGGTTATCCAGTTGCAAGAAATTGAATTCCAAGTGGACACATGTCATTCTGAGATCAGATCCGAGAATTCACTTCTTGACATATCTTTCTTTCATCCATTCATTGTAGGGGTTGGAAAATTTGGAAAGTTTCTTTGGTATGAAGATAGTCAGTAGAATTGGCCCTAGAATTGATGAATTCTAAATGGAAGACCTGGGATGTGCTAGTTCCAAACCATGAAGCTTTTGCTTTGGTTGTGATACCCCCTTCCATCCCATCAGTTTCTCATTCCTACCATTTTCTCTCTTGTTTGATAGCATATGTTATTGTGTAGTCTGGTTTATTAGATATTTTGTGAGTCAATTTTATGCATTTTCATGTATTATTTCAAGGAAATTAATACAAAGAACAGGAAGGGTTGAGTTTCATGTTAAATCTTGTGTCCATTCTCAGTGAGTTGTAATATTTTATGATCTTTGAACAAAGATCCTAGGTCATAGTTGTAGCCCCTTAAGGTTGTATATTGTTTCATTGTTGCTTATAATTCAAGGAATTATGTAAATGCTTTAGAGATTCAATAGGGTTGCAGGTTTGTTGGGGAGGATATTAGGTAAGAATGAGATTTAAGTTGAACATTGATGTCTATTTACAAGGTGAATGGATAGATCATATATCTGAATATATGAATAAGTATCAGATATCCAAAATGCATGAGGGAGATTCATGAATTACCCAATGGATCAGGCACTGATCAGCTATAGGATCATTAGTTTGTTGTCTAGACTTGGCTTTATCCACTTTCCCCACCAACATAAAATCAAAATCAAATTCAAATCATCTTTACATTTTATTTTGAAGAGCTAGAACAGTTTAACCCTCACTCATCTTATGAGATTCATAGATTTGCATTTAGCTACTATAGATTTGTGTCATTTCATGAGTAATTAGGAGATATAAGGGTTTCATCTGCATTAAATAGATTCAGGGATATATTTTGTACTAGTACAATATCAATTGAATCTGAGGTCTACCTGCCTAGGTCTTGCAAAACCTAAAGTAGAAGAAGGGTCAAGCCTTATAGTTGGCCTAATGTCTGAAATGGCATGTTGAAAATGGGAGTTCTCTGCCCCTAGATATGTCATATTCTCATTGGGATAATTGAAAATCCTCCAGCATTTTCAAACACCAACAAAGTGGCGACTCTACTAGGGAGTTGTATTGAATCTGAATGGTAGACAAACCTTGAGAATTTGAAGAAGATTCAATACAATAGGAAGGATATGCTACAACAGTAGGGTTGTTTGAGGTGTTTACCATTTCTTTGTTGATGTTTTATGTTCCCAGTGAAGCTTTATTCATGGATAGCCGCATGTTGTAAAATTGGATGTAAATTGTGTTCTATGATTGTTATAGGTCTATCTTCAATCAATTCAGTTTGCAAGTGATGTTGAGAAAGTTCAGAGTCAAGAATTGATTTATAAAGTGTAGTTTCTTTTCAAGATGATAATGATCTGCAGGTTTCTCCTACACTGAAGATTTGGGTTAGATTTGTCAAGTGATAAATTATGTTTTATTTCTCACAAAGTGTGAGTGGGGACTCTCAAATTTCTATACCAATTTGTTCCTAGTTGATTTCATTGCAAAATTTTGAAGAATTTTTAGTTGTATGGACAGATCTGAAATTGCTAATAGATCTTGTAAAGGAAGTTTTAAATTCTTGATAAGTTTTAAAGTGTTGTTTGCAATATGCTGTTATAAGAAATTGAAGTGTAAAAAGTGAATCACAGTAGTGATCTCTTTATCCTAATTTGGATAATTAAAAACCCTCCAGCATTTTCAAACACCAACACATAGCATCACTAGAGATGATGTAGCAGTCGGGCTTTTGGCATCTTCCTTGAAAGAGAAAGTGCTATAATGGTATAGAGGTTTGCCTCATAACTCTATTGCTGATTGGGATGGGTTAGGGATAGCCTTGTGCAAGAATTTTGAGGACAAAAGTGATCATCTATCACTTTTAGAATAGTTGAAAACTATCAAGAGGGCACCCCATGAATGTATGACTAATTTTAATTATAAATTTCATAAGACATGGGATAGAATATCTACTGCGGTGAAGCCTTCCCCTAGTAATGCATTCTTGTATTATCTCAAAGCCTTCAACAATGATATTGGTACCACTCTGTAATCTATGGGAGGGGACACTCTACCAAATGATTATGAGGTTGTCATAAGAGCATAAAATATTTTGATACAGGGAGGGAAGTTAGCTTCAAGGCCCCCATTTCCTTTCTTCCCTGACATGCCCAATCATTAGGATACTCTACCCCCTAATGATACTTCCTCTAGCCTCTTTTTGTGGTCCTAACAGCCTCTACATCCTCTAATGGACTTGATAGGATTGAGACCATGATGTAGAAATTGATGCAAAATGTAGATAGGAGGATGCTAGACCAAGAAAAGAAGAAGGAGGAAAATAGTGTAGTAGTACAAAAGATGGGAAATGAGTTGGTAACTATGAGGAGGTAGCAAGCTCAAAATAATATGCCTCTCCAACTCTAGAGTAAAGGTCCCATTCATGATAGACCCCCAAACTAGAGTCATGTCCCCTATAATCATAATAGACCTATTGATCACCCTCACAATCAGAATAGACCTATCGACCACCCCTAGAATTTAAACATCAACCTAAATAGGGCTTTAGTCCCTCAAAAAAATCTTGGCCAAGATCAAGATTTCTACCCTTCTTGTAACTACTCCTATGGATATGACATGTGTTAGAAGGTTGAATCTTAGTTAGCTTTAATTGTACCAGAGTGAGTAGTTACCCAAAAACACAATGCTAATTAACTTGTTGATACTTTTGATCAGGATGGTTGTTCTTTCATAAACTATCTAGTGGAAAAGCATTGTAATGTAAACCAAGATTCTCATGCTTATAATATCAGGAGCAAGAGAATAGCTATGGAAGAGGTTACTCCTCCTCCTCCTAATTAGGCTTCAACATCAAGTGCATTATTGCATGTACAAATAGTTTCCTAGTAACGCAATGCTAGTCAGCTTACTAATACTCCTCACTGGAAAAGGAAAAATAAAAGCAGAGGAGATGTGAATAATCCTCAAGCTTTTATATCTCAAGCTTCTACATCTAGGGCTTCTACCAAGACATCTAATGCCTCTTTTAGTGTGGTATATCAAATGAGGAAGACCAATGTGAACATTTCTATGCGGGATGTTGTTGCTACTATGCCATTACAAAAGAGACTACTACAATATGAGTTGGAAGGCATTGAACTCAAAGATTAGCTACCTAGCATGGAGAATGTCATGATTTTGGTACAACCATCAAAGGAGGTAGAAACAAGTAAAAAGGTTAGGCCTCCTCCATTTTATGTTTCTTTTATTATGAGAGATAAGCTAGTCCACAACTACATGATTGATTCAAGGACTAGTAGTTCAATAATGCCCAAATGTGTTGTTGATATTTTAGAAGTGAAATATGAACACATTATTAAGGATGTATTGTAGTTAGATGGTAGTACTATCAAAATTGTTGAAATCCTTAGAAATATTAAAATAGCCTTACATGCATGCCCCAGTTGTACTATAGTTAAAGATATATCAATTGCTAAGGTTAAGCCACATTTTTCCATTTGTATTTCAAGAGATTTCACTGCCCAAATAGGTGGTTACATATCCTCTGATTGGTCATATATGTTTTTCAGAACTAGATATGGAACCAAAGCTTCAATTAGAGTAGAACCATTAGCCCTCCATTATATTGATTCCTACACTCCTAATCTCATAAATATGAACTAAACCATCCTAGAGATAGATGAGAATGACATAGAAAATGAGCATGCCACTTCTTTAGTCGAGATACCTAATTTTCTCGTAGATGAGTGGGCTAATGTACATCAGTTCGTTCCTATATCAAAAACCTTAGAGATAAGCGTTGGCACCTATTGTATATCAAAAAAGGATGCTCTTGTTTCCAACTTAATGAAAATCAAAAAAGATACAAGTGAAATATGGAGTATATATTTTGATGGGTCAAGAAATCAAAATGGATCAGGGGCTAGTGTGATGTTGGTTTCTCTAGCACTAGAAAGGTACTACTTCTCATTTAGGCTTCAATTTAGTTGTACAAATAATGTGGTTGAGTATGAGGCATTGATTCAAGGTCTCTTACTTGCTCAAAAAAGAGGAATTCAAGCATTACGTGTATATGGAGATAGTGAGTTGGTGGTTAATTAGGTGAGGAATCAAAATGTTACTAAGAATGGTTTTCTCAAGTCTTATAAACATAGAGTATGGGATTTTCTTGAAAGTTCCAATGCATTTAATATTCAAAGCATCCCTAGAAGAGGAAATAGACATACTGATAGACTTGTAGAAGTGGGTGCATCTTATGATGTTCCAAGAAGCCTCAAAGATGAGAATAAGAAGAAGATTAATGTGGTGGTTAGACCTAATAACTTTGATAATAATATCAATTGGTAGCTCTTTGAATTTGATGCACAAATTTTGAGTTTCTTGTAGAATAAAGTAGAGTTCTCAAATAAAAATCACTCAAGATAGTATGACCAATATGGTGATCAAATCATCAACCTCAACTCCAATAAGTTGCCTAATGGTCTCATTACCTTAGAGAGTGTCTTCAATCCTAATGACCAAGCAAGGGATGGATGCACAAATCTTGTTGCAAGCAAAGGACATCTATTGGCATTAAGTTATGTTTATCATTAGTGACAACACTTATTCATAATTCTGTATGGTTATTGATTTCATCATTCGGTCTCCAATGTTTATCGATCATTCAGTGGTTGCCAAGTGAGTTCAACAATTTAGCAGTTCACATCAAGCATTCTAGAGTTTACCAAGTGAAAAAAAGAAGTGTGAATTCTAGCACTTATCACTAAGCTTCACAGTGTCTATCGAGTCATCAATTTTTGTGATGTGAAGCCAATTTCTATTGAGTGATGGGATGAGCAATGTTTATCAAGTGCAAGCAATGTAAGCATAGTATTCTATTTCTACTAAGTTACACTATATCTACTGAGTTTCCAATGTTCACTGAGTTTGAAGCTATGTCAAGTGATTAGTATGGACTGAGTCTTTGCTTCTACCAAATACATGATGATTCTGAGTAATGCAATGGATGCCAAGTATCAAAAGGTCACCAAGTCAGCTTTTAGAACCTGATTTTCTACATTTGGACTAACTCAATAATATTTGTGTTAACTTTTGTTTTAGCTAACCTTGTAATTATGAGAATTGGGATGGTATATATGTAATGTATTGTATCATACTCAAGTGTGTAAGAATGAAGTAATGTTTTAAGAAGAGTGAATGCAAATGTGAATCAGCAGTAGAGAAAGGTAGACACTAAGGTCAAATCAAGTGTAGTAAAGTTTTATCTATCACAAGAGGTTTTCAGCATTTCAAAGATCTAATCAACAATTAAGTTGTAAGTCAAATCTACTATTTCATCCTAATAGGTGAATTAGTTTCTAAATCCTTTAACAGGGTAGACTTAACAATCTTTTCATTGAATCTCTTAACAAAGTGCATACTTCATTGTATGTTTGTAAAACCTCTAACAAGGTGGACCTAGTAGTCCTAATTGCTCCTAACAGGAAAAATCATCATAAGTGATCATTGTAAGCTTTAACAAGCTAACTTTATACTATAGTATTGAAGTTTTGTGGGTATCATCCCCACCCCAGTTTTACTTTCTATTCAAAAGGTTTCTAGGTCACCAAATATTGTGTTCATGTGCTATGAATGTTTATCTTTCAATTTCTCATGCATGCAAAAAATTAAATCAATTAATGGTGAATGGGTTATGTTGTTAAGTGTTGAATTTTTTCAAAAGTTTTGAGGTTATTGATTCACCCCTCCCCTCTCAGTAACCTAGCTAGTCTTGATTATTTCCAACAATTGGTATTAGAGCTTTGTGATTCTCTAGATAAAGTTTGACAACTTGAAAAAAAGATCAAGGATAATAGAGATATTCAAACTTGACAAATCCATTGACAATGAGAAGATAGATCTGGAGATGGCCATAGCTCAACTCAAAGAAGCAAAAGAACATCTTTCCCAAATCCTAAAAAGAAGGAAGGAACTTGCAAAATAGATGAATGAACACCAGTATGTTGAAGAAAAGATTGAAGATTTATTCCCTTCAAGCAGTTTAGATGAAGCAAATGAGGCAATCAAAGAACTCCTAGAGAAGAATGGTTCCCTACAAGAAGAGGTAAGAAAATTGAAAAGAGGACAAAAAATTTAGTCAATACGATTGTATGAAATTTTGGAATAAAGGAACAAGGCAAGTGAAGACTTGGAGGCAAAAAACAATGAAACTCAAAATTAATCCCTTCAAAAAGAAAGTCTTATCAATCAGCTCTCTAATGCAAATAAGGAAATCATGAGTTTGAGATCTAAAAATGAAAGGTTAAGGAATGATTTAAGCACTGAAAGACAAATCAATGAAAGATTGAAAGTTGATCTAAATTCTGAGAAGCAACTCAATGAAAGAATAATGAAACCCCAAGTAAACATGGATGAATTGAATCAGTAAAGTGAGCAAAATCTTTATACGCAAAAGGGTAAAGTAGGACTTGGATACAAAGAAGAAGGTGAATCCTCTAAATAAGGTGCTCAACGAAATCAAAGACCTACTTGCAATCACTATGGTAAGATAGGTCATACATCTAAAAAATGTTGGAGCAATGGAAAGGAAAAATTCAATGGAAAATGCTACAATTGTAATCAGCATGGTCATAAAGCAAATGAATGCAAAGAAAAACCAAAGTTTGAAGATAAATGTCCCAAATTCAATAAACAAGGTCACAAGGCATCTGAATGTAGATCAAAACTATTCAATCTAGCTGAAAAATTTGTAAAGGCAATATTTGATTGGGACTACAATACTTGGTGTAGATGTCATTACTATGGAGAATATGGACACATTGGCATAAACTGTGCAAGGCATCACTTGAGAAGAAAGGATGCTACAATAAGATGTTACACATGCACTAAACTTGGTCATATAGCTAAAAATTGCATGAATATAGGTAGAGTTGAAGATGAAAAGAAAGATAAAGCTGATAACATCAGGAAGTAGATGAGATAGTAGTGGATTCCTAAATCTACCAAGCAAGCCAGTTCAAATGATGATCATGTCACTCAAGAAGTGGGTGACTCCACGATTTCCAATTAAGTTCTTAGGGAAGAACTGGAGCTATACTCTTAGGGTCACATCTTAAATAGTTCCAATGAAAGGAAGGAAAGATCCAAATTAGTATTTTAGATACAGAGGGATCACAAAAGTTTAACATCAGTATTCAATGAGTGAGGCTAGTCATACTGAGCGAGGTCGAGAATAACAAAGTTTTGTTTGGTCATCGAGTTACAAGGTTCTATCGAGTTATCTGGAAAAATAATGGATGATAGCCTATCAAGCACTATGTCATTATGGCTCCCATTGTACCAAGCAGTAATGGAAAATTTTCATCAAAAAGGGCAGAATTTTGACTTCATTTTCATTGCAAATTTAGTATATCTAGAGCAGAGCAATTTTTAGAGCATCCAAGTGATCTTGAGTAAAATTTATAGTGAAATTTTTGAAGAATCTTTTCTTAGTCTACCAAGCAATCATGGCATCCACTAGCAACAGTAGTAAGACAAAGAAAGGATCGGAGATGTTAGTGTAAGGCATCAAATGGAAGGCCCCGAATTTCAAATTGGTACCAGCAATTGCGAAATCACTCAACCCTAATGGAGCTCAGTTAAAAATTCCATCAAAGGTACTTCTCATAAATGATATCGGTAAAAGAACATATCTGTGTCATTGTTTATGATATCAAAACCTATTTTGGTCAAATCTCATTTCTCTATCAAAACTAAAAAAATTCAAAAACTAAAAATACCCTTTTATAGATCTTAGATTCAATATCATCATTACATAAATTTTTGAGTGTTTTGATTAGTTATAATATGTTATAATCTAAAAAATATTATAAGTTGATATTTCAACATTTCAGAAGATGCTCCCTCAAAAAAGGAAAAAAAAAGTAAATCATATCAAAAAAATTTAAAAATTATATTTATCTCTAGAGGAGAGAATCCTCTTCATGAATATGTAATTTTTTTTCAAGAAGGTATAGATTTGATAGGGAAGTTTTGATGGGAGGGAAAAACTGTTGGATTCTGATAAGGTCAAACTTGAGTACTTATAACAAAGAAAACATACATCAAAAATAATAATTTCTTTTTTTGTTCACTAGATATACATGTCATCTATAAGATATTTTCAAATAAGAACAAAAAAAGATGATTTACATATACTTCTTTGGTGGGAACTACACCCTATATTTTTTACAATTAAAAAAGGGACTTCAAAATAAAATAAAATGAATAATTTCTTTTTTTTTTAATTAAAATTATAGGCATAAAATTCATCCAATTCTACACATTTCATTAGTTTACATCATCTTCATATTTTAAACACAAATACCATTTTTTTGTCATTAATGTTGAACTATCACACTCTGATATCCCATTTCTTTATAAAAGGTGACACAGGTTTATGCATTTACCCATATTCATACTCATTTCAAATGTGTTGTGCAAGAAATTAGAACCCTAGAAATGGACAATGCCCTAGGATAATTGTGTGTTGATGGAACCCTCAAACCAGAGTATAAACATTTAGAGGAGAAAGGCTTGACCCACATTCGACACCTACCAAGAAACTTCCAAATCAAATGGATTAGGTATATTTTGAGTTTTGTGCATAATGGTTAGCTGTGGTTAGAGTAACCCATCTTGATAACAAAGAAGATGATTCACAGAATCACGGGTCTCCCTATGCTTAACAAGGTCAAAGTTACCAAAACCCTAGGTCAGAATGAGCTACAGAAGAAGACCCTAGCTAAGTGGGATGGCAGAGGACTAAAGATCAGCAATGTATCTGATGTGGAACTTAGGTTTGGTATTCATGTCATTGCACATAAGATATATATCTCTTGTCGATTGAATAGTATGTTGTGTGAGGCTGTGGACCTAGCTTATAAGGTAGTAAAGGAGAATTTAGAATTTGATTTGGCAAATCTAATGTTGAAATAGTTAAATAAGAACATGGAAAGTATTAGGACATCAAGAATAACCCATGTAAATCTAGTTCCTTGTTAACCTATTTTTTCTTTTATGTTCAAAAATTTTTCCCTTGCAAAGGATCAGTGGTACGGAGAAAAGACACTCCAGTTTTGTACCAAATTAATGAGTTCATTGTAGAAATGGGTGACAATTTTGATAGTATAATGGACAACTATTTTGAAATCTTTAAAGAGAAGATGAATAACAGGTTCTAGATTCCACAAAAACTAGTTGAAGACTACAAGGATGATGTTTCTTTAATGGTTGAGTGTGACAAAGTGTACATTCAGGCAATTAGGCCTAGAATTGTATGGGTGAAACCTTTTCCCTATGAGGTTAATATTGATAAAACCAAAGAGATAATTGAATCCCTAGTAAGCAAGCCTGTAGATCCAAAGTTACCTATCCTTAGAACTTATGATGAAGCCAAAGCCAAAATAGAGCTTGAGATCAAGCTACCACAGGTGGTAAGTAAAGATAAGAGGAAGATAGCAAAGTTGAAAATAGAAAATGCTCCTCTTATGCTTACCGAGGGAAAAGGAGAAGATGAAGAATAATTTGAGAATGAAGAGCAAGAATTAGAAAAGGAGGAAGAGCCTATGAAAAAGAAATGCAAGGTGATTATCACCAAGCCACCCAAGGCCTCTATAGTTCTGTTCACAAGAAGATCTAAGAAGAAAGGAGATAGTGAAGTTGTGTTTAATAAGCCTCCACCCACTTTTCAAGAAAGACTCAACCAATTAAGAGTAGGTGCTAGAATCAATAACTTAAAAGCACTCAAATATCAAACCAGGACTCTAGCAGAACAAAAAGAGGTTGAAGATTTGATCATGGACAAGTTAGGAAGATGGAAATTCTCTCATGATCAGTTTTCTTCACAAATCCATGTAGTTTTGTTAGAAAAGGTCAAGGTTAGATGAGAATCAGCTATGTAGATAGCCAAGGATATATTTGAGCAATCTTTGAGACAGTTGCTATCGAATCTTACTAATGCAAAGGTTAAGGAAGCAATGAAAAAAATGGAGAGAAGATGATGATGAGATGTAATGTCCCCATTTTAGCAGTTGACCAAGTGTGTGTGCGTTAGCCTTGTTCTACATGGTCCCGAGGGCTAACGAAGGGTTTAATGGGATCTTGGAGTGTTTTGGCCTAGTCATTTCCAGTTTGGGCCAAAACGAAGTTGATTTACTCAGTTTCAGGCATACTTACTATTTTTAGTAAGTCAGCAGGACACAGTGCAGGTCAATTTTGGTGATTGGATTCGATACTCCTCGGTGAGAGCTTTTCGATGAGCTATCACTCGCATTATTCAGAGTTCGATTGCTAATACATTTTAATGCCTGAAGTTTTATTAAACTAACGTCTAATTTAATTGTAAAATATTAAAGTGTTACTTTAATATTTATTTTATGGTGATGTGTACCCAAGGGAGACATAAGGGGTATTTTAATATATGTTTTATATTACACATCTTTTATCCCACATTGCCCATATGAGTTGAGCGGACCCGTGGGAATAGAATAAAAGGAAGCATCTGTGGCTTCATTAGGCAGGTTGAATATGAGAAGAAATTGGTGTGTGAGTTGCAGCTTTGTTCTTGGCATTTGAGGACATCTATCCTCTCTTGTAACATTCTAGACGTCATTCCCTTGGGGTTTGGCCTTTGGAATTCTTTCTTATTGGCTTTAGTATCAGGCAATTTAGTTGCATTTCCGGCTATAGGCAGATTTGATATTTTGCTCATATCTTCTTCACTACTTGTTCGACGCTTATGCCGCTTGGAGGGAATGGTATTATGAAGGTAGTGGACTGATTGGAGGGCAAAGTATTGTAGCAGCAAGTTCGTAAGCATGGGCTGGAGTATTATGACAATATTGCTGAAGTAATTAGTGAGTTGATAAATCTGCCATGTATTTGGTTTTATGAATTCTGAAAATAACATTTTATTAGCAGCAGTTCATTTCCACTTTGCATATTGTTGTAGTTTCTCTCTTGTTTATGTTTTATGATACCAATTCCATGCACGAAACACAACAAACAAATAAACGTTTGATTTCCAGAGTTATAAGGGGTTTTAAGAGGTTGCATGCAAACTGTTTGACATAATTCCTTTTAGCAATTTGGTTTAGTTTTTGGAACATTCAGGGGTGCCCATTACAGTGGTATCAGAGCTTCCTTGCAAAGTCTTTCATAAAGTTATAACCGGTGGGTGCCCATTACAGTGGTATCAGAGCTATAAGTCCTGCCATCCTGTGGAGGTCTTATAGGGAATTTGGAACAGACGGATAGAGGGAAAAAGTAAGTAAAAAACACGGGCTAAGAATTTATGTTTGAGCATGCGACAGGGGTCTTATAATTTTCGCGATACCAAAGCAAGACAAAATAGGATTTCAGACTTGCAAAGAAAACAGTCTAGTACATCTGTGCAGGGGGACATTGAATTCAACCATACAGACACAGAGGAGATATTTTGTGATCAGGACAATAATATGGGTGATCGAGATGACAGGAATACAGGATTAGGCAGAGGCAGAAATGCTGGTCCAGATCAGGAGGAGGTACTGTTCCGACAGTTACTGGATACATTAGAGCAGGGGCAGCGTATGCAGCAGGAGCAGAATAGGCGAATGGACATGATGTTGCAGCTCATGGCTAGACAGATGGGTGTCAATATTAATCCAGGTGATGCCAACAACAGAAACAATAACAACGAGGAAAACAATAACAACGGGGGAAACAATAACCATGAAGGCCAAGGCAACAACAATGGCCCTGAGAATAACATTAATGGTAATAATGGACACGGCAATAATGGGAATGAGGCTGATAACTTTAGACACGTTGCACGCCCAGCACAGACTGTGAGCTCGAGACCTCTTCTACCCACTTTTCCACCCAGAGATCCGGTTCATCCAGTAAACGAACCGCAGATTACCGAGTTACAAGATCAGTTCAGGAGGGACTGGGAGGCTAGTGGACCAGAGTTTCAGGCGGATATTTCTCTTAGAGATTATATGGACTTGAGGATGAGACACATGCCTAAAGCAGGAGGGAGGAATCAAAACTTTGAGCTGAGGAAGAAAGTTGGAAAACTTTCTTTACCTTATTATGATGCTTCAGGGAAGATGACTGCACGAGCTTGGGTGCAAAAGGTAGATACATACTTGTAGCTAAATCCTATGCCTGAGGAGGAGGCTATCAAGTATGCGGCTATGCACTTGGATGGCATTGCACATGAATGGTGGCATCATGGCATGGTGACTTTGGGGCATAATCAGATTACATCCTATGAGGAATTCACTGAAACATTGATTGGGAGATTTGACACTAAGGATCCTGAGTTACATTTCAAGGAGCTAGCACAGTTAAAACAGTCAGGTTCTGTGGATGCTTACATTGCCGAGTTTCAGCGCTTGTCTGTACTTGTTACTGATATCTCTCCTAGGAGATTGGTGGTGTTATTTTGTGATGGTCTTGCTGATCCATTACGAGGTTGGGTGAAGGGACATGATCCACTCACGTTAGCTGAAGCAACTAAAAAGGCACGAGATTTAGCCCCTTCGGTATACAAAGGAAAAAACCATTCAACAGATTCTTCCTACTGCAAGGACAAAGACAAAAAATCATTTCAGAAAGAGTATAGCAAACCCAAAGAAGGATCAAAAGGACTAGACAATGAAACCTTGAATGAACTTCGAAAGAAGAAGCTGTGCTTCCATTGTAGAGAGCCTTGGGACTTATCTCATAAATGTTCTCTCAAGGCTAAGGCAAATCAAATGGAGTATTTTTCATCAGAAGAGTCAGAGTTAGAAGGGGAGGATCAGCACTCCGATTCAGATGAGGGTAACACTATAGAGGAGAGCAACATTCCTAAGGATGATAGATCGTTGGCACGCTTGACAGGGGCCCAAAAGGCAATCACATTTAAGGTCAGGGGTACTATCCAGGGGCAGAAAGTGATATCTCTTATTGACACTGGGGCTACACATAACTTCATAGATGCACAGTTGGTAGCCAGGAGAGGATTACAGACAGAGGAGCATGATGGGTTTAGAGTCATGGTGGCTAACGGTGATAAGTTATTATGCACTCGAAAGATATCTAATCTTCGCATCAGGTTTGGAGATGGCTACGAGTTGGAGGATGAGTTCTATGTTGTGGACATGGGAGATTATGATGTCATCCTTGGCATGACATGGATGGCTTCACTAGTTGAGTTCACACTCAATCTAGCGAAATTGGAGATGAGATTCCAGCATGAGGGGAGAACTGTGGTACTTAGAGGGCTTAAGGTCATTTGATTTCCACAATCCATTAGTAATATCATGAGAATTTCTGGAGTTTGATTGTGTTGTGATTTTTAAGCATCTTAAAAATCACAACACAATCAAACTCCAGAAATTCTCATGATATTACTTAGAGGGCTTTCAGATGGAGGTTGCAGAATAGTGTCCTTGAGGAGAATGCAGAGATTTTTTTGTCATGATGACATAGAGTGGGCGGAAGAGTGCCACATTATGCCAACTTCACCAGAGCCACAAGAAAAGAGTCATCCACTAGATGTCCAGAAGATACTCGATAGACACGCTAAAGTATTTAGCGATATTCCTCATGGGGTTCCTCCTGACAGAGGGATGGAACATGTTATTGAGCTCGAGGAGGGAGCCAAACCAGTTATGATTACTCCCTATCGTCATCCTAAGAAACACAAGGATGAGATAGAGAAGGCGATTAAGGATTTGTTGGAGATGGGGCATATCAGGCCCAGTAAGAGCCCTTTTGCTTCAACAGTAGTATTGGTAAAGAAGAAGGATGGGACGATGTGCATGTGCATCGATTACAGGGCAGTGAATAAGAAAAAAATTTAAAACAGGTATCCCATTCCTAGGATTGATGAACTGATTGATGAGTTGCATGGGGCATGCTTCTTCACCAAAATTGATTTGCGATCCGGATATCATCATATCAGGATGAGAGCAAAGGACATTGAGAAAATAGCCTTCTGATGTCACTATGGCCACTTTGAGTTCATGGTTATGCCATTTGGTCTAACCAATGCACCTGCTACATTTCAAAGTTGTATGAACCAGGTATTCAGGAAGCAGCTGAGGAGATTTGTCTTGATCTTCTTTGATGAAATCTTGGTCTTCAGTAAGACCTGGGAGGAGCACTTACATCATCTAGAGGAGGTGTTATCTATTCTAGAGAGAGAGTCATTGTATGCCAAGGAATCTAAATGTGAGTTTGGCATGACTGAGCTCCTTTACCTGGGGCATATCATTAGTGCAGATGGTGTTCGGGTTGATCCCGAAAAGATTAGAGCTATTGTAGAATGGCCTACTCCCACAAACCTTACACAGCTTAAGGGATTCTTTGGTTTATGTGGTTTTTATAGGAGGTTTGTTAAGGGATTCTCACAGATTGCTACACCCTTGACAGATCTTACCAGGAAAGGAGCCTTCGTGTGGACAGGGGCAGCATAGAGGTGTTTTGAGCATTTCAAGCAGGTAATGTCTTCATGTCCAGTTCTAGCTCTACTGGATTTCACGAAGCCTTTTGAGCTTCATTGTGATGCATCTGGTGATGGGATTAGAGCAGTATTGATGGAGGAGAAGCATCCCATTGCATTCGAGAGTAGGAAGCTCCGAGGAGTTGAGAAAATTTATTTTGTCTATGACCGGGAGATGTTGGCCATAATGCATGCATTGGCCAAATTTCGATCATATTTGGTAGGTGGACATTTTTTGATCAAGACTGATCACAACAGTATTAAATACTTCATGAGCCAGCGTGATCTTAATGACCGGCAACAAAAATGGGTGACTAAATTGCAGGTTTATGACTTTGACATAGAGTTTGTCAAAGGTAAGAAAAATGTGGTGGCTGATGCCTTATCTTGGAGACCTCACTTATGTGCTCTGGTAGAGATTTCAAGAGATTGGAGAGATCGGATTATAGCAGAGTATGTCAGAGATGCTTGGGCTTCTGGATTGATTTTAGGTACCATACAGGATTATCGCTATGAGGTGATAGATGGATTGATCAAAGTTCAAGACAGGGTTTATTTGATTCCATCATCACATTTGAGAGAGGCGATACTGAAGGCATTTCATGATGCACCCACAGCTGGACATCTGGGGGTCTTCAAGACCTACAGGCAGATCCGAGAGCAGTTTTCATGGAAAGGGCTCAAGGATGATGTTCAGAGGTATGTCAGGGAGTGTTTGGTTTGTCAACAGAATAAGGGAGAACACACATTTCCTGTAGGTTTATTACAGCCCTTGCCCATTCCTGATAGGAAATGGGAAAGTATTTTGATGGACTTCATCACTGGTTTACCACGAGTACAAGGAAGGGATTGCATCTATGTGGTGGTGGACCGCTTGACGAAGTTTGCTCATTTCATTGCTATTCCGTCCACTTACACAGCAGCACAGGTGGCAGAGCTTTTCTTTAAAGAGATATTCAGGTTACATGGGTTGCCCAGATTCATTGTCAGCGACCGGGATAGTAAGTTTATGAGTGTTTTTTGGCAAGAGTTTTTTAGGTTGTGTGGTACAGATCTTACACCTAGCACTAGTTATCACCCGCAAACAGATGGGCAAACAGAGATTGTGAATAAATGGGCGGAAGGATATTTGAGGAACTATGTAACTACACAACAAAAGGCTTGGATCAGATGGTTGCATATGGGAGAGTATTGTTATAACACCACTTATCATATGTCCATCAAGATGACTCCTTTCATCGCACTCTATGGTTATGAAGCACCTAGCTTCATGGATTTAGTTTTGGGGGACAGTAGAGTGCCCAAAGCCAAAAACTTATTGCAGGATAGTCAGGACATCCTGAAAGTGCTCAAAGAGAATATACAACAGGCCCAGAATCAACAAAAATTGTATGCTGATCAGCACCGAATAGAGCGTAGCTTCGAGGTAGGGGATATGGTTTACTTGAGGCTACAACCATATAGACAGTCATCGCTCAAGAAGAGCGGAGCTGAAAAGTTGAAACCTAGATTTTATGGTCCATACAAGGTGATTCGCAAAGTGGGCAAAGTCGCCTATGAGCTTGAGCTTCCAGAAGGCAATCGAGTGCACAATGTGTTTCATGTGTCTAGGCTTGAGAAAGCCATTGGTCAGAGTGTAGTGCCTTCTGCAGATTTACCCCCTTTGGATGAGTAGTGGAAGCTTCTGTTAGTACCTGAGGCTATTTTGGATACCAGAGAGAGGAAGCTTAGAAGCAGGATAGTGAAGGAGTATTTGGTCAGATGGAAAGACCTGCCAGAGGAAGATTCTACATGGGAGAGTGAGCAGGTTATTCAGCAGGCTGGACTGAGATTGCTTGAGGACAAGCAATTTCAAGGGGGGTGGACTGTAATGTCCCCATTTTAGCAATTGACCAAGTGTGTGTGCGTTAGCCTTGTTCTACATGGTCTCGAGGGCTAACGAAGGGTTTAATGGGATCTTGGAGTGTTTTGGCCTAGTCATTTCCAGTTTGGGCCAAAACGAAGTTGATTTACTCAGTTTTAGGCATACTTACAATTTTTAGTAAGTCAGTAGGACACAGTGCAGGTCAATTTTGGTGATTGGATTCTATACTCCTCGGTGAGAGCTTTTCGATGAGCTATCACTCGCATTATTCAGAGTTCGATTGCTAATACATTTTAATGCCTGAAGTTTTATTAAAGTAACGTCTAATTTAACTGTAAAATATTAAAGTGTTACTTTAATATTTATTTTATGGTGATGTGTACCCAAGGGAGACATAAGGGGTATTTTAATATATGTTTTATATTACACATCTTTTATCCCACATTGCCCATATGAGTTGAGCGGACCCGTGGGAATAGAATAAAAGGAAGCATCTGTGGCTTCATTAGGCAGGTTGAATATGAGAAGAAATTGTTGTGTGAGTTGCAGCTTTGTTCTTGGCATTTGAGGATGTCTATCCTCTCTTGTAACATTCTAGATGTCATTCCCTTGGGGTTTGGCCTTTGGAATTCTTTCTTATTGGCTTTAGTATCAGGCAGTTTAGTTGCATTTCTGGCTACAGGCAGATTTGATATTTTGCTCATATCTTCTTCACTACTTGTCCGACGCTTATGCCGCTTGGAGGGAATGGTATTATGAAGGTAGTGGACTGATTGGAGGACAAAGTATTGTAGCAGCAAGTTTGTAAGCATGGGCTGGATGTAACATACCCTACTAATTCTACCTTGAATTTTTTAGTTTTGATTCAATAACATTTTGTCAAACAGTTGGTGTGCAAAGTCTGATTTATAATTTCTGAGTTCTTGTTCAGATGTTATAATACTTCTCTGCCAAACAATGACCATATGATCTGAAGAATAGCAAGGACAAATATCTTGGCACTTGAACACTACTACAAATATGCAATGTAAAGAGTTCTTATGGACTGATCCTAAATGTTCCGTACACTTATTCCTCTATTCAAGATATACAAACTTCATATAGCTGTGTACAAAAGTGACTGAGTTTGTAGTGCAAAGACTGTTACACAGTGACTGAATATGCAAAACTCTTTATAATTATGACACCTATACATTCATTGAACTATTATAATCGGGTGTAGAAGAACCTGGAAATAATATGATCGTTGCTGTTCGAAATTTGAGGATGGATGTCCAGTTTAGCAACCCATCTAACAGCTGCTCGGTTAGGGTATGAAATATGACCTCCAAGTACACAGAATGAGGATTGTTCATGCGCACTATTCACATGCACTGTTCACGCGCACTGTAGCAGCACTGTTTACCCACAAACCTGCTCCAAATCTCACCTCCAAATCTGCTGTCCATGCTGTTCAATGTTTGCAATGATATGCCTTTGGAAATGGAACAATTTCAATCTTACCTGTAGCTGAAAAATTGAAGCTGAATGCACACAGTATGAAGCTAATAGATCTTAAATCCCTTGACTCTGTCTTCCAAGAGCGAAAGGATTGTCACCAATGGAGGATTTCGTCTCCAAAAGCCAGCAACCAAACCAACCAAACTAAGCTTGAATTCATCAATCTCTTCATATCTCCACACCCCATTCATGGCTGTATATAAAGTCCTCTTAGAGGGTCGACCCCCACTCCACAAGCAATGTGGGATTAAATCTCATATTTGCATTTTAATATATTGTTTCCATTTATCACTTTAAAATACAAAATATAATAAAGTAACCTTATAATATTAATTTAATTGAAGTTACTTTATTAAATAACTTCCGGCATTAAAATTCCATAGCAAATGATCTCGAAACACCACAAATGATAGCTCGTTAGAAAGAGCTAAGAAAAACACATCCAACCCCATCATCAAAATTATCATCCGGCTAGCCTGGCTGACTTACTAAAAATAGTAAGTCACATTGTAAATGCCTCCAAACGAACTTAGTTGGCCCCAGAACAAAATCGACTAGGCCAAAACACCACAAGATCCCGTCCATGTCCTTGTTAGCCCCCGGGACCACATAGAAGTAGGCTAACGACAACATATATCCAAATTGGTTAAACAGGGGACATTACAGTCCGCCCCTCTTGAAATTGCTTGTCCCCAAGCAATCTCAACTCTGGATGTTGAAGAACCTGCTCTGCCTCCCATGTTGCATCCTCAATAGGTAGGTTCCTCCACTTCACTAGGTACTCCCTGATAGTCCTCCTGCGAAGCACCCTCTCCCGGGTGTCAAGTATAGCTTCAGGAACCAAGATAAGCTTTCCCTCATCATCGAGAGGTGGCAATACTACTGAAGGCACCACATTGTGCCCCAATGCCTTTTTAAGGCGTGACACATGGAACACATTATGCACTTTACTGTCTGCAGGCAGTTCCAACTCATAAGCTACCTCGCCCACTCTCCTGATTACTCTGAATGGTCCATAGTAGCGCGGTTTCAATTTCTCTGTTCCACTCCTCTTGAGAGAGGACTGCCTATACGGCTGTAACATGAGGTACACCATGTCTCCCACCTCAAAAGACCTCTCAACCCTGTGCTGATCAGCATATTGCTTCTGCTGATTTTGTGCCTTTTGCAAGTTTTCCTTCAAGGATCACATAATGTCCTGACACTCTTGCAAAAGATCCTTGGCCTTAGGCACCCTACTGTCCCCAAATAACAAATCCAAGAAATTAGGAGCATCATACCCGTATAGTGCCATAAAAGGGGACATTTGAATAGACATATGGTAAGAGGTATTATAGCAGTACTCCCCTAGATGTAGCCACTTCACCCAAGCCCTCTGCTGCCCTGCAATATAGTTTCGGAGATATCCCTCAACCCACTTGTTCACTATCTCTGTTTGCCCATCAGTTTGGGGGTGGTAACTGGTACTCGGAGTGAGCTCTGTTCCACATAACTTGAACAACTCCTGCCAAAAGTGGCTCATAAATCTGCTGTCTCTGTCACTGACTATGCTTCTTGGTATCCCATGTAGTCTGAATACCTCTCGAAAAAATAGTTCTGCTGTTTGTGTTGCTGAATACGTAGACGAAATTGCAAAGAAATGTGCAAATTTCGTCAATCTGTCTACCACAACAAAGATACAATCCCGACCCTGTGCCTTGGGGAGGCCTGTGATGAAATCCATGGAAATGCTATCCCACTTCTTCTCTGGTATGGGTAGGGGCTGTAGTAAACCACCTGGAAAGGAATGTTCCTATTTGTTCTGCTAACATACTTGGCACTCTCTAACAAATTGAAGCACCTCTGTTTTGAGTCCTTTCCAAGTGAAGCGCTCTCTCACCTGCCGATATGTCTTAAAGAATCCAGGATGTCCTGCCAATGGTGAATCATGAAACGCCCTCAAAATCTTCTGCTTCATAGCAGACCCAGGTACTAAATAAATCCTTTCCTTGTAGATGATCAGATCATTTACAACAGTGTATCGGCTATCCTGAATAGTTCCTTCAATAATACTAGATGCCCAACTATCCTTGGCATACTCTGCCAAGATCAACTCTCTCCAATCATCCATGACTATCCCAACAGCAAGCAAATGAGGCCTTCTGGATAAAGCATCTGCGACAATATTTTTCTTCCCTTTGACGTAGACTATGTCAAAATCATAAGCTTGTAACTTACTCACCCATTTCTATTGCCTGTCATTAAGATCCTTCTGCCCAAGGAAGTGTTTCAAGCTGTTATGATCTGTTTTTACTGTGAATCGGCTCCCTGCTAAATATTGCCTGAACTTAGCTAGCACGTGCATGATTGCTAGCATTTCTTTGTCATAGATGCTGTAAGTTCTCTCAACACCTCGTAATTTCCTGCTCTCATATGCGATGGGATGTTTGTCCTGCATGAGGACAGCTCCTACGCCCTCTCCCGAGGCATCACACTGCAGCTCAAAAGGCCTGGTGAAATCTGGAATGGCTAAAATAGGACACGTACTCATCAGCTCCTTGAACCTGTCAAAACAATCCTGAGCCCTCTCTGACCACTTGAAACTGTCTCTCCGTGTCAAATCTGTAAGTGGTGCTGCTATCTGTGAAAATCCCTTCACAAATCTGCGGTAGAACCCACAAAGCCCAAGAAATCCCTTGAGTTGTGAAGTGTTCCTCGATGGTGGCCAATCCAGAATGGCCCTGATCTTGTCTGGGTCAACCCGAACACTTCCTGCACTAATAATATGCCCTAGATAGAGCAACTCTATCATCCCGAACTCGCATTTACTCATCTTGGCATATAATGACTCCCTCTCTAGAATACTGAGCACTGTATCAATATGCTTCAAATGTTCCTCCCAAGTGTGGCTGTATATCAGTATATCATCAAAGAATATCAACACAAAATTCCTCAGCTGATCTCTGAACACTCTATTCATACAGGACTGGAAAGTGGCGGGAGCATTAGTCAACCCGAAAGGCATGACTAAGAACTCAAAATGTCCGTAGTGGCATCTAAAAGCTGTCTTCTCCACATCCCCCTCTCTAACCCGTATCTGGTGGTAGCCAGATCTCAAATCAATCTTAGAGAAGTAGCATGCACCGTGCAATTCATCAATAAGCTCATCGATGCGCGGGATAGGGTATCGGTTCTTGATTGTCTTCTTGTTTAGCTCCCTATAATCAATGCACATCCTCATTGTACCATCCTTCTTCTTCACCAATACTACTGAAGAAGCAAAAGGACTCTTGCTTGGCCGTATGTGCCCCATGTCAATCAACTCCTTGATTGCCTTTTCTATTTCATCCTTATATCTCTTGGGGTGGCAGTAAGGTGTGATGATAACTGGCTTAGCCCCTTCCTCTAACTCAATAACATGCTCGATTCCCCTATCTAGGGGTCTTCCTGGAGGTATCTCATCAAACACCTTAGTATGTTTGGTTATTATTTTTTGTACATCAGGTGGATACTCCTGTTTATGCTGCTCTGTCACCTCAGGCATTACTTTGAACTCTGTTGCCCACTGCACCTGATCATGTCTAAAGAAACTCTGCATTCGTTTGAGTGAGACCACTCGAAGTCTCCCATTTGACAAACCTCTGAGCACTATCTTCTTACCATTTGCCTCAAACCTCATTTCCATTTTCTGGAGGTTAAATGTAAACTCTTCCAGAGACTTCATCCAGTTCATTCCAAGCACCATATCCTGATCACCAATGTTGACCACAAAGAAATCTCCTGTCATGTCATAATCTCCCAAACGAAGCTGCAAGTTGGAGATTTTCTTGGTACAGTCAATTTTGAAGCCATCGGCAACCATCACCTTAAATCCCCTATGCTCCTCTGTATGTAGCCCTCGGCGTGTCACAAACTTCTCATCAATGAAGTTATGTGTTGCCCCTGTATCAATGAGTGCCACAAATCTCTGTCCATCCAAAGTTCCCCTAACTCTGAAAGTGACGGCCTCCTGTATACTAGACAACTGAGCTATCGTGCCATCACTACGTGCTTCCTCATGTGAAGAATTATCATCATCTCCATCTGATTCTGATGACTGCTCTGAATCTCCATCCACTGACTCTTCAGCTGAAAAGTACTCCATCTGCTTAGCTTTTGCTTTCAATGGACACTTATGTGACAAATCCCAAGGCTCCCTGCAATGAAAACAAAGCTTCTTCTTCCTGAGATCATTAAGTGTTTCATTGTCCAACCTCTTACTTTCCTCCTTAGGTGGCGGAGGCTCTCTATGAAAAGGTTTCCTGTCCTTATCTTTCCTTGAAGGGAAACTCTTTGCGAGGAATTTATTTTTAGAAGCTGAAGAGGAATCCATGTCACGAGCTTTCTTAATGGCTTCCTGCAAAGTGGGAGGGTTGAGAGCTTTAATCCACCCTCTCAACGGATCAGCTAACCCATCCATAAATAGAACCAGTATCCTCCGTTCAGATACATCTGTTACTAACACTGCAAGTTTTTGAAACTCTGAAATGTATGTCTCCAATGATCCCCATTGTTTAAGCTGAGCTAACTCCTTGAAATGGAGTTCTGGATCCTTCCTATCAAAATGTTCAATCAGTCTTTCCGTGAACTCCACATATGAGGTAATGTGTGCATGACCCATAGTGACCATACCATGATGCCACCACTCGTGTGCTAACCCCTCCAAATGAATTGCTGCGTACTTAATAGCTTCTTCCTCAGGCATAGGGTTCAATTGAAAGTATGTGTCAAGCTTTTGAACCCAAGCTCTTGCTGAAGACTTCCCCGAGCCATCATAATATGGTAACTGAAGTTTCCCTACTTTCTTCCGTAGCTCATAGTTCTGGTTCCTGTCATGTCCACGTGGCATATGTTTCATCCGCACATCCATATACTCCCTAAAGGTAATTGCAGCAGTAAAATCTGGACCTCCGGCTTCCCAATCTCTCCTCAACTGGTCCTGTATATCAATGATCTGGGGTTCTGGTACGGGCTGCTCTGGAGCTCTAGGAGGGAATGTGGGAATCATGGGCCTCGAACTCACGGTCCTAGCTTGCTGGGGTGCATGACCGAAATTGTTCCCAACTTGTTCACCTTCATTATGTGTCCCATCCTGATTATTCCCATTCTGATTGTTACCATTATGATTATTACCTCCACCCATGTTAGCATTCAACCCCATTTGACGAGCCATCATCTGCATCATAAGCTCCAATCTCTGATTCTGTTCCTGTGCCCTTTGTTCTGCTAATCGCTGTCCCTGTGCCAAGGTCTCTAATAATTGTAAAAATCTTTCCTCTCCAGGCTCTGGACCGGCATTCCCGCCTCCACCTAATCTTGTATTCCTGTCATCTCGGTCACCCATATTGCTGTCTTGATAAAAAGATACCTCCGCTGTGTCTGTATGACTGGATTCTATACCCCCCTGTACGGATGAACTAGACTGTTTGCTTTGCAGGTCTGAACTCCTACTTTGTCTTGCTCTGGTATTGCGGAAATTATAAGGCCCCTGTCGCATGCTCAAACATAAATGCTCTGATTTTAGTGTTTTGACAAAAACACTTTCCCCTCTATCCGCCAGTTCCAAATTTCCTATAAGACCTCCACAGGATGGCAGGACTTATAGCTCTGATACCACTGTAACATACCCTACTAATTCTACCTTGAATTTTTTAGTTTTGATTCAACAACATTTTGTCAAACAGTTGGTGTGCAAAGTCTGATTTATAATTTCTGAGTTCTTGTTCAGATGTTATAATACTTCTCTGCCAAACAATGACCATATGATCTGAAGAATAGCAAGGACAAATATCTTGGCACTTGAACACTACTACAAATATGCAATGTAAAGAGTTCTTATGGACTGATCCTAAATGTTCCGTACACTTATTCCTCTATTCAAGATATACAAACTTCATATAGCTGTGTACAAAAGTGACTGAGTTTGTAGTGCAAAGACTGTTACACAGTGACTGAATATGCAAAACTCTTTATAATTATGACACCTATACATTCATTGAACTATTATAATCGGGTGTAGAAGAACCTGGAAATAATATGATCGTTGCTGTTCGAAATTTGAGGATGGATGTCCAGTTTAGCAACCCATCTAACAGCTGCTCGGTTAGGGTATGAAATATGACCTCCAAGTACATAGAATGAGGATTGTTCATGCGCACTATTCACATGCACTGTTCACGCGCACTGTAGCAGCACTGTTTACCCACAAACCTGCTCCAAATCTCACCTCCAAATCTGCTGTCCATGCTGTTCAATGTTTGCAATGATATGCCTTTGGAAATGGAACAATTTCAATCTTACCTGTAGCTGAAAAATTGAAGCTGAATGCACACAGTATGAAGCTAATAGATCTTAAATCCCTTGACTCTGTCTTCCAAGAGCGAAAGGATTGTCACCAATGGAGGATTTCGTCTCCAAAAGCCAGCAACCAAACCAACCAAACTAAGCTTGAATTCATCAATCTCTTCATATCTCCACACCCCATTCATGGCTGTATATAAAGTCCTCTTAGAGGGTCGACCCCCACTCCACAAGCAATGTGGGATTAAATCTCATATTTGCATTTTAATATATTGTTTCCATTTATCACTTTAAAATACAAAATATAATAAAGTAACCTTATAATATTAATTTAATTGAAGTTACTTTATTAAATAACTTCCGGCATTAAAATTCCATAGCAAATGATCTCGAAACACCACAAATGATAGCTCGTTAGAAAGAGCTAAGAAAAACACATCCAACCCCATCATCAAAATTATCATCCGGCTAGCCTGGCTGACTTACTAAAAATAGTAAGTCACATTGTAAATGCCTCCAAACGAACTTAGTTGGCCCCAGAACAAAATCGACTAGGCCAAAACACCACAAGATCCCGTCCATGTCCTTGTTAGCCCCCGGGACCACATAGAAGTAGGCTAACGACAACATATATCCAAACTGGTTAAACAGGGGACATTACACTGGAGTATTATGACAATATTGCTGAAGTAATTAGTGAGTTGATAAATCTGCCATGTATTTGGTTTTATGAATTCTGAAAATAACATTTTATTAGCAGCAGTTCATTTCCACTTTGCATATTGTTGTAGTTTCTCTCTTGTTTATGTTGTATGATACCAATTCCATGCACGAAACACAACAAACAAATAGACGTTTGATTTCCAGAGTTATAAGGGGTTTTAAGAGGTTGCATGCAAACCATTTGACATAATTCCTTTCAGCAATTTGGTTTAGTTTTTGGGACATTCAGGGGTGCCCATTACAGTGGTATCAGAGCTTCCTTGCAAAGTCTTTCATAAAGTTATAACCGGTGGGTGCCCATTACATGAGATTACATACTTGTTTCATTTTGGTGAAAGATATGGAGCATATAGTCAAGGATGCTACATCTATGTGAAAAAATGTTTATCATTTGCACAAACCTAGAAGGATCCAGTGGAAATAAATTATGATGATGATGATAGTGACAATGAAGAAGATAATACACCTTGTCTCACTATTGATGTTGAGGATTATCAGGCATTGAAGGATGGTGAAAAAGAGAAAGAGGAAGAAGTTGATGAGGAAGATAAGGAAGGAGAAGAAGAAGATAATGATCCAATAATGCTAGCTACACAAGCTATAGCCTCCCTTCCTCACTCTCCTCCAAAAATTGATACATCATCTAGCATGGAGACAACTTCAGCAAGTGTGATTGTAACCTCAATAGATACATCATCTACACAATCACTCTTTACACCCTCTCATCTCTAGGTATCTCTAATGGAAGTGTCTACCACTTCATCCATCGAGCTGCAACCTTCCTCTTCTTCAACTCCCAAGCCTGGGACATTAGCAATATGTACAATATCCAGTTCTACAATTTTTTCTACTTCAATGTTGCATGCTCCTATAGGTACTTCATTTGTAATTACTTCTATCAGTGCTCCTATTGTATGTACTTCAATCGGTGTTCCACCTGTAATTACTTTAATTTTGGGTAGCACTTCAATTTTGGATTCTCTTAGCACTCCAATTAGTATTCCTTCAATAGGCCCTATACTAGTTTTCACAACAAGCCCTACTATTTCTACCATTGTTTCTATTTTGAAGTCCAAACCAGTAATATCAAAAGTTGAACCAAGAACACCACTTAAACTTCTAATTACTAGAAAAGAAATTGATGATAATATAGATTTGGACAAAGATATTGAAATTCCTAAGTTGGATTTTGACAATGCACTATGGAACAAATGAGATTGGTCAGCCAACTTCTGGAATAGGAGGCAAGACAGAAGCAATTAAGAGAAGAAAGGGACAGTGAATACTAGATTATAGAAAGTGCAAATAATATCTTGACAAAAGCCATAGGTGTGGATATTGATTCATCTCAACATATTTTGTTACAATTACAAGAAGTAGTAAATAAGTTTAATGAGGACTTTGTTGGTCAAGAAAAGTTGATAGAAAAGGCAGAGAAAAAGTTTAATAATAAGGTGCTTGAGCACATTGATATTCATTAGTTAGAGCTTTCCTCAATTTTGGCTAATCTTGAAATTTCTTTTACAAATGTAACATCTCTTTTTGCCAAGCTATGTGATTTTATAGAGTACACTAAGGAAATAAAGGTAAACTGAATAAGATAGATGGGGATTTGAAGGCCAGTGCTCAAAGGTTGTAGCTTAACCCTAGCTCAAGCTCAGTACATCACATAAGGGTCAGATTCCTATATGACATGTAGGCTGAATTGTTGAGAGAGGAAGCAAGGATCAGATCTACACTTATAGACATCCAAAACATGATGCTTCCAATCATGGACTCAATGCAAAAGCACATTACCTATTCAAAAACATTGATCCATGATAGCAATTTTTCAATTGCAGATGATATGATTGAACTCTCAGGAAAAGTTCAAGTGGCACTTCAAACCTACAAAATTTTGCAAGAGAACTGGGATAAGACATTAGCTCTTATTCTCAAGGTACACTCTAAGTTTCTCTCACATTTTAGTGTCTCTATATAAAGTATGTTGTGCATAATTATTTAGCATTACTGTCAAAAAGGGGGAGAAAGAGATATTTGTGGAGAAACATATGTACAATGCAAAATTAAGAAGAAGAAATGTTTGTATATACACTTAGTATGATATGTACATTAAATGGGGGAGATATGTATATATGTATATATAGCAATATTACAAAGACAAATTTTGAAAAGTCAAAATCAGCATGACACTATACATAAGTTTTGGCTAATAAGTGTTTTTGTCACAAATGCCAAAGGGGGACATTGTTGGCATTAAGTTATGTTTTTCATTAGTGAAAACACTTATTCATAATTATGTATGGTTACCAAGCATTCCAGAGTTTATCAAGTGAAAATAATTAGTGTGAAGTCCAGTAGTTATCATCAAGCTTCACAATGTCTACCGAGTCATTAGTTTCTATGATGTGAAGCCAGTGTCTACCCAGTGATGGGATGATCAGTGTTTACTAAGTGTAAGGTAAACATAGTATTTAGTTTCTACCGAGTTATGCTATATCTAATGAGTTTCTAATGTTCACCGAGTTTAAAGCTAAATTAAGTGATTAGTATGGACTGAGCCTCTACTTCTACCGAATGCATGACAATGTTGAGTATCAGAAGGTCACCAAGCCAGCTTTCAGAACCTGAGTTTCTACATTTAGGCTAACTCAGTAATATTTGTGTTAACTTGTGTTTTAGCCAACCTTGTAATTATGAGAATTGGGATGGTATAGATGTAATGTATTGTATCATACTCAAGGGTATAAGAATGAAGTAATTTTTTAAGAAGAGTGAATGTGAATGTGAATTAGTAGCAGAGAAAGGCAGACAGTAAGGTCAAATTAGGTGCAGTAAAGTTTTATCTATCACAAGAAGTGATTAGCATTTCAAAGATCTAATCAACAATTAAGTTGTAAGTCAAATCTACTGTTTCATCCTAACAGGTGAATTGGTTTCTAAATCCTTTAATAGGGTAGACTTAATAGTCTTTTCATTGAATCTCTTAACAAAGTGCATACTTCATTATATGTTTGTAAAACCTCTAACAAGGTGGACCTAGCAGTCCTAATTGCTCCTAATAGGGCAGATCATCATAAGTGATCATTGTAAGCTTTAACAGGCCAACTTTATGCTACAGTATTGAAGTTTTGTGGGTATCATCCCCACCCCAGTTTTACTTTCTATTTGGAAGGTTTCAAGGTCACCAAATATTGTGTTAATGTTCTATGAATGTTTATCTTTCAATTTCTCATACATGTAGTAGATTAGATCAATTAATGTTGAATGAATTATGTTGTTAAGTGTTGAATTTTGTCAAAAGTTTTGAAGTTATTGATTCACCCCTCCCCTCTCAATAACCTAGCTAGTATTTATTATTTCCAATAGTTTCTTCAATCCTTATGACCAAGCAAGGGATGGAGGCACAAATCTTATTGCAAACAAAGGAGATCATATGTCAATTGCAGTTGTTGATGGAAGGATGCTAAACATGGGGAAGGTATGTTTTGAAACCAAGAAAGAAATTTTGGTTCATCTATGTCAAGAATTTAATGATGTATTTTCTTGGACATATGATGATTTAAAGGGTTTTGACCCTATTCTATTTCAACATACTATAGATCTAGTTGATAATTTCAACCTTGTTAGGCAAAATCAAAGACTAGTAAATCTCAAGATTGAGCCACTAATGAGAAATGAGCTACCCAAATTAGTAGAGGCTGATATCATTTTCCCTATTAAGCACCCCTCTTGGGTGGCAAACTTTTCTTTGTTAGGAAAAAGAATGAAAAAACTAGACTATGCATAGATTTTAGGGATCTTAACCAAGTCTCCCTTAAATATCATCATCCCCATCCTTCCATGGAACATATTGTTGAAAATATTCAAGACTATGCTAGGTTACTAAGAGGGGAGGGGTGAATTAGTAACCTTAAAACTTCATCAAATTTAGATCTTAATTGCAATAATCCAATAATCATTTAATTCATTAAATCAGATCTGACTACATGCATGAGAAACTGAAAACATAAACATTCATGGCACATGAACACAATAATTTGGTGACCTAGAAACCTTCCAAATAGAAAGTAAAACTGGCACAAAACTTCAATATTGTATCATAAAGTTGGCCTATTAAGGGTTATAATGATCACTTCTGATGATTTTGCCTATTAGGAGCAATTAGGATTGCTAGGTCCACCTTGTTAGAGGTTTTACAAACATACAATGAAGTATGTACTTGGTAAAGAGATTTGACAAAAGACTATTAAGTCTACCTTGTTAGAAGATTTTGGACTGGTTCACCTATTAGAATGAAACAATAGATCTTTGACTTACAACTAATTTATTGATAGAGACTCTTTGAAGTACTAACCACCTTTATGTTATAGATATAGCTCTACTGCTCCTTTACTAATATGGCCTTACAATACACTTTGTTACTGATTCACATTTTCTTTCTTCTTACATATTCTTCACTCTCACTTTTCATTCATGCATAGATACATCTATATTGATATGATACAATACACTATATATATATATATCAATCTAATTTACAAAATTACAAAGTTGACCAATATACAAGTTAACACCAATATTACAAAGTCATATCAAATGAAGACACTTGGGTTCTGAAGATTGACTTGGTGAAGTTCTGATACACAGTGTCCACTATCATTACTTGGCATCATCATGCATTTGGTAGAAGTAGAAGCTTGGTCCATACTAATTATCTCAGAGTAGTCTTAAACTCTCTCTAGACTAGTGACTTGGTAGATACTGTGTAACTTGGTAGAAACTAAATTACTCATTTACCATGATTGTACTTAGTAAACACTAATCATCACATCACTAAGTAGTCATCAAAATCAATTGTGTGTGACTCCAAGAATAGAGCTAAAATGTCTAGAAAGAAGTCATCATGTGAGGCTAGAAGACCATGTTTACCCTACTGTGTTGAAGTACATGAATCTTTCATTGCAGCAATGAATGAATTATTTTCCTTAAAGAGAAGAATATCATCAATAATGTCTCCCACATCTTCAATGTGAGACTCCATGAACAAGCTTGTAATGGTGGAAAGGAAGTCATCACATGAAGGTAGAGTAGGAAGACATAAAGGGTCCTACTGCACTAAATCTGAAGCATCTACGGCTAGAACAGGATCAGTAGGAGCAATAGGAGTTGGAGATGTGATCTTATCTGAAGAGGAGTCAACTGCAATTGGAGGTAAAAGATCTTTTGGGAATGGAGGAATGTTTGAATCTCCATACTTCTTCCAAAGATATATCCAAAGATCATATGGATTCCATATTTGGGCAACTAGCTTATAATAATCAAAAGAAGAGAGACTGGTAAGAATGATAACAATTAGTCTGCCAATAGGTGGTTGTTCTTCAGTGTCAGAGATCAATTCATTGGAACATAAATAAGGAAATACTTCCTTATGCTCTCTTCTAAGATGATCAAGGAGTGTATCACTCCATGTGTGATAGTTTCTTTTTTTCAATCTAGGTCTAATGCCATGCCAACATGTGAAACAATACTCATCCATGAGATCAATCAATGAACCTCCAAAGAATCAAAGAATAATGAATCAAAGAACTCCCCCAATGTATGATTTAGGCACTTGATAGACACTTGCCAATTTAGGGCCTATTTCTAAAAGTAGTATTTCTATCCACAAAACCTATAATCTGATTATAGATCTAGAAAGTAGAAAAAAAATATGCACTTTCAAAAAAAATGGAACCTAATTTGAAGTCCAAATGAGCTCATACTAAGCATTTTAAGTGGCAAAAATCAAGATTTGTGAGTTGTAGAAAAATTTAGGAATAAATATCTCAAACCACTTGACCAATTTGTAGATCATGAAATTCTACCCCAAAACAAAACAAAAAAAATTGCTCACAAAAAGGAGTCTATACGAGGGAGATATCACTGTTTGAAAATAGCTGCTACTATTTTTTTTTTTGAATTGCTACTACCGCACCTTCTAAAAATTAAATGGCTATAGATTTTGCCTCAGATGTCTAATTTGGATGAAACAATATTTGATTTGGGGGTTTTTGGACCTTCTGAATGTGATGCAAATATTTGATTTGCACCAGCAAGCTTCAATCTTCACCTACAAAAAATCTCTCCTATGGCCCTATGGCCAAAATATTTCTAGAAAATAATGCAGATCCAAAAAAAATGTAGAGATGCAGATGAAAAAAAATGTGTATCTGAAAATTAAATGTATAGATCTAAAATGATCATACCAATTCTGCAAATTGGTCTTCCAAGTGTCAGTTTGCAAAAAGAATTGCCTCACAATTGACTTTGTTGGATACAATTAAGTAATTATGTATTGTCTTTGATGTTACACAAATGCCATATCAGTTATCAAACAGAGTCTACCGAGTTCTGTCGGTCAAGAAAATAGTTTACAGAGTCTACCGAGCTCAGTCGGTCAGTAAAGCCTTTTGCAGTGTATACTGAGCGTTCCTGTATGTCACACGGTAAGCTAAGGGAAGTTTAGTTCTTACCGAGATCACTCGAGTATCAAAGGATTTTGTAGCGGACGGTTAGTGTTAACTGAGTTCACACGGTAAGCTAAGGAAAGCTTAGTTTTCACTGAGCTCACTCGGTAGTCGAAGACAGCTTTTACCGAGTCTAGTCGGTTTCCAAAGGAAGTGGCAGGTTTACCGAATTCCCCGGTAATTGCAGTTTTTACTGAGTTCTGCCGGTTAACACAGGAAGCAATTTTTTTGTTCTGTATTGACCGAGCAGCGTCGGCCAGTGAAGAATTTTGTTTTGATTATTAGTTCAAGCCGACTTTGGAATATGTTTTGTCAAGTTGGTTGGGCCGATCTGGTATTATGTATAGTATATAAAGAGGTGCTCAAGATGCGGAAAAGTGTGGAATAGAGAGTGTATACAGATAGTGCAAGGAAGTGCAAGGAAGAGACTTATGTGTGCCTAAGCAGAGTTGAGTAGAGGGAAATCTTGGAGCTGCAAAGATATATTTAATCAGTAAGGATCTTGTGGAGCTAAACTGAGATCTGTATTCAGCAAGATAAGTTGCATGTATTTTCAGATCATTCATTGTTGCTTTCTAACCATTGTAACAGTGATTCCAAAATCTCCTAACAGAGTTGGTTTAATAGCCATTCCATAAATCCTTTAACAGGGTGGCAATTCAGTTGAATTTTTCTAAAGACCTCTTACAAGGCCACTCCTAACAGGGTGATTAAATCCTCTAACAGGGTCACACCTAACAGTGTGTTTTGTAACCTTTAACAGGGTTGGCTCCTAATAGGGCTCACTTCAGAAGAGTGAAAATTGGTGACTAGTTGCTGGTGGTTTTTCCCATATTGGGTTTCCACGTAAATTTGGTGTCTACTGTGTTCATGATTACTTTCTTTTGCATGGTCGCTTATTTCAGTAAATGCTTAATAAATTAACTAAACATCTATCAAATTTTAAGCAGTAATTTATGTGTTTACCGAGTAGCAGCAGCAACTAAGTTTAAGGCATCTTTGGGACTGTTGAATTTGTTTTTGTAGTAACTGATTCACCCCTCCCCTCTCAGTTACCCCATCTTCATTTTCCAACAATTGGTATCAAAGCTTTTGGTGCTTGCAGGAGGAGATTTCAAAGATCTAAGCCAAAGATCAAGATGTCTTACAAGAGGGAAATCCCAAGGCTTAACCAAAACAACTTCTCAGCATGGCAGGGATTAATGAGACTTCATCTAGCTTCCATTGGTGACACTGGTCTGAAATATCTTGATGAGAAATATGTAGAACCATCAGGTACATTATCAGTCAATGACATTGCTATAAAGAAGACTCATAACATTATGATGATTGATATTGCATCTACCTTGAGTTATGAAGAGTTTGATGATGTCAAGGACTGCACTACTGCCTATGAAATGTGGGAAAGACTGAAAGAGATCTATGGTGGAGATGACAATGTCAGAAGAGCCAAAGCTGAAAGTCTGAGAGGACAGTTCGATCAGATGAAAATGAAAGAAGATGAAAACATTGCCAAATATGTTGAAAGAATTAAAGCATGTGTCAGTGCTATCAAAGCTTCTGGAGGAAGTATCAGTGAAGAGACAGTCATAAGTAAAGTTCTTAGAACTCTACTTCTAGTTTATGCCATCAGGGTATCAGCCATTCAAGAAAGAAGGTGTGAGGCCAATCACAAGATAAACCTAGAGGCCATAGTTGGAAGATTGACAGCATTTGAACTAGATAATTTTGATAATTATGTTCCAGCTACAAAGAACATTGAGTCTGCATTTGAAGCCAAGCTTTCACTCAAGGACAAAGGCAAGAAGAAGAAGGAATCTCAGTCAGAGAGTGAAGATCAATCAGATCAAAGTTTTGATAGTGACCTTGAAGTAATTGAAGCTCTACTTGCAAGGAAATATTCAAGAGGAAGAGGTAAATACAAAGGTAAAGTACCCCTAATCTGCTTTTCATGTGAAGAAGTCGGTCATATTGCTGCAAGGTGTCCAAACAAGAAAGATAAAGATGAAAAGAAAGATAATAAATGGAACAGTAAGAAAGATCTCAAATCATTTAAGGATAAAAGTAAGAAATCATGTTTTATGGCTAAAGATTCTAATGATTCTAATGATGAAGAAGAGGATGAGATTGTTTACATTGCTATAAAAGATGAATTTGACAATGAAAAAATGGCACTCATCTCTCACATAAGTAAGAATGATACATGGATCATTGATAGTGGCTGCTCACATCATATGACTGGAGATAAAACAAAGTTTGATCAATTTGAAGAGTATAATGGTGGCAGTGTAAGATTTGGAAACAATGAACCTTGTTGCATCAAAGGAAAAGGAAGAATCACTCTAACTCAGGAACTTGTATGTGATAATGCTTATTGGGTAGAAGGCCTAAAGCACAATTTGTTGAGTGTGGCACAGTTACTCAACAATGGACTCAAAGTAGAATTCATCCAAGGCAAAGCAAGACTGTTGAACGGTAAAAGAAAGCTGATTGGATCTGGTACTCAAACTAAAGGTAACTTGTTCTATCTTGAACTTGATGAACATTCATGTTTTATTGCTCAAGTAGAAGAGAGTTGGTTATGGCATAAAAGGTTATGTCATGTGAATTTTGACAATTTGGTAAAGATAAGCAAATTCAAGAAAGTGAGAGGCATTCCTGATTTAAAGAAACCAGAGGTCGGTTTATGCAAGAATTGTCAAATTGGAAAGATGGGTAAGTCTAGTTTCAAAAGAAAAAATTATCAGTCTGAAGATTTATTAGAAATTGTGCATACTGACTTATGTGGACCTATTGGAACTGAAAGCTATACTGGTGAAAAATATTTTATTCTTTTTGTTGATGATTATTCAAGAATGATGACCGTCATGTACCTAAGGAACAAATCAGAAGCATTTGAAAAGTTCAAATGGTATTTGGCAAGAGTAGAAAAAGAAACAGGGAAAAGATTGAAATGCCTAAGGTCAGACAGAGGTGGTGAATTTATTTCACATGAATTCAATAACTTTTGTATTGAAAGAGGAATCAAAAGACAGGTTTCAGCACCAGGTACTCCTGAACAAAATGGCATAGCTGAAAGAAGGAACAGATCCATCATGAATTGTGCAAGAACCTTGATGATAGAAAAGAATGTTGCTATCAAATACTGGAAGGAGGCTATCAATACAACAGTTCATACCTTAAACCGAGTACAGTTAAAAAAAGACTCATTCAAAACTTCCTATGAATTATGGTATGGCTATAAACCCAATGTAAGTTATCTGAAAGTATTTGGAAGCAAATGTTATATCTTGAAAGAATCTAGAAAAGGTAAATTTGATGTAAAAGGTGATGAAGGTATATTTCTTGGATACTCATGCAAGAGTAAAGCATATAGATGCTTGAACTTATCTACTCACAAAGTCATAGAAAGTATACGTGTGAAAGTTGATGAGTTTGTAGAAAAGACTGAAGAAGAAAGTAGAAGAGAACCAGAAGATTACAAAAGATTCGTCTTCAGTGAACCAGATATAATATCAACTGCATCTGAGAATCAAAAACCTTCTTCTACCGAGTCATCACTAACCAAGTTGCAGGAAACATCTACCGAGCCAACATCTACCGATCCAACGTCTACCGAGTCAGAGAATACCGAGTTAGAGATTACCAAGCCAGAGGTAACCGAGCATGTGCATACCGAGCCAGTTGATACTGAGCCAGACCAAATCGAGCATGAAGGAGAAATGCAAGAAGATAACGACAAGATTCATCCAAAAGGAAAAGAACCTGTTCTAGCCAAGTATGTCAGGAGACATCATTCAGCAGATCAGATCATTGGAAATAAATTTGAAGGAACCATCACAAGAAGTAAGTTGAAAGGTACTTGTTTACTTGCTGATTTTGAACCTAGAACTATCAAAGATGCATTAGAAAATGATAATTGGATTGAAGCAATGAATGAAGAAATAGAGCAGATAGAAAAAAATAAGACATGGACTCTTGTACCCAGGCCTAAAGACAAAAATGTAATCGGTACAAAGTGGGTTTTCAGAAATAAGTTGGATGAAAATGGTAAAGTATCAAGAAACAAAGCTAGATTAGTGTGCAAAGGATATTCTCAAGAGGAAGGCATAGATTATGGAGAAACTTTTGCTCCCATTGCTAGATTGTAAGGTGTTAGAACCTTATTAGCATATGCTTCTTACAAAGGATTTAAAGTTTATCAGATGGATGTCAAGTCAGCATTTCTAAATGGTATACTGGATGAAGAGGTCTACATTGAACAACCTGAAGGTTTTATAGATCCAGATAAAATTGCAAATTGCACAAGGCACTATATGGTCTGAAACAAGCCCCTAGAGCATGGTATGAAAGATTGCATAGCTATCTTATTCAAATTGGATTTCAAAGAAATAATGATAACAGTAGTTTGTATATCAAGGAAGGACCAGAAAATAAGATTGTCTTGGAAGAAATATTTGTACATGATACTATTTTCACAGGGAATGATGATCTTTGCAAAGAATTTTTAGAACAAATGAGCAAGGAATTTGAAATGTCAATGTTCAGTGAAATCAAATTCTTTGTTGGACTTCAAATTTAGCAGAACAAGAATGGCATCTACATCACTCAAGCAAAATACATCAAAGAGATATTGAAAAAGTTTGGTATGGAGGACTGTAAACCAGTTGGAACTCCCATGTGTACTGGACTAAAACTTACCAAAGAAGATGATTCAAAGGAAATAGATTAGACATTGTACAGATCTATGATTGGAAAGTTGCAATATGTAGTTCATACTAGGCCAGATATTGCTCTTGCAGTTGGAATTGTGGCAATATTTTCAGCCAAACCAAGAGAAAATCACATGATGGCAATCAAGAGGATAATGAGATATCTGAAAGGAACTGAAGATTATGGATTATGGTATAAATTTGGAGGAAACCTAGACTTAAAAGTGTTTACTGATGCTGATTCGGCAGGAAACTTTGACGACAGAAAAAGCACAAGTGGAGGTGCATTCTTTCTTGGAAAGAGGTTGGTTTCTTGGACAAGCAAAAAGCAAAATTGTACATCTCAATCAACAGCAGAGGCAGAGTATGTTGCTGCAGCAATAAACTGTTCTAATATTGTTTGGTTCAAGCAATTGCTACAAGGCATGAAGATGGAAATCAAGGAACCAGTTGTCATGTTTTGTGATAATACAAGTGCAATCAACATATCTAAGAATCCAGTAATGCATTCTAAGACTAAGCACATTGCAATCAAGTATCACTTTGTTAGAGAATTGGTGCAGGACAAGGAAATCAGATTGGAATATGTCCATACAAAGGAACAGATTGCTGACATATTCACAAAGCCTTTACCTAGGGATGCATTTTTGTATCTCAGAGCTAAGTTAGGGGTCATTCCCTTATCTGAAGTTCACTAAAAATAAGTTTTAGTGATGCATCAGCTCTTACAAAATTGAACAATCATCAGTTGATGCAGCAAATCAAGGAAATATTGCATATGAATCAGTACTAAAGGTACAATGAAATTCATTGAAATTGGATTGTCTTTGGCATGTGTTGTCAAAGAGGGAGAGTTTTACTGTCATATCTTTCCAAAATTTAATTATGTAATTCCTTCACAGAGGGAGATTACTATAAGAGGAAGAGTTCTCTATCTTAGAGGGAGAATTGTTAATTGTGTTGTGTTGTTGTAGACTTGCTTTCAAATTTCATTTCTGCTATGACATGTTGTATTGCCATCAATGCCAAACAGGGAGATTGTTGGATACAATTAAGTAATTGTGTATTGTCTTTGATGTTACACAAATGCCATATCAGTTATCAGACAGAGTCTACCGAGTTCTGTCAGTCAAGAAAACAGTTTACAGAGTCTACCGAGCTCAGTCGGTCAGTAAAGCCTTTTGCAGTGTATACCGAGCGTTCCTGTATGTCACACGGTAAGCTAAGGAAAGTTTAGTTCTTACCAAGATCACTCGGGTATCAAAGGATTTTGTAGCGGACGGTTAGTGTTAACCGAGTTCGCACAGTAAGCTAAGGAAAGCTTAGTTTTCACCGAGCTCACTCGGTAGTCGAAGACAACTTTTATCGAGTCTAGTCTATTTTCAAAGGAAGTGGCAGGTTTACCAAATTCCCCGGTAATTGTAGTTTTTATCGAGTTCTGCCGGTTAACACAGGAAGCAATTTTTTTGTTCTGTATTGACCGAGCAGCGTCGGCCAGTGAAGAATTTTGTTTTGATTATTAGTTCAAGCCGACTTTGGAATATGTTTTGTCAAGTTGGTTGGGCCGACCTGGTATTATGTATAGTATATAAAGAGGTGCTCAAGATGCGAAAAAGTGTGGAATAGAGAGTGTATATGGATAGTGCAAGGAAGTGCAAGGAAGAGACTTATGTGTGCCTAAGCAGAGTTGAGCAGAGGGAAATCTTGGAGCTGCAAAGATATATTTAATCAGTAAGGATCTTGTGGAGCTAAACTGAGATCTGTATTCAGCAAGATAAGTTGCATGTATTTTTAGATCATTCATTGTTGCTTTCTAACCATTGTAATAGTGATTCCAAAATCTCCTAACAGAGTTGGTTTAACAGCCATTCCATAAATCCTTTAACAAGGTGGCAATTCAGTTGAATTGTTCTAAAGACCTCTTACAAGGCCACTCCTAACAGGGTGATTAAATCCTCTAATAGGGTCACACCTAACAGTGTGTTTTGTAACCTTTAACAAGGTTGGCTCCTAACAGGGCTCACTTCAGAAGAGTGAAAATTGGTGACTAGTTGCTGGTGGTTTTTCCCATATTGGGTTTCCACGTAAATCTGGTGTCTACTGTGTTCATGATTACTTTCTTTTGCATGGTCGCTTATTTCAGTAAATGCTTAATAAATTAACTAAACATCTATCAAGTTTTAAGCAGTAATTTATGTGTTTACCGAGTAGCAGCAGCAACTAAGTTTAAGGCATCTTTGGGACTGTTGAATTTTTTTTTGTGGTAATTGATTCACCCCTCCCCTCTCAATTACCCCATCTTCATTTTCCAACAGACTTTGGCCTAAGGTAGGCAACTTTATAGCTAATTTTCACCGAATCAATGTTCTAGATGCAATGGTGAGGTTAGATCTAGCTCTAGACACTCCTAATTTTTGTAGTACTCTAGATTCGGGTTGAGGTGCTAAAGCAACAATGGTCTCGAATGACTATGTGAAGAGAAAATCTCCAAGAGCTCCAATACCATGTAAGAATTTGGTATAGCTCTAATACCATGTAAGAATTTTTCTTAGGGCAAGATTCACCCAAGATCATAGAACTCAAACACAAGCACAACTATAGACTAAAAATGGATATGATCAATTAATCAGAGTATGTCCTAATACATTGCTCTATATAGTATGTGATGAATGCACACACTAGGAGTGCCTATATATAAAGGCCTTTTAGGAAGCACCTAGAATGTCTCTAGAAAGAACCAAGAGATAAGATAAGCATCATGACAACTAAGGACATGCCTTACTCAACATTCTAGATGAGAGGATAAGGATGACAAGGTGTATCTCAAGTAGAGATGTTGTAGACAACATGTGCTTAATTAGTGTGCTAACTCTTGTATTGTAGACACCATGTGCATAAATGAGGTGTGAATTCCTATGTTGTCAACAAGAAAGGCACTTGAGTCAAGTATCCATTCCAAAGAAGAACTTGTGTTTTCCATAAGTGCTTGCCCTAAGTGTTTTCCATAAGTGCTTTTCATTGTCAATTGCTTTATCAAGTTTGAATATCTCCATTTTCCTTGATCTTTGCTCAAGTTGTCAAGCTTTACCTTGAGAACCACAAAGCTCTGATACCAATTATTGGAAATATTCAAGACTGTGCTAGGTTACTAAGAGGGGAGGGGTAAACTAGTAACCTTAAAATTTTATCAAATTTAGATCTTAATTGGAATAATCTAATAATCATTTAATTTATTAAATCAGATCTAACTACATGCATGAGAAACTGAAAACATAAACATTCATGGCACATGAACACAATAATTTGGTGACCTAGAAACCTTCCAAATAGAAAGTAAAACTGGGGTGGGGATGATACCCACAAAACTTCAATACTGTAGCATAAAGTTGGCCTGTTAAGGTTTATAATAATCACTTTTGATGATTTTCCCTACTAGGAACAATTAGGACTGCTAGATCCACCTTGTTAGTGTATGCATGAAAATGTGGCCTCTGCTACCACAGACACTTCAACACGGTCATTGCATGCGGATTCATCTTGGAATGAACATTGGATTGTTCATCCAAAAATCAACCTGCAAAGTGACCTATTGCCTTCTATCTAAAGGAATTTTGCTTGTTAATATCCTCAGAATCAAGGTGCAGGCAACCAGACCCTCTAAGAACGAAGGATTTGACAATGAAATTAAGCTAAGAATGAGTATGTAGATTAATCTAGAATGAAAGATACAATTTAATCTAATAACAAATAAAGCAAGCTAGATTAAACATATGCATGATTAAACTAAGAATGAGAATGTATGCAAGAAATGTAAGTAAATGTGAGCATGAATTTCAGCAGTGATTCGATGCAAAATCTCCAAATTTATCCTCCAAAATGAAGAGATGAGGGTCTCTTAAATAGACCTTCCTGGAATCCATCAATGGTTGAGAGTGATTCGGATCAATGGTCAGGATTGAAGATGAGGTTTAGTCATAAAGGGAGATTCCCAAATTAAAGGGAGTTAACAGATTTAATCTGAGTAAAATAAGGAGTTAACTATTTTAATTTGAGTAGAAAAAGGAGTTAACTCATTTGACTCATTTTTGATCAATAGTGAACTGGAAATTCCCTTTTTGAACTGAAGAGAGATTTTGTTGAGATATTTAATTTAATAAAATGAGATATGCTCTCATAATTACTTTTTCTATTTAACCAAATAATCTTTAATTAATTAGAGATACTTTTCTTATTTAATTAAATAACTTCATTTAATTAATTAGGAATGGCTTCCCATTTAATTAAATAACTTTGTTTAATTTATTAGAAGTAAGTACTCCATTTAATTAAATAATTTTGTTTAATTAATTAGAAATAACTTTCCTATTTAATTAAATAATTACATTTAATTAATCAAGACAGGCATATTTATTAAATTAAATAAATTTAATTCCATAGTACATTAGCCTTAGGATATAATTTAATTTAATTAAAGTATAAATACTTAATAATTAAATTATAATTAAATCAAGTAGGTTTAATGTGACTAATATGAGTATGTACTATAGGAATTAAATAAGAAATATAATGAATGCAAATTAGGGTTTTTTGCATCTGATAATTAAGTCAAATAGCGAATAGCAAAAATGAGAATTGCCTATTAGAATAGGTCTTTAGGATTGATCAAAAATAGACCAGAATTGGTATAATGGCAATGAGCCAATTTTGGGGTATTACATTTTGCCCTCTTTGAATGAATGTGTGAGTAGCACGTTCAATTCAAAGAAAATCAGAAAGCATGATGCAAAGATGAGATTGGTTCCGAAGTTGATGACACGGAGACCAATTGATAAGCTTTTAAGGATTATCTCTAGAACGGAGCTTAATCCCAAGGAATCCAAGTGGAGCACCTAGATACCTAAGATTGATAGCATTTAAAAGACTATCTCCAGAATGAAGCGTAATCTTTAAGGATCCAGACAGAACATCTAGATACCTGAAATTGATAGCATTTAGAAGATTATCTCCAGAACAGAGCTTAACCTTCAAGGATCCAGATAGAAAACCTAGATACCCAAAAATAATAGCATTTAGAAGACTATCTCCAAAATGGAGCTTAACCTTCAAGGATCCAAATAGAACACCTAGATACCCGAGAATAATAGCATTTAGAAGACTATCTCCAAAATGGAGCTTAACCTTCAAGGATCTAGATAGAACACCTAGATACCTGAGATTGATAAAAGATAACAAGGGTCAATCATGAGTCATAGAATCATCCCCAGAATGAGGCTTAATCATCAGGAGTGGGGTTTAGACTATCCCAATACCTATCTATCGAACTCTGAGAAGAGTTGTTATAAGGTTGATCAATTGATGAAAAGATAAGATAGATAGCAAAGATGCCAGATAGAAGGAAACAAGATGCCCCAAGTGATGAGATGCCCCAAGTGATAAGTACATAAGATGGGAACCAGATGCCCCAAGAAATAGGTATTTAATGATGTAATCATCCTGCCCCCTCGGGAGCAAAATCAAAAGGTGAAACACTAGAAATAGATGATTTGAAGGAGTATATCATGTCAGTAGAATCTAGAAGAGATCAGAACGATCTAAAGATTGGGTTGATTTGAAATGATTAAGAAGTCGCAAAAAACCAAGTTTGACTAAAAGTTGACCAGATTCAGCCATAGTTGACTTAAGTTGACTATTTTCAAAATGAATTTTGAAAATATGGAGAATGTAAAGTTGAAAGAATTCCAAGAATCATAAAGTATCAGAAAGATTTGGGCTGCACAAGCGTTCGATCACGTCGGTCCACAAAATTTTAAAATGCATTTTTAAGGCTCTCAGGTGTGTCAAATTTTGAATTTGATTTGAAAATGGTTCCAGAATGGTCCAATTAGCCATGGGTGCAATTTTTGCGCAAATCTAAGCACTTTGAAAAATTTGGTCAACACCTATATAAGGGCTTGAAGGGTCATTTTCAATTCATTTGTGCTTTTGTCTTGTAGTGATTTTGAGCTCTGATAGAGACATGGTAGTGAATGTGAGATATCATCATTTTGAGCACTCTAGACAACACAATCAACCAGCAGACTACAGACCACTAGTGAGTCATCAATTTCCCATCTTTGTACTTTTGTTTTCACGCATTTCTAAGTCATTTATTACACATTTTAGCATGTTTTAGGATTGTCATTCTTCGCACGAGACCGATCTCTTCTCGCTCGAAGATCTTCTTTCTTCGCACAAAGAAATAAGATGCACTATTTCTTCGCGCGCGGCTGAAGAATCTTTGTGCAAGGCAAATTTAGTTTCGCATGAGGATGGAGATTCTTTGCACGAGGTGATTCGTGTTTCGCGTGAGAATCTCTTTTCTCAGGTGGATAGCTCTATCTTCGTGCGAGGAGATCTTTTTTTACACGAGGGTGAGATTCTTTGCAAGAAGAAATAATTATTTCGTGCAAAATTGTACATCTTCATGCAAGATTTCATGAATCTCGCACGAAATCTCATGACAATTTTGTGATTTCGCACTTAGAAATTGCATTTTATTTCATTTTGACGCTTCGATTTAACTTGATACTGATCGTTTGTTTGTCATTTTTTTTTTTGTGCGTGCAGGAGGTCTTCGGAGACATTTCATTTAGATCTCATTATCCACCATATGGAGATTTATTGTGAAGTTTGGATGATGTAGATTGGGCACACATTGCCCAATTGGGTTTGTCTTCACTATGCTAGATTCCAGCCATGATGGTGAATCACAGCTTACTGACTGCTTTGGTAGAGTGTTTCCATTCAGAGATGAACACATTTCATTTGCTGATGGGTGAGATGATGATTACCTCAGAGGATATATGGAGGATACTGAGGATTCCATTTCATGGCACCCAGGTCGTTTATGATACAATGCCTCGATTAGGGACAGAGGCACTTTCTATTGTATTCGGGAGAGAGCTACCGAGAGGTAGAGCCATCAGCTGGGATGAGTTGATGCATACCTATGGACCCACACACAGGTTGGCATCCATGCTGGGTATTTTCTTGAGCTGCTTCTTATGTCCTGACAGGGGACAGCATGGGTTGGAGTGTGGATGGGGTGTCATGCTTCGTAGGATGGTTGAGGCACCCGAGATCTTTGGGTGGGGTCAGTGCATGCTGGCCCATCTTTTTTACGAGATGCATGAGGTTGCCTTCCACGAGAAGAAGACCATGGCAGCGGGTGTTTATGTTCTACAGATCTGGGCCTGGGAGCATCTCCCTATATGTAGGCCAATTTTTAAGGATTCTTGGGAGCCCACGGAGCCCTACATCTATAGATATCGAGGGCATATTACCCAGGCCCACATAGGTAAGACTGAGCATTGGCAGACACATCTCGATGACCTGGTGTCTATTATATGGTGACCTTGGAGAGAGACAGAGGACTGGGATGATGCCCTGAGAGAGCTACCTTGGATATTTAGTTCTCAACCATTGGCAAGCAAGACAACATCAGTCATAGAGAGATTTGTGATCTCACGAGTGTGGTGGCAGTATGGCCGACCATAGGACATTTCAGCTGAGTACTATGCCTATGCCAGGGTGCAGAGGGATATTGAGTGGGGATGGCCTCCACAGATTGATCCAAGACGATCCATGATAGACATCCGCAGCCTAGCTACAGTTCAGTGGGACTACCTTCCAGAGGTAGTAGATGCAGGGATGACGCTTGCATATCAAGCCTTTTTGATGAACCATCCATTCCCATACTTCACAGATCCACTAGGGATGGCAGGGCAGGTACAAGGATAGGGACAGGTGCCTCAGCAGCAGCAGGCACAGCCATAGATGCCACCACAAGTCCAACACTGGGTACAAAAAATACCTATTCCCCCACATTAGATGGGATCAAACCTAGGTGTTGGGGGTAGTGGGGGAGGACACAGTCGGCAGAGGAGGCAAAGGACAGAGGAGCAGGCCCCTCAATAGGAGGTCCCACAGCAATAAGTGCCTTAGCCATAGGTAGCTCCACCACAGCAGACACCTAAGATGGTTGATGAGGATATTTTGGATCAGCCGGTAGGTGGGGTACAGGATGCAATACGGCGGTACCGAGAGTGGGTTCATGTAGCCTCTCGATAGTTGGGAGAGTTGCAGATTGCATTGGCAGTCAAGGATGCACAGCTGGTAGAGCAACAGCGAGAAACAGATCATCAGAGAGAGCACACAAAGACTGCAGAGCGGAAGCTGGAGCTAGCATAGGATGAGATCCACTTCCAGTTTGCTTGGGCTGCATATTATTATGCTACATACACCAGTGTTGTGCCAGATGAGACATTGTAGGTGTAGCAATTTTCTTAGTACATGCGAGAGTTTGGAGGCACATGACCTCCTGTCAGGCCGGATATACCACCACTGCCTCTGCCACCTGCTACCCCTATACCTCTTGCTCCTCCTAGAGGTGAGAGTTTGGGCTAGAGTTAGATGCTCTGTGCCTGATTTTTTATTTTGATCTCTGGCTATGTATTGATTGGTGTGTTAGCACTACATGTATCATTTTTGATCGATTGCGCTCAAGTAGCGCCCATTTTTTTACTGACCCATTCTTTGATATATATATATATATATATATATATATATATATGAGATTTTGAGCCGAGTATTCCTGTGTACATGTCATTGTCTATTTTTTTTTTTTTGGATGTACATGAGATGTATGTTGTACTTAGATAGAATGCATATGTATGAACTAACATCTTATGTAGTGTTGAGTGTTTTTGTTTAACAGTCACAGGTATTTCATTGAGGAGCGAGAATTGACAAACCAAATGCTTGTGCAGCCATGGAGGAATCTGATGTATGTGGAGTATGAATAGAATTACCATCGAATTGCATGCTAATGCAAATGATGTAATGTAAGACTATGTTAAATGCAACCCTAGGTCTGGTTACCAAGCCTCGACGATTTATCATCACTAGATATAAAATAAAGCTTGTATGTTATACAACTCCCACTGACATTTCAATCATGAAAATATGAATATAACATATGTTATTGGGATGTCAAGATTAAATGTAATCATTCAAGGCACAAGAAGCCAGAATGACCAGAACATTTGTCCCTTTTAATGTAACAAGTTAACATAAGCATCAAAGCATAGACGCTAGGATGACCTGAGTGTTGTTTGCATAACAGGCACACCAAACACACAGGAGATTCCTCTTATGCTAAGTTTTCAGTGGAAACGACCCTTGCATTCGTAACTTGAGACAGAAGTGTGCTAGATATACTCACAGTGACCTGTACGTTCACTTAATAGGACGAGTATCAGTATATACTATAGCATGAAGAGTTCACTCCAACAAACAAGGAGAAGAACCAATGTCATTGAGGTATCTGTATAAAAGGAGTTGAGGTACACACGGCCATCCAATATGAGATGGAGGCTCTTATAGTGGACACCCCTCTTATAGGAATAGATCAACTTATTGGAACTAAACCACAAACAAAAAGCAAAGAAAAATATCATACCCCCAGTCATTACTTCTCTAGTCAAAGATGACATCATCAAGTTGCTTGAGGAGATATGATAAAGAAAAAAAAAGCAAACAAAGAAAATGCTCAGCATATCCAAACAAGTATATCATTTTTTTTGAGTTCAATGTTTTTGGGATTGATGTCAAGTGCTAATGTACAGAACATGTTCTAAAGAAATCTCTTCAATAGGGTGACAATAGTAGGCAGACGTAGTCAGAACGACTAGTGATTGAGGTCAAAGAGGAATCTTCACAATGAAGAACCTAAGAAGGACTAAGCAACAGTAGACAGACACAGCTAGGATGACTAGTGACTGATGCAAAAGAGATCTTCCATAAAGGAATCTTGAGACATGACCCGAGCAACGGTAGGTAGACACAGCTAAAACAACTAGTGACCATCACAAAGGAGATTCTATGAGGAGAATCTTGAAAAGAGTGACACTTGTGACAGTAGGCAGACATAGTGAGAACCACTGGTGACTGTGACGAAGGAGATTCTATGAGGAGAATCTCAAAAATAGTGACACTAAGGGGAGGATGCCCCCGAGCTATGACAAGACTCAATCCATGGATACATGAGTAGGAAAAGCAGGAAAGTGAAAGCATGAAAGTGACTATACAGAGTAGCCAGAAGATGCGCTGCAAGATGGAGCATTTGGAACAAGAGGCGCCTATTTACTAGGTTTTCACCTTCTTGGCAGGATTCTCTCTGTTTTTTTTTTTTTCTTTTTCAGGACTTTTTCTAATTTTTAGATTTTTTTTCAGGACATTTAGATATGTAAAGAGAGCTTGCTGAGATTGAGTCAACTGTAAAAATGCTTCAGGTGGAGAGTGTTCATGGGCTCTTTAAGCACTTCTCCTTCGGTTGTGGAAAGCTGGTAGGCGCCAGATCCATATACTGCAGTAATGATGTAAGGACCTAGCTAGTTTGGTTCAAACTTTCCCTTTTGCATTCGTTGTTGTTGATTCTTAGGGTTCTCTCTCAGGATGAGATCACCTAGCTGGAAGTCACGTGGCCTAATTCTCCTATTGTAGGTTCATGTCATTCTTTGTTGATATGCTCGTAGATGATCACAGGCCACTTGTCATCGTTCATCCAGCAACACAAGCTCTTGAAGCTGAGCTATCCTATAGTCATCATCAGTGATAAGACCTTTCATAGAGATTCTCAAGGTAGGAATCTCGACCTCTATTAGAAGCACAGCATCCGCCCCATATACCAATGCAAAAGGAATCATGCCCGTTGGAGTTCTAATGCTTGTTCTATATGCCCACAGGGCTGGATTGATCTGGAGATGCCAGTCTCTCCCTGACTTACTGACTGTGCGATGAAGAATTTTGAGGATCACCTTATTGGATGCCTCAGCTTGGCCATTACTCTGAGGGTAATAAATGGAAGACCAATGTTGTGTAATATTGAATTTCTTGCACAGTTCCTTGAGGTCCTTATTTTTGAACTTTCCTCCATTATCAGTAATGATTGAGGATGGTATACCATATCTACAGATGATGTAGTTTGTGATAAAAAGTGCTACAGTTTTGCCATCAGCAATTATGAGAGGGACTGCCTCTACCCATTTCGTGAAATAATCTATAGTGGTGATAATGAACTTATGTCCATTAGAAGAGGTTGGGTGAATTTGCCCCACCAAGTCAAAGGCCCATTGTTGAAATAGCCATGTTTTAGTAGAGGGAATCAACTCTCTAGCTAGAGAGTGAATGAGATTCTCGTGTAGCTGACATCGTTTGCAGGATCTAGCATATTTAACAGCTTCTTGCTCCATTTTAGGCTAGTAGTAACAAGCACAAAGGAGTTTGCGAGCTAGTGTTAGGCCATTGGAATGAGATTCACAAATGCCTTAGTGAACGTCAATTAGTGCATGTTTGGACTCGTTAGGTTCTAAACACCTAAGGAGTGTTCCATCGAGACCTCTCCTATACAGATCGTCAGCAATAATGACATAATGTGAAGCGTTACAGATTAGGTAACATTTCTCATTACGGGTCAGACCTTCTGGAATGGTTTGATTATGAAGGTAGGAATAGATGTGATGGTAGTGGGATGATTCTTGTCCTATAATAGAAAAGATCATCCTGGAATCAAGTGTTTCATAGGCTGGGTAGTGTAACACTTCCACCAAAAACTCGTGTCGTAGATCATTTTCTGGCATTTGTAGAAGGGAGGCCAGAGTGGCCATGTCGTTAGCCACTTTATTATCTACACGTGGAACTTGTTGGAAGGTGATGTGTGCAAAATATTTCATCAAGTCATCAACCATGCGTTTGTAAGGAATTAGTTTTTTATCCTTTGTTTGATACACATCATTTACTTGGTTGATGACAAGCTAAGAGTCATCGAAGATATCCAACTGATCTACTCTCCATTCAGCTACAATTTTCATACCATTGATCAAAGCTTCATATTCAACAATGTTATTTGTACAAGGAAACAAAATCTTGTACACTTTGGGCAATGAGTATCTCTGTGGTGTGATGAAAAGTAATCCAACACCTGATCCTTGTTGTGTGAAGGATCCATCGAAGAACATAACCTATGTATGGTGAGTGAGTGTTAGAATTGACTCATCTGAAAAATCAATGTTTATTGGTAGAAGACTCTATATGGGTGCCTCAGCCAAATGGTCTATAATTGTTTGTCCCTTTATAGCTTTGTGTTCAACATATTGGATGTCAAACTCACTTAGTATCATGACCCATTTAGCCAATCTTCCTATGAGAGCTGCCTTACTGAGCAAGTACTTTAATGGATCTATTTTAGCCACAAGTCATGTATTGTGGGCAAGCATGTAGTGTCTCAACTTTTGGGAAGCAAAGACAACTGCCAAGCAAGCTTTGTCAATAATGTTGTAGTTTTTCTCATAAGAGACCAATGTTCGGCTCAAGTAATAAATAGCTCTTTCTTTGTTATCATTGTCTTCCTGAGCCAACAAGATTCCCAAAGATGTTTCAGTGGCTAAAATGTATAAAAGCAAAGGCTTCCCATGCATAGGAGGCATCAAGATTGGTGGATTGACAAGATATTATTTAATTTGTGTTAAGATTTACTCACAATCCTGGCTCCAATTGAATTTCACACCCTTATGTAAGGTCTTTGTGAAGGGTTGTGATTTATCTGCCAATTGTGAAATGAACCTGCGAATAGATTGAAGCCTTCCCTATAGTCCTCTCATCTGACTGATGTTTCAAGGTGGTGGCATGTTCATTATTACTTGTACTTTTTTTGGATCTACTTCAATTCCCTTTGCAGAAATAATATACCCTAACAGTTTTCCTAATGTGACACCAAATGTGCATTTCTTAGGATTGAGCCAAAGACTAAACTTTTCCATACGATCTAGGATGGGACCCAAATCGTGCAAATGAGTATTGCGTTTAGTTCTTTTGACCAAGGTATCATCAACATAGTCCTCCATGGTTCTATGCATCATGTCATGGAAAATTGTAGTAACAGCCCGCTGATATGTAGCTCCAGCATTCTTTAAACCAAATGGCATCACATTCCAACAAAAGGTTCCCCATGCACATGTGAAAGCTATTTTCTCTTGATCTTTTGGCACAATTTTTATCTGATTGTATCCAGAAAAACCATCCATAACTGAGTACATCTCATAGCTAGTCGTCATGTCCACAATCATATCAATATTAGGGAGCGAAAAGTCATCTTTAGGACATGCCAAGTTAAGATCATGGAAATCTGTACAAACTCTGATAGACTTATCGTGCTTGGACACAGGGACAATATTGGATATCCATTCAGCATAATCAATTGCACGAATGAAACTAGCCTTCAGAAGTTTCTCTAATTCGACTTTGACTAACAATGCAACATGAGGATGCATTTTCCAAAGCTTCTATTTAACTAGTTTGATGCCTGGTGCTATGGACAAGAGATGTATAATAAGATTAGGATCCAATCCTAGCATGTCAGAATATGTCCAAGCAAAATTTATTTTCTTTCCCTTGAAAAAGGCAATGAATTGTTCCTTCTCTTCAAGTGACAATGACTATGCCAGATGTATCACATGAGGATGTTCTTCTATGCCTAGGTTAATTGGCTGTGTCGGCTCTATTAACATTGATGATCTCTCCTGAAAGTGACTAGGAAGGACATCAAATATCTCATCCACGGGCACCTCAGAGAGGTTTTCACCCTTGGATATGTCTTATGTTTTTACTTTTTTGGGATCTGACACTACTACAATGTGGTTTTCACCATCGGACCTCTTGCATTTTTTCTTTTTAATTATGTGACTGAGATATTTGATGTCAGCCTTAGTCATGTTGATGCTCTACTCATTGGTGGAAGATGTTATAGGTTCGATAGCGTTTAGGTAACAGGCAAGAGCATAGTCATTCTAGAACGTGGGGACTTCGTTAGATGCATTGGGGTTCCATTCTATAAGCTCGGGATGCGCGAGTGAGAGAGTAGTGGTTGGTTCAATTGCGTTCATAGTATAGTCATTAAATGCGTGGACCAGCAATTTGAGACCTACGACGACCTCACCCACAGGTGTATTCAAACACCTCAGAGTACGAATGTTAGTAATTGATAACTCTAGGACACTAGTTGGATCAGACCCCTGTGACCTATCCCTAGATGTTTCATTCACTTCGATTTGATTTTCATAGACATGCACTTGGTCAATGTCTTTATCAGTAGTCACTTCTGAAAGATTGTCAAATTCATATTCATGAGAATCGGTGCTACATGGTGAGAGACTATAGAACTCCCCAACAGTGATAGGGACATACTCTCCTTCAGCCTCTGGATTCTTACACAAATACTCAATATGGCATGACTGACTAAATTCTCCCTTTTCTGAATGATATTTGAGTTGCTCGGCATTGTCCTCAGAAGAATCACTAGTATCATCCACAGTGCTAACACGTGGCACAAATTCATCTGGCTTAGCAAAGAATTTAGCAAGATTATAAGGAATGGGATGAGGGTAAGAATCCTCATCATTAGATTCTTCCTCTCGAGTACCTGACTCAAATTGTAACTCATTTTTAGATGAACTCTTAGGTACGGGTATGAATTTATTAGATCCTAAATGGAAAGGGGCCTTCTTGAACCCTAGGCCAGTTGTGTCACTGTTGCTTTGGTAGGATCTATTAAACCATTGTTATTGCACCCAATAGGGCCAGTTCTCTTGTAGCCAAAATGCTTCATAAGCTTAAGACTAGGTCCATACTTCTTAGGAGTGATTTCTCGAGCTTGTTCTATTAGGTCTACTGGAGACTCTTCTTTGTAAATCCATGCAGCAATGGCTCTATTTTTGCTTTCATCTTCTAAGGGAACTATAGCTTTGACAAAAGAGCCATTAAACTTGGTCTGAGGTGTCAACACGAATGGCTTCTTTGCTACTGAGGGTCTCCCAAAATGTCAAGGGGACTCTGGAATAGATGTTAATGATAGCATTGGTTCCATGTGGTACTCTCCCATACCAGTTTCTTTCAATTTAAATGACTACTCAATTTGTTTCAACTTATTGTTGTGATAATCAGTAGACTCATGGTTAGCAAGGATGAAAGAATCAGCAGCTTTGAGCATATTGCAAGTGTAGCTAGTAGTAGCAAGAATAGTAACTTTGGAGCCATGAAATGGGAATTTAATGCATTGGTAGTATGTGGATGGCACAGTGCGCATCTCATGTATCCATGGCTGTCCCAATAGAATGTTGTAGGCTAAGGGAATGTCAAGTACCTAACAAGTGACATCCCTTTCGACAGGACCGATGTGAATTGGTAAATTCACAAGACCTAGAAACTTTTGTTCTACTTCATCATACGCTTTAATAGTGATCTTTCATCGAGGATCAACAAAGTCCTCAAAATAATTCAATTGTCTAAGCAGAGCAGCAGAAACAATATTTAGGCCAGTGCCATTGTCAATGAGTAACCGACGAACACGTGTCTAGTGGATCATAACCTCAATGTGTAGAGGCTAATTGTGTGGGTGATTCAGTGAGTTGTCATCCTCCTCAGAGAAGGTCATAAGATGAGGTGAGGTTAAGTGACCTACCATGGATTGAAATTGCTCAAGATCAAGATCTTGAGGAATGTTTTCCTTAGTGAGGGCTTTGTCCAGAATTTGCCTGTGAGTAGGCGAGATTTTAAGCAGCTCAAATATGGAAATGTGAGCATTGGTTCATTTCAACTGATCTAGAACACTATAACTAGTTGCAGTCAAGTTCGTTATGTGTTTTGCACCTTTATTGGATGGAACAACAAGGGCTTTTTCCTTGTGTTGTTGGGTATTTGAAATAGGAGGTGTAGGGCCTTTGAGCACCAACTTTGCATGAGAGCGAGTAACAGCGTTAGCACAATGTTGCAAAGACGCATTATCCATGTTATTGGAAGTAGGGCCTCTTAAGACAAATGGTGTCTTGGGTTTATCATTATCTTGCTTGCCTTTTATGGTAATAATGTCATAGTATTCAGAATCTACAGGTTCAACCATGTGAAATACATTGTCATCATTGGAATACATATAGTTGACCTTATTGTAGGGTTCTGGTTTCGAAGTCTCTCCTTTTTCATAAGCTGGGAAAGGCTCTTTGAATGCCTTGTGGTCTGAGTTTTTGTTATGTCCATCTACCACAAGTTCACCAGCATCAATCATGTCCTGGACTTTATGACGTAAGTTTATACAGTTGTTGGTTTTGTGTCCCTTGTTTTGGTGATACTCACAAAATGAGGTCTCATTCCACCATGGTGGACGTGGTTGTGGATCATAGGGACGAGGGTTATCCATTGGTGAGATAAGCTTGTGTTGTAGCAATGTTTTGTAAACCACATCCAAAGGTTCTCCCAAAGGAGTATACTCTCACTTGGGTTGTGTTGCCCATGAGTTTCTCAGTTTGTTCCCAGAAGCCTTATTGTCAGGAGGAGGCTTCTTAGCACTTTTGGCTGCTTTGAAGCAGTCTGTGAGATTAAATGTTGCTTTAGCAAGTTTTGGTGTGACATTGTCAACAACCCCATCATGTACAATTTCTCGGTTCTTGTTGACATGTTTGGTTTTATCCCTGTTGGAAGTGGAACCTTGTTTTGTGTCTCTTTGAAGAGTGAGCTCACCTTTTTTGACCATAAATTCTTCGATACAGATAGCCTGTGTAATCATGTCTTTAAAGGTATGTGGACCTTGTAGTTGGACTCTATACTTGAAATCAGGTAAGAGGTTATCAGTGAAAATGTCGAGCTTCTCCATTTCTGGGATTTTACAAGAATACTTAGTGTAAAGTTGTCTCCATCATTGGAGGAAAGTGAGAAAAGGCTCACCAACCTTCTGTTTAAGGTTTCATAGATCTCAAATATTTACAGGATGTTGAACATTATGAGAATATTGTTGAACAAATGAATTAGCAATTTCATCAAATGTCTTGATACCAGGAGGTAAATGTGAGAACCACTCCGAAGCTTGACCACCTAGGCTTCTAGGGAATAAACGCATGAGGTATGTTTGATTGTGTATAAACTCCATAGACAAAGCACCAAATTCTCACAAGTGATCTTGGGGATTAGTAGTACCAAAGTACTTATCATATTTGGGTAGTTCTACACCTCTTGGGAAAGGTGACATGTTTATACTTTTGTCAAATGGAAATGAACAAAGAGCGTCCAATGTGTATGTCTTTTTGGGTTTCTCTTTCTCATGCATCATCTGAGCCAATTGGTCTTGCATAATTTTTAGTTGTTTTTGGAGTTTAGTGGTCTCAATTTCTTCTTCACATGTAATAATGGTCTCCACATTGAAATGTGTGGGCAGTTTAGCTTCCTCTTGGGCAAGTTTGAGAAAGTACTTTTCTTTCTCTTCATTGAGTAGGATTCCCATGACCTTCTGAAATTTTTTGTCTCTTCGACATTTTGCTATGTGTTCAGGAAGGATTTCCACCTCTTCTTGTTCTTCCTCAGTGTCATCTTCTTTCTCTTTCTCCTTATCATCCCTAGGTTGTTCTTGATATCGACTATGACTACCCCATTCAAGTTCACAATTAGTCATTATAGGAACTTGTTCAATTTTTGTATGTTATGTTTCAAAAGGGTCTGTGGAGAAAGGATCATACATTGTGTTTGAGAATGCAGGACTTCTACCTGTTTCAGTATCCTCTTGGTAAAAATAATTCCTAATTTGTTGCAAATTGGAATGTTCATTGAACTTGAGATGACCTTGCAGGTGAGGGAGATCGTGAAGATGCCTCGCTAGCCAAACTGGATACAGATTGCATAGTGAAAGGTAAGCTACCTCTACCGTGATTACGACCCCTAGCATGACCATGTCTAATGTTATCAGGATAAAACACATTGTTGCTTCTGGTTGTGACAGTCATAGGCAAGGACAAGAAGCTAGAACCTAGACAAGGACTACACTAAGACTGAGTCTCAAAAAGGACAAGATAATAGCAAGAATATTGTTCACTAAGGCACAAATGGTTTGATTTAAAGGCTAGAACAGCCAGAGATTATGACCACTATAACACAAATTATAACAAGCATTAAGATGAGGACCAAAATTACTTATGAGATAAGAATAGTCAAGGTATAAGACACAAGTCTTCAGCTAAGCGAAGTGTCACTGTTTCAGGACTGTTTGCAAACAAAGAGCGATAAACAAACACAGAAAAGGATAGCGTTCAAGTTGTAGATAGCTAGAACAGACCCAGATTGTTAATGCTGATACAAAGTCTCGCACAAAAAACCTTTACGGGTCGCACGAAGAAGTTTTATGGGTTGTGCGAAGATGTTTATGTCTCAAGTGAAGATCAATAACAGTGGTTTAATTTCGTGCGAGAATGTTTACTAGACCGCGCGAAGATGCACAACAAAAATTTAATTTTGTGTGAGGACAAAATGGCTTCGCACAAGAGAAAAATGATTATGCGCGGGACCCAAATGGTTTCGTGCAAAAGGACAGAACAATTTCATAATAGCGACTGATTTTGACAAAAAATTTGATCGTTCCAATAACCAGGTAGATAAATAGGCACGTAGAACAGCAAGTGATTTCAAGCATGTCTAAAAACAATGAGCAAGGGTAAAAGAAACCTTGCACATGAACAATCAAGTGACTTAGTTTGTGCTAATCCCTAAGAGAGCTATTTGTGTACATTTTCAAAGATTTTTGCAATCATTGCACACATTCTTAGAAAATAAAAGTTGGCTTCTCTAAGGTATTTAGTAATGGTTTGACTCTGCAACTTTTATGACTCACAGGGGTAACCTCCAATCTCGACGCACCGAGGTTTTGACACAGTCTGAGAACTTAATCTTAAAGAGCTGCTAGGGAGATCTGAAAACCCACAATGAACCGCACCCATGGAGATTTCTTCCACAAGGACATTTATATAGCGGTTGTCACTACCATGGAAAAAATGGCTATTATCGCTTGAGGTTCTGTCAACGCAGTTTTCCCTATAGAGGGATTGTCTACTATGGTTAACCCTCTTTAAAGGTGATAGACTCACAATAGTATACCACGAGGGGACTTAGCTTCCAGATTCAAGGTTTTGACACCTTTTCACCTTTAGCCCAATCAAAATAGATAGATTAATCTGACATGCTAAACTAAGATTATCTCTTAAAGATCTATGATATCATCTCCCCGTGATCTATCAACCTCTCCAGAGAAAGCATGCCTTAATCAACAAGTCAAAAAATCATCTATCTATGAGATGCTCAAAGTATCCTCCCCACCTATAAGGAATCTGTCTTAGAGAGGAGTTTCACTAGGAACCCACTCCCTCAAGATCCACGAATAGTGTTCATGGGGGCTTAATTACTATGTCTGTACAGATGTTAATTCCTAAAAACAAATCTATCTAAAAGTAATCAAAAAGCACAAGGTGGTACACTTAACACTTTAACTAATGTGAGGTGAGTCCAAAGATGTGGAACATTTAACCTCTCACACAAGCCAAAATGAGTCCACAACTCAAAAATTAGTGAGTTCTAGAAAGCACAAAAGGGTTGCCTTATGGAGCCTTTAATGCTTATGTCTTGTAGACCCCTCCCTTATTTAACGTGGTGTTGAGCTTGCAACCACAGGGTGGAACGAGGGGCTAGTGGATTAGCGATTCCAATAACCCAAGATAGCTAATTAGATCTATCACTAAAGACTAAGCCTGCTAAATGAAACTAATAGAGATCACAACCTAGTATCAAATTACGCATGTGTTGTAAAATGAGAACATGAAAAAAAATACACACACAATCTTGACACAAGAGATGTTCGTTTTATCTCCAAACGAAGTGTTATCAGTCAAAAAGAATTACCTGGTAGTCCTCGCAATGCACTTAGTAGATGTTTACCCATTTATGGCAACTTTAGCATGCTTTTCCCATTGTCCCACAAATTGCTGCTATGTTGTTCCAAAAAAATCAAAAAACATCAAAACACTAGAAACTACGAACAGTCAGCAGAAAAATCAGAAAACACAAAAATCAATGCAAAAAAATTGTCTCTGTCAGCAGAGTTTTGCGTGAAATCTGATAGTCCGTGGGAAGAAGTTTTATGGCCCACACAAAATCAAATTCAGCTCGCACGAAATAATAGGTTTCGCGTGAAGTTTCGTGTGCCAAAAACTTTCTCGTGTGAAGATTTGGATCTTCACAAGAAAATGAACAGTCTCGCACGAAGATTCTCGAATTTGTATGGAATAGTACAGAAAAAGAACAAAAAAATGATTTAAAAAATACAGAAAGAGGCCAAAAAAACTAATTTTCAGGCCCCACGGTGGGCGCCAGAAATGTATGCGTGAAAATGCGGCCTCTGCTACCACACACAATTCAACATAGTCATTGTGTGCGGATTCATCTCAGAATGAACATTGGATTGTTCATCTGAAAATCAACCTGCAAAGTGACCTATTGCCTTCTAACTAAAGGGATTTTGCCTATTAATATCTTCTGAATCAAGGTGTAGGCAACCAGACCCTCTAAGAATGAAGGATTTGACAATGAAATTAAGCTAAGAATGAGTATGAAAATTAATCTACAATGAAAGATGCAATGTAATCTAAGAACAAATAAAGCAAGCTAGATTAAACATATGCATGATTAAACTAAAATGAGATTAAACTAAGAATGAGAATGTATGTAAGAAATGTAAGTAAATGTGAGCATGAATTTCAGCAGCGATTCGATGCAAATTCTCTAAATTCATCCTCCAAAATGAAGAGATGAGGGTCTCTTAAATAGACCTTCCTGGAATCCATCAACGGTCAGGATTGAAGATGAGGTTCAGTCATAAAGGGAGATTCCCAAATTAAAGGGAGCTAATAGATTTAATCTGAGTAAAATAAGGAGTTAACTATTTTAATTTGAGTAGAAAAAGGAGTTAACTGATTTAACTCATTTTTGATCAATAGTGAACTGGAAATTTCCCTTTTTAAACTGAAAAGAGATTTTGTTGAGATATTTAATTTAATAAAATGAGATATGCTCTCATAATTACTTTTTCTATTTAATTAAATAATCTTTAATTAATTAGAGTTACTTTTCTTATTTAATTAAATAACTTCATTTAATTAATTAGGAATGGCTTCCCATTTAATTAAATAACTTTGCTTAATTAATTAGAAGTAAGTACTTCATTTAATTAAATAATTTTGTTTAATTAATTAGAAATACCTTTCCTATTTAATTAAATAATTACATTTAATTAATCAAGATAGGCATATTTATTAAATTAAATAAATTTAATTCCATAGTACATTAGCATTAGGATATAATTTAATTTAATTAAAGTATAAATACTTAATAATTAAATTATAATTAAATCAAGTAGGTTTAATGCGACTAATATGAGTACATACTATAGGAATTAAATAAGAAATATAATGAATGCGGATTAGGGTTTTTTGCATCTAACAATTAAGTCAAATAGCGAATAGCAAAAATGAGAATTGCCTATTAGAATAGGTCTTTAGGATTGATCAGAAATAGACCAGAATTGGTATAATGGCAATGAGCCAATTTTGGGGTATTACAGTTAGAGGTTTTACAAACATACAATGAAGTATGTACTTAGTAAAGAGATTTGACAAAAGACTGTTAACTACCTTGTTAGAGGATTTTGGATTGGTTCACATGTTAAAATGAAATAGTAGATCTATGACTTAAAACTAATTTTTTGATAGAGATTCTTTGAAGTATTGATCACCTTTATACATGATAGATATGACTCTATTGCTTCTTTGCTGATATGGCCTTACAATACACTTTGTTGCTGATTCACATTTCCATACTTCTTACATATTCTTCACTCTCACTTTTTATTCATGTATACATACATCTATATGGATATGATACAATACATTATATATATATATATATATATATATATATATATATATATATATATATATATATATATATATATATATATATATATATATATATATATATATATATATATATATATATATATATATATATATATATATATATATCAATCCAATTTACAAAATTACAAAATTAGCCAATATACAAGTTAACACCAATATTACAAAGTCGGCTCAAATGAAGACACTCAGGTTCTGAAGATTGACTTGGTGAAGTTTTGATACATAGCATCTACTGTCATTACTTGGCATCATCATGTATTTAGTAGAAGTAGAAGCTTGATCCATACTAAGCATCTCAGAGTAGTCTCAAACTCAGTCTGCACTAGTGACTCAGTAGATACTATGTAACTTGGTAGAAATTGAATTACTCATTTACTCATTTACCATGACTGTACTCAATAAACACTAATCATCACATTGCTTAGTTAACACTAACTTCACTTCACATGAAGTGATGGCTTGATATAAAATGCGAAGCTTGGTAACCATTGAACTGCTTAGTAGGAACTGTAGAACTTCACACTGCCTAATTTCACTTAGTAACCACTAGAATGCTCAGTAGGAACTATAAAGCTTGGTGGCTACTGAATTACATGGAAAACACTATAGACTATTCAATGAGCTTGGTAACCATACATAATCTAAATAAGTGTTGTCCCTAATAATAAAATTTGACTTAGTGTTAGTACATATATTCTCCAAAGTTAATGGTTCTAAGAGATTCTCTTTCTTGGATGGATTCTCAGGTTATAATGAGGTGTTAGTCAAAGAGGCTGACATATATAAGACTACTTTCACCATTAAATGGGGCACCTATGCCTATAGAAAAATGGCTTTTGGGCTAACAAATGTAGGTGTCACATTTCAAAAGGCTATAGAGATTGCCTTCAAAAATAATAATTGAAAGGTTTGTGCTAGTCTACCTTGATGATATCATAGTATATTCAAAAGATGTAGTAGAGCATTTTGGTCATCTCAAACAAGTGTTTATAAGATGTAATTAATTAGGAAAGCCTCAAAGCCAACTCAAATAATTATTTTGAAGATATAGTATAAAGGAAATATGTTTCCTTGTTTGTAAGAGTGTGTGATAAAGTATTAAATGTGAAGTAATCAAGGAAGTGTGAAAAGGAGCAGAGTATTTAGTGAATGTAAGTAAGTGATCCAAGTGACTATTAGATGCAAGGCTTTTGATATGGTAACAATATTAGAAGGAGAAGAGATCTGGTTGACAAGATAGAGGAAGAGGAAGGAGTAGTCTAGTACAATTTTATTATTCTACAAGGAATAATACAAATATCATTTAGACAATGGGTTCATTAGTCTTGCCCCTATAGTTGTTTAGACAATGGGTCTATCTACCTTCCACAACTCCTAATAGAATCTCCTAATAGGGACTAATATGTACTAAATTTTTTTATAGACTTCTAACAGATTCCATCCTCTAATAAGAAATATTTATATTAGTACATCATCTTGTGTGTATCATCTCCACTAGGGTTTTTCCTCTAATCAAGGGTTCCCCTAGTTAACATATCTAGTATTCTTGTGCATGAGTATCTTGTTGTGGTTTCTTGTTATTGTTGTGGTGTCCAAAAAACACACCCCATTCCTTACTAGGAATGGGGACCCCCTACTTTTTTCAACTCCCAGACTCACAAGTTCAAGAGTTAGGAGAAGAAAATTCGTTTGAAAGTTTGAGTCATAGAGTCAAAAAAAAAATTTAAAAATTAAAAAATCACAAAAAATAGAAAAGTCAAAATCACAAAAATATTAGAAAAGTCAAAAATTTTGAAATGCAAGTTTCAAAAAAAAAAAAAAAACCTCAAAAAAATTATATATATATTTAAAAAAATAAATTAAATTAAAAAAAATGTGCGCCACGTGCACACACCACCATTGGTGTTGTGTGCATGCCACCATTGGCATCATGCACGTGCCACTATTGGCACCATGCATGCCATCATTAGCACTATGCACGCCACTTTGCATCGTGTGCACACCAATTGGCACCGCCGCACGCGTGCCAATTTGCACTGCAGCCCACATGATCATGGGTGCCATGCATGCCAATTTGTGTCATGTACACCAATTTGCGTCATGCATGTGAATTTGTGTCATGTGTGAGCCACCATTGGCATTGCATGTGTGCGCCACCATACATGTCGCTTGCACAACCTCCACTGCTCCTTGCGGGCACATGTCACGCACCTTATCATGGCGCACTTTATCGCATGCACACCACCAAGCTCACTCCGCACGAGTGCCACGCCTCCCATTCACCTGTAGTTTTATTTGAGTAACTAGTTTTTTGGATATTTTTTCTGGTGTCATTAGGGTGTGTCTAAATTAAGCATTTTTATCTCTTCGAACTAATCTGTGCTTCTTTGTGTAGGTAAAAAAGGTCTTTAACTTGTCATGATCATAACTTTTGACTCAAAGCTCAGAATTCAAAACCGTTTACACTGTTAGAAAGAAGAACTAAAGATCTAATTTTAGTCCCTAAAATAGTGAGTCTTTAGTTGCCCAATTTTAGGGACCAACGAAGGTTTTGAATTGAAATTTTGAGCAGAAGACCTTCGAAAAAGCCTTTTAAAAATTCTTAGAAAAATTTGTGAAAAAATATGAAAATGTTTCAAATATTTGATCATCTAGATCACTGGGTTTCTTATTGAGAAGGATAGGGTAGTTGGAGAAAAGACAAAGGTCGAATATACAAAGGTTGGACACATGAAGTGGAATAGGTTCCTCATCTTATGCAGCTATTAATGACAAGATTCAATGCAGGTGCCTTGGGATTTTAGATTGAAGAAGCGAGAGTTCAGGTTTATGAAAGTGATTGGCTATTAAGAGGGTATAAATCATCAAAAGGAGGTAAAGAATGTACACAAACAATGATCTAAAACCCCATTTGAGCAAAACCCAAAAACTGTTTTCAAAATTGAGAATTTTGATTTTTTGGCAAATTGAGCTTCTGAGGTGCACAGGTCCACAACTCCACATTGACACACAGCTCTGCAAGTGTGCAGCTCTATAGGTATGTAGGTCCATAGCTCCTCATTTAGAGGTGCACCAAAAATTGACTGCTAGTTCTAAAAATAGCACTTTCCATGCATCAAGAGCACATTCTGATGACAGTTTAACTTCGGCACACACCTAGTGAAGGACTAGCTTCTATTTTTGGTGTCTCCATGCACCTCCACTTTGACTGATGGCTTCCTCTTACTTTCTCTCTCATGCTTTCATTGTTTTGGACATGTAAAGGGTTCATGCATCTAATTAATGAATAAAATATGGATGGACTCCCTCTAAGCACCAGTTAGATTGTTAGTTTGTATATATTTAGTTTGTTTTAATGTTTTAAAAGCATTTTATTGCATGAAGATATCTCTCACTCTCAACAAAAATTGAGGAGATGATTTCTTATAAATATTCCATTGTAAAATGTAACAAGGGTCATTTTTATTATGCAATAAAATTATGCTTTTTGTGCTCGCATTTGGAGTGTAGTCATTCTTGCCTGAATGTGTTATTGTTTTGTGGATTTTATTCATGAAATTGTTATTGAGCCAAAAATTTGTTGCATTATTTTTGGTTGTGTGATTCTATAGTTCTATTGTTTGCTACAAGTATACGAATTCTACTGACGTAATGAGCTTGGGAAGAGATCAACAAAATTGTGTCTACATAGCTTTTCATCTTGCATGAGTGCACTTCATGTGGCCTTGCAATTTCATGGAAGGTGAACCATCATTCAGTCATTAAAGTTTCTCATTGATAATTGCATTAGTGGATTCTAGGAAGCACTTCTCCTATTTTCATTGGTTTTCCATCAATTTATTCAAAAGCTTAACTCGCAATGTGTTGTGTTCTATATCTTATGTCCAATTAGGATTTTCAATTTCAAGTTATTTACTTTCAGTTTTGTTATTTTCTTTACTAACCCCCTTTGTTAGAATAGGAATGAATTTTAGTTACATTACTAGTTTTCATTCATTCGAAAAAAAAAAATACAAAATATTGTTCTTTTCTATGTGATTCTGAGACAGCAAGTAGATCTACTTAAATTCCAGAACAAAAGAAAGTGATTAGTACCAGCAAAGGCCTCCTTGTGAATAATCAAATTCATCTTCAACTAAGAAAATTCTAGTGTGTGGCAAGACAAATACAGAACCTTGGAGTTGATCCCTAAAAGGATTAGCTTTCCAAAAGAGGATATCACGCAACGGATTCTTATCATTGGCCTCATGCAAAATGAAAACCCAATAGTAATATTGGTCATATGGTTAAGATTTAATAAGGTTGATAATTTTGATAATAGTTGGATAATTGATTCACCCCCACCCCTATCATCTATATTGGTAGACTATATATTCTAACAATTGGTATTAGAGCATTAGGTCCTTGAAGAGAAAGCTTAATAGCTTTGGGAGATCAATGGAAAGTCATTTTAGAAACAATAATTCTATGTTTGATGGAGTAAACTATGATAGCTAGAAAGATAATATAAAGACTCATCTACTATGTATGGGTCGAGGATAAGGATTTTGATAAAAGATAACAAAGAAATTATGGAGGAAGAAAAAATTGAAGAATGCAGTGAAGCAGAAAGAGATCTATTCATGTGCAATATGAGAGATAGAGAACCACTATTAGAAGCTCTTCCTAAGAATGAATACAATCAAGTAAAGCCAATTAAAATATCTAATCTAATTTAGAAAGCATTAGAATCTATTTTTGGAGACACACATAAAAAAAGAATAAGATTGCAGAATTGGATATGTGCATTTCAAGATGCTAAAATGGTGGAAGATGAATCTATAAGAAGCTATATTGGTAGGATATTTGATATTTTTGCAAGAATAAAGTCATATTGTGGAACCAAGGAAGAAGATGAGGTTGTGTGGAAGATCTTGAAAATATTGACATCACCATTCAAGCAAGTAGCACAAATGATTAAACTTTTAATACCCTGTACTAAGAAATTCACCAGGGAAACTTTGATTAGAAGATTGGAAGTAGAAAAAGTAGCAGAAGTAGGACTAAGATAGTTTGGACAATTGAAAAGAGTTGAAATAGTTTTCAATGCCTTAAGTATTTGGCCAAATTTATCTAGAAATGCGAGCACACATGGAGATTTTGCTAGCAATAGTAGAACTAGATCTAATGAAGATAAGAAGATTGAATAAAGTATAGCCTTCTTGGAAATATAAGAAAACTAACTAAAAGGGGAGGTATGAATCACTCACTATAATATTGTTTGTTACTAGATCCCTATAATAACACTATTCTAGTGAGTTATTTGATACTAGATCCCTATAATAACACTAGTCTCTTACCAATAAAGAATGCCCCACCACTGGTGCTCTTCCTATCATCGACACTCCCTACTCAATTTGCATCAATGAAGGATTTCAAATCTAAGTTTCCTGATTTCTTGTACCATAATCCATAATCTTTAGTAACCTTTAGATACCTCATGATTCTTTTTATTGTCATCATATGATTTTCTTTATGATTAGCTAAGAATCTTTCCACCATACCAACTACAAGAGCAATATTAGACCTAATATATACTAAAAACTGAAATTTGTCAATCATTGATCTATATGTGATCCGATCTACCTCCTTGGAATCATAATTTTTGAAAATCTTATGTCTAGTAGACATAGGTGTTCCAACTGGTCTTGAATCCTCCATTCCAAACTTCTCCAATATCTCCTTGATATACTTAGATTGAGTAATGTAGATACCATCTTTCTTTGAATTGGCATGCCAACAAAGAATTTGATTTCTCCAAACATTGACATCTCAAATTCTTTGATCATTTTCTCTGAAAAATATTTGCACAAGTTATTATTTCCAGTAAACAATGTATCATTCACAAAGATTTATGCCAACACAATCTTCTTATCTAGTCCTTCTTTGATGCAAAGGTTGTTATCATTTTTCCTTTGAAAACCAATCTTCATCAAATAATTATGAAGTCTTTCATACCAAGCTCTAAGAGCTTGTTTGAGACCATATAATACTTTTTGTAGTTTAAAAACCATATCATTTTTGCTAGGATCTACAAAACCTTCATGTAATTCTTTGTAGATTTTTTCTTCAAGAATGCAAATTTCACATCCATCTGATACACTTTAAAACCTTTATGTGCAGGATAAGCAAGTAAAGTCCTAACACCTAATATTACAATAGGAGAAGAAAATTCACCATAATCAATACATTCCTCTTGAGAATAACCTTTGCATACTAACCTTGCTTTGTTTCTTAAAACTTTTCCATCTTCATTCAGCTTATGTCTAAACACCCACTTAGAGCCAATTACATTCTTATCATTGGGTGTAGGAACAAGATTCTAGGTCTTATTCCTTTCTATCTGTTATATCTCTTCATTCATTGCTTCAATCCAACTTTCATTATCCAAAGCATCAATAACTATTCTAGGTTCAATTTTAGTAAGTAAACATGTACCTTTAAATTTGTTCCTTGTCATTGTACCATTTGATTTGTCTCCAATAATTTTCTCAAGTGAATGGTGCCTTCTGACATATATCGAAGGTAGATGTACTTTGGATTTAAATCTTTTTCTACTTTCCTTACCATGATCTTTTGCATCATGCTCGAGTCCTACTATCTATGACTTCGGTCCTTTAAACTCAAACTCAAGTTGCATTGGCTACAACTCGGTAGCTTTTGACTACGACTTGGGTCCTTCAATCTGTGACTTGGGTTGCATAGGCTAAAACTTGGGTGCTTTTGGAGATTTTGGGGACTCAAGAGGTGAATTTTAGTGACTTCTAATTAGATTAGGCAATGTATCAGGTTCAAAGTAAATAAACTTTATGTAATCTTCAGGTTCTTCTTTCTCTCTTCTTCACTCTTTTCTGCAAACTCATCAATCTTCACATGTGCACTTTCTATGATCTTATGAGTAGTTAGATTTGAACATTTATATGCTTTACTTCTATTAGAGCATACAAGGAATATTTCTTCATCACTTTTGACATCAAATCTACCTTTCCTAGTCTCCTTCAAAATATAACATTTGTTACCAAATACTTTCAAGTAACTTACAATAGGTTTGTACTCATACCATAGTTTATAAAGAGTCTGATTTGAGTCTCCTTTAGTTGAACTCTATTTAAAGTATGAATTGGTGTACTAATTACTTCCATTATTTGATTACAACATTCTTTTTTGTCATTAGGGTTGTTGCACAATCCATTATTGATGTGTTTTTTCTTTCTTCTATACCATTATGTTGAGGTGTACCAAGGGCTAACACTTGTCTTTTGATTCCTCCTTCAGTGTAGAATTCATCTAATTCAATAGAAATGAATTCTCCTCCTCTATCTGAGCTCAAAAATTTCAACTTCTTTCTTGTTTCCTTCTTAGCTCTAACCATATACCACTTGAATTTTTGAAAAGCTTCAGACTTATCTTTTAGATACATTACTATCTATTGGAATTACAAGTGAGAAGTTTAAACTTGCACCCATAAAAATTTCCAACATTCATACATCACATGCATTAACATACTGAAATAAAAAGTAAAGAAAATGCATCTAAAACATGTAATCAATTAAACACACATGCTTTGACACCAAATATGATTACCCAAAAACCTTCCAAATGAGAAGGTAAAACTGGGGTGGGGATGACACCCATAAATATTCACTACTACAGCAATAAAGTGTAGCCAATTAAGGTTACAATGGTTTGATCATAAATCATGATCTACCCTATTAAAGGCTTACAAAGACTAGTAAGTCCCACCTTGTTAGAGGATTTCAACACCATATTAGAATTGTGCCTAGTTAAAGGACTTTTGATCACTCACTTGGAATGTCACCTTGTTAAAGGATTTGATAAGACCTGTTAGGACCACTCTGCTTAGGAGATTTAACTAAAATCATCTATCAAAATGTCTCAGCATAGATCTTTTGATTGGCTCTAGATTGCCTGATTAAAGATCAAATCTGCACAATATCGTTCTTGATCCTTTATGATCAGATGTATCTATATGTTAGAAAACTAGACCTGTTGAAAGCAAGAGTTAACAAACAAACATTAGTTGATGTGGATGCATTAAATATTCAACAATGAAAGAAAACTAACTGACATTTTCTTAAGTTTTGCAACTCAAAGCAACCAACAACTCAAGTCCTCAAGCAACCTCAAATAGCTCAACAAAGGCACCCATGAGAGGCCTTGTTGGTGTGTTTATATTGGAGTGATGTTTGGTATTCTCTCCCAAACAAAACTATATTTTATTCTTGATGGGAAGGTGTAAGTTTGATTGATGAAACTATTAAACTATACTATATTAGATGAAGAACACCTCAAACAAAGGCTATGGAGGAAGCCATGTTTGAAAGCATTCAAGGATGTGGAGATGGAATGCAATAAAGAAAACTAAGCTAATGTGAAAACTAAGCTAGTATGCAAGTGAAATGAAGATCTAAATGTCTAAATAAGCTAAATATAACAATGGAAATGCAATCTAAAATCAGCTACCAAGGGTTAGTATTCAACATGAAAATCACTATGAAAGCTCTAAACTCAAACTTGCATGAAATTTCTACAAAAGCTCAAAACTCAAACTAACATGATAACAATGCATGTGGAGGAGATAAAAATGCATGAGACAAGGGCTCTATTTATAGGCTCTAGAGAGACCCTAGGTGAGGTGGCATCTATGTGGCATCCACATAGTGCCACAAGGAGACATGTAGGAGAGCCATGCAAGTGGTCAACATTCAAAGTTTGCTCACATGCTCACACATGTGTGAGAAAACTTGGAGAGAGGAGTGGGGGACAAACCTTGCAAGAGGAGTGAGAAGTGGGAGTGGTCTCACATGTGTGAGTACACACTTAGGCTTAAGAAGGGTTTAGCAAGATGATTAAGGTAATTAAGTGGGATTAAATGATGGGTAGGCATAGGAGGATGAAAGTGATGGTTGTAAACTAGGTCTTAGACTAGGTTTAAGATTAAATTAAACAAGATTTAATTTAATCATAGGTTTAGAGGAATAATGAGATGGAGGGATTTAAATAAATAAAATTTATTTAAAAGGGGGGTTTATGGAGGATTATGTATTAAATAAATTTAACACATTAAGGCTGGAGGTATTTAATTAAATAGGTAGAAGAATGTGACACATTTAATTAATTAATAATTAATTAATTATAATTTCAAGGGAAATATTAAATAAATTAATATAGTCTTTTTGGGATGATTTTAAGCATCTACAGTATCAATGTTATATCTTTATCTATCATTTGTTCTCCTCTAACTGATTTTGTAATTCACTCGCATTGCTAAGTCACCTTGAATGCTCTGTAAACAAATTTAATTATTCATCCCTTGTTACCTTCCTATAACTTGATCTCTCTCACACTCACACTAAAATCTTTGGGGGTTCATCTTCCTTATAAAGACTTAGGTGGCTTAGGGTTAGGTATGAATCTATAACTAAGATTCATCCTTTTTTTTGCTTAATCCTTCCTATTTTCTGATTGGCTAATTGCAAATACATAGGGATTCTACAAATACATTCATCTGTACCTCCAAAGAATCAAAATCTAACCTTATGTCAGCTGAAAAATGGTTTACCTAGTTGTTTGTGCCATAACAAACAAATATGTCCAATCTATGTTACTCGGCACTTGAAGTTACTGATGCTCAACACATACTGTAATTATGTTTCTAACTCGGCACGTAAACTACTTTAGCATCTACTGTTCACTCGACACTTGAATCACATGGCATGGTCTATCTACTCAGCACTTATTGTAGCTCAACATGGTCTTGTATTTACATATTATATCCAACATGCATTACTAGTTTAGCATAAACTAAGTAAATGTCTTAAGTGTGCTAACACTCAATTGTCAGAACCAATCTGAGATCAACACTATCATCATCCTAGAATTATCATCGACAAATAAAATAAAATATTTATCTCCATTATACCTCTCTATTCCAATAGTTCCACAAAGGTCTGTATGAACCAGCTTCAAGACATCTTTAGAATGATAGTTCTTTCTCTTGAAACTTGTCTTTCCCATCTTACCACTTTGACAATTTTTGCACATGCCCATGTCAGGTTTCCTCAGACTAGGAATGCCTCTTACTCATTTTTTTTCTTATCTTGATCAGGTTATCAAATTTCACATGATATAATATTTTATTCCATAACCAACTTTCTTCTACTTGAGTAATGAAACAAGATCTTTCACTAAGATCTAGGTAGAATGAGTTATCTTTTGTTTAATTACTGAACACAACTAGATTTCCTTTTCTATCTAGTAGCTTGGCCTTCACATTCATGAATTCTACCTTGAATCTAATATTATTCAACTATGCCACACTTAGTAGATTATGTTTTAGTCCTTCAATCCAATAAGCATTATCACATCCTAGTTGATTGGTTAGAGAAATACAAGCTTTTCCTTTTATGGAACATGGTTCATTGTTTCCAAATCTTACACTTCAACCTGTTGGCATATCAATCAAGTCTATTTTTAGTGAAACACACTTATTTAGATTGTATATAACTACCAAGGTTATTGTATAGCTATCAATGTTTACCAAGTATTTTAGTTGTCACTGAGTTTTACAGTTGCTACCAAGTCCTTTGGAAAAATCTCAATGGTTACCAAGCAGTCATAGTTACAGTGAAGATCAACAATGTAAATCATGCATCTTAGTGTATGTAAATTTATCAGTGCATGCCAACCTATGTAGTGTTCATCAAGTTCATAGTGTATGTCATGCAAGTCCAGTGTTAACCAAGAGACTTAGTTTATACTAAGCTCAAAGTGACAATGTTTACCAAGTCATGCAATGTAAATCAAAAGACTCAGTATATATGATGAGTTTCATAGTATCTATTGAGTCATCAGTGTAGACTGAGTTCAAGACTACTTGGACATGATCATTATAGACTGAGCTTCTATTTCTACCAATTTCATGATAATGTCAAGCATTAACAGTGGATGCTGAGTATTAGAACCTCACTAAGTCAGTCTTCAAAACTAGAATATCTTCATGTGGGCTGACTTTGTAATATTTGTGGTAACTTGTATTATTGCCAACTTTGTAATTTGTATAATTGGATTGGTATTTATGTAATGTATTGTGTAATATCCAAAATGCATAAGAATGACCATGAAATCAATGTAATCATCATAGAAGAGTAGAAAGTGCAAATTGAAAAAGGTCACAGTAGTATAAGGAATAGCAAAGACATATCTATTATAGCAAGGTGATCAGTACTTAAAAGAATCTCATTCAGAAAACCAAGTTACAGATTAGAGATCATCTACTGTTTCATCCTAATAGGTGGATCAGTCAAATCCTTTCACAAGGTAGACCTAACAGTCTTTTGTAAATCTCTTTACCGAGTGCATACTTAATTATATGTTTGTAAATCCTTTCACAAGGTGAACCTAGCAGTCTTCATTGCTCCTAAAAGGGAAGATCATTAGAAGTGATGAATATAAGCTTTAATAGGCTAACTTTATACTACAACATTAAAGTTGTGTGTATCATCCTCACCCAAGTTTTACTTTCTATTTGCAAGGTTTTTGGGTCACCAAATCTTTGTGCCACAGTGTTATCAATGCTTTCATTTTTTTTAGTTTCTTATGCATGCAATTAGATCAGATTATATGTGATGAATTAAATACTAATTGGATTGTCCAATTAAGAGTTGAAACTGTTGAAGTTTAGAATTTATTGATTCATCCCTCCCCTTCTTAGTAACTTAGCATAGTCTTGAATATTTCTAACAATTGGTATCAAAGCATTGTGGTTCTCAAGAGAAAGCTTAATAGCTTGAGCAAAGATCGAGGCTATGGAGATATTCAGACTTGAAAAAGCTATTGATAATGAGAAGCTAGATTTAGAAATTGCCATTGCCCAACTCAAGAAAGCAAAGGAGCAACTCTTTGAATCCCTAAAAAGAAGAAAAGAACTTGCAATTCAAATGAATGATCATCTCTACATTGAAGAAAGAATTGGAGACCTTCATTCAAGAAATTTAGAAGAAGCCAATGAAGCAATCCAAGAACTCCCATAAAATAATAGATCCCTACAAGAAGAAGTAAGAAAACTTAAAAGAGAGCAATAAATTTAGGTAGTAAGGTTATGTGAAGTTATGGAACAAAAAAACAAGATAAAAGAAAAGATAGATGGAAGGAACAATGAAATTTATCAATAAGCAGACCTTATTGATCAGCTCTCCAATGCAAATGAGGAAATCATGAGTCTAAGATTTAAAAATGAAAGAATGAGGAATGATCTAAATTCTAAAAAGAAAATCAATGAAAGAATGAGGAATGATCTGAATTCTAAAAGGAAATTCAATAAAAGATTATAGAATGATCTAAACTTTGAGAATAAAATCAATGAAAGAATGATGAAATCACAACAAGACATGAATCAATTGAATGATAAAAATCTCTATACGAAAAAAGGAAAAGTAGGAATTGGATATATAGAAGAAGGTGAATCATCCAAGTAAGGATCTCAAAAGAATCAAAGACCTACTTGCAATCACTATGGTAAGATAGGTCATACATCAAACAAATGTTGGAGCAATGGAAAAGAAAAATTCAATGGAAAGTGCTAAAATTACAATCAACATGGTCATAAGGCTAATGAAGGCAAAGAGAAACCAAGATTTAAAGGCAAATGTCACAAATGTAAGAAATATGGACACAAGTCATTAGAATGCAAAACCAAGGTATTAAATCTAGCAGAGAAAATTGTGAAAGTAATATTTGATTGGAACTACAACATCTGGTGTAGATGTCATTATTGTATAGAACTTGGTCATCTTGCCAAGAACTGCATGAATACTTGTAGAATTGAAGATGAGAAAAGGAAAAAATTGATGACATTCGAAAGTAGATGAGATAGCAATGGGTTCCTTAGTCTACCAAGGACACAATTCCAAGTAATGATGATTAAGTCACTCAAGAATTGGGTGACTCTATCATTTATGCTTAAGTTCTCATAAGAGAAACTAGAACTATGCTATTAAAGAAGACATCCAGAATAGTTCTAGATTGAAAAAGGAAAATGATCCAAATAAGTATTTAGGATATTAAGGGATCACTGATTACAAGTGTCTACTGAGTTATCTTCTTTACCGAGTAAGGATGGGTGATAGACTCTACCGAGCAAGGTCGAGAGTGTTAAAGATGGTTATGGTTATCAAGTCACGAAGACTTCATCTAGTGTTCAATACAAACGTAGTGGATGATAGTCTATCAATGTGATTTCAATCAATCTACCTTCATGCTAAGCATTTATTGCAAAATTTTAACAAAAAACATGAAATCAAAATCATTTCTTATCATGAAATTTTGAGTGCTACTGTGAAAATACGATCTTCAAAGCTTCCAAATGATTTGAATGAATTTCCAACAAAATTTTTTGAATTCCATCAAATCCTACTAAGTGAAGATGGCATCTAGTAGTAGCAAGGTTAAGTGAGGATATAACATGTTGGTTCATGGAGTGGAATGGAAAGCACCTAATTTCAAACTCACTCCTATGATTGTCAAAACCCTAGATCCGAGTGGAGCTCAATCACAAATCCCTACAAAGGTACTTCTAGTTAAATATATTCACACTCATTTCAAGTTTGTTATTCAAGAAATTGGTACATTGGAAATGGATGATGTCCTAGGTCAACTGTGTGTAAATGAAGTTTTGAAACCCGAGCACCAACACCTAGAAACCAAAAGATTAACACATATCCCTCACATGCAAGTCAAATGGATTAGGTTTATCCTAAGCTAGGTGCATAATGGTTAGTTGTGGTTAGAACAACTAGTGTTGATAACAAAGAAGATGATTCATCAAATCACTGGCCTCCCAATGCTAGCCAAGGTGAAAATGACAAAAACCTTAGGTCAGGTAGAGTTGGAAAAGAAAACCCTGGCAAAATGGGATGGTAGAGGAAGGAAAATCTGTAGTTTTTTTTATATAGAATTGAAGTTTGGTATTCATGTTATTGCACATAAGATTTATAGCTCTAACAGGTTAAACTATGTGTCATATGAAGCCATAGACTTGGCATACAAGGTGGTAAAGAACAACTTGTCATTCGACCTTATCGAGCTATTGTTGAAATAGTTCAACAAAAATATGGAAAGAATAAGAACCTCTAATAATAACCCATTTAAGTTTGGTTCCTTATTAACTTGTGTGTGCTAGAAGAAATGAGAGCATGAATAAACAAGCAAACATTAGTTCAAATCAAAACATGCAACAAGTACTCATCAAAATGAAAGAAACCTTAACTAATACTTGCTTGAGTGTTCCAACTCAAAGAAGCCAACAAATCAAGCTCTCAAGCCACATCTATAACTCAACAAAGGCACCCATAAGAGGCCTTGTTGGTGTGTTAGGATATGAGGTATGTTTGGTGTGCTCTCTCAAACACAATAATGTAGTGAATCTCTTGAATGTGGATGTGCAAACATGAGTGATGATGAAATATGAACCTAAGCTACATGAGATGAAGAACACCTCAAGAAATGGCTATGGTTAAATCCATACTTGAAGGCATTCAAGGATGAAAATGAAATACAACCAAGAAAACTAACTAAATATGCAAGCTACACTAACATGTAAATGCAAAGGCAATGTGAATGCATAAGTAAACTAGACTAATGATGCAAATGAAAAGCTAAACTAGCTACCAAATGGTTAGTATTCATCTATAAATCACTTTAAAAACTACCATGAAAGCTACTATGAAATCTCAAACTAGCATGCAAGCTCAACTATAATGAAAGCTCAAATCTCAAACCAACATGATAACAATGCAATAAAGAGAGATGCAAATTCTTTAGGCAAGGCCTCTATTTATAGGCTTGAGGGAGGGCTTTGTGAGGTGGCATCCATGTAGGTGCCAAATAAGGTGACATGCAAGCCATGCAAGTGGTCAAAAATTCAAAGTTTTCTCACACATGTGTGAGCAAACATGAGAAGAAGAGTGGGAAACAAGAGTGCAAAGGGGAGTGTGTAGGCATGCATTCTCACACATGTTTGAGCACACACTTAGGCTAATGAGGGGGATTAGGAAAGTGATTAGGATGATTAAGTGGGATTAAAGAAGAAGTAGGCTTAAGAGGATGAAAATGATGGGTATAAGCTAGGTTTTAGGCTACTCTTAGGATTAAATTTAATAGAATTTAATTTAATCATAGTTTTAGAAGAATTAATGGGATGTGGGGATTTAAATAAATAAAATTTATTTAAAAAAGAAAAACATGGAGGATCATGTGTTAAATTAATTTAATACATTAGGACTAGGAGTATTTAAATTAAATTTAAACATTTAGGAGAATGAACTTATTTAATTAATTAATTTAATTAAATAAGTAGAAGAATGTGACCAATATAATTAATTAATTAATAATTAATTACAATGTCATGGGAAATATTAAATAAATTAATATAGTCTTTAGAGATGATTTTAAGGGTCTACATTTTTCCCCTCTTTGATGTGATGTCAGACAGCATCATATCAAAGAAAAAAATATATAGTTTGCCCCAGAAAAGGTAGGATCCTATAGGTGACAACAGAGGAGGAGGGTGCCCCCTCGCAAAAATTGTACAAAAAATAAATTTTGGGCAATTTTCACGAAAAGGTCTTAGGAAAAGAAGGAAAAGGAGAAAAAAGGGAATAAATGACAACATTTACATGACTTGCGAGTCAACAGGGGATGAACATGGCTCAGCAAAGACATGGGCTCAAACGAGGTCTGCGGGAGGCCTATATAAGCCTCTGAGGGGCCCAAAAAGCGTCATTGTCACACCTCGAGAGTAGAGCATCCAGAGAAAATTTGAACCCAAGTTTTTGATTGTAGCTTGGTAAGCACATTCAAGAGTACCAGTGAGTAGCCAAGATTGGCCCACTAGTAAGTCATCTAATCCTCTTTGTATTTTTGGTAGACAAGGCTAGGTTAGGGTCATTTATTACACAATAAATGAGGCAAAATGCTATCAAAGTGGAGATGACAGTCTACACCCTGTCATTTGTGCAGATGACAAAGCAATGGCCACGGCATCCATAGAGATGATAGGATCAATCCTATCATCTGTGCAAATGTTGAAAAAGGGATGACAGGTCTCATCCTATCATCTTCGTAGATAGAAATGGAGGGATAGGGTGAGTGGAGATGATAGAGAATAGGTCATCATCTTCTCAGATGACAAAAGGTTTGTCATCTACACTGATTGGCATCTGTGCAGATCAATGTTTCTACTGATCAGCATCTTCACTTATCAATGTCTATGTCAATTAGCAGCTCTGGCAATTGGGACAAATTAGCAAAAGATAAGGAAAAATGCACCATTCTTAGGATGGCATAGGCTAGAAAGATTGACTCCCTACATGTCTATGCTACAGGAGAACACTATAGTTTTCAGGTCAAGGGAGCACTATCCTTTGACCATGGTGATCCAAGAGTGATTGACTAACATGGATTGGGGACACATGTAGCTATGTAGACTAGAGCACGTGCATGAGTGGTCAAATCTAAGGGCGCACTCAGTGCAGCTATCAACATTGATAGAGTAATGGCACACGCCCACGGGGAGCTTCCATCTGTCGACAGGGGAGGCTATAATCATACTTGTGGACATGTAGCAGATCCTATGAGTGCCCATTCGAGGGGCATACCCAAAGTACATACTAGAGGGGTTAGACCCATTTCTAAGAGAGTGCTTTGGTAGACAGCAATAGAGACTGTCGATTTAGCGATCATGGCTATCTTAGAGGGGAGCTCTATAGAAAAGATTACCATGGCTAGCAGTATATCTAGCCTCCCTCATATGGTAGATGCTACCTAAACACACAGGACATGGTTGGCCTATTGGCTAGGTGTGGGTGTTGAGCACCCTTCTACAGGAGGACGGAGAGGTCTACTGCTGGGGACAGACAATCCTAGCAGAGTTATACCACAATTTGCACATGTGTTCCTATCATACACTACAATCTATGGGACTGAGACTGATGCTACTGATGGTGTGGTGATGAGAGCATACTGGAGTCACATGATCCATCACCTAGCAAAAGAACAGGTAGCTTGTCAAGCCATTTTCTTGTAGATACTAGCCGCAAATCTAGTATATAGCCATAGAGTCAGTGGGATTTTGGCATTGTTGTATTGATGAGATCATTATGTTCGAGTGGACTCAATATGATGGGGTAGAGCAGTGTAGTAGGACACTAGTAGAAGGTGGAGAGGATGAAATAGAGGATCAGATGTACCTCTCATACACATAGACTGATTACTGGATCATTGGGCAGTCCATGCATGTGATCATGCATTACATGCCTTCTTGAGTACGAGGGCAATTTGGGAGGACACAAGATGCAGTACCATAAAAATTCCTATACCCTGTTGTCTCTTAGGAGTATGGTCAGCTATGGGGGCATGGGACCAACCTTCAGTTGGCCCACATATCATGGGTATCTATGCTAGCAGTGTCATGGGTACATGGATAGGATAGGGGGATGTAGGTGTGACACTAGCATATGCACAGTGGTGGGCCACTCATCAACCCATGAGATTGATAGTGCTTGGGGCACCACCACCGATGGAGTAGGCATAGGGGGAGCAGGTTAGAGTAGGAGATGGTGGGTAGGAAGCTATGATGCCACCATCGACATAGGGGGCACAGGAGGGACCGTGAGGGTGCAAAGCCTGAGCGAGGAGAGGGCCAGGGCTAGCACTAGTACAAGCACTAGCACAGGCACTAGGACAAGTTCCAAAGGTATAGGTACAGGTGCCAGTAGGGGGAAAAAGATAGGGGCCAGCAGAGGACCTAGATATGATGAGGGCTAAGCGGGATAGCCTCTGTGCAGAGGTAGCCCAGTTATAGGGAGTAGCAAGGGTGTTATAGGCACAAGCAGACAGCATAGAGCAGGCCATGGCAGCCATACAGGCAGAGCTATATGTGTAGAGGGCCAAAGGAGATAGTGTACAAGAGTCCTTACAAGTCATACAGGCATGGGTGCATGTTGGGGAGTTTGTAGGGATGGAGATCCATACAGAGGCAAAGGAGCAGGTAGAGCTAGAGAGACTCTAAGGGGAGGTAGCCTTGTTATGGGCCAAGAAAGCCACCCATCAGGCACAACTAGATGGATACTATAGGCAGAGAGACATAGCAAGATAGATGCTACAGCTTGGGGTAGCCATCATAGTCATGTAGGAGGCCATCGTAGCTAGCTGAGCAAAGGCATGGGCCATACAAGAGGCAGCCTATTATAGATCAATTTATATTGAGATCATGCTTGTTGATCAATGATAGCCAAATTTTGAAATGGGGGCCAGCTCATGGATCTTAAGGGGCAGAGCCAAATTAGAGTAGTTAGTAGGATAGTAGAGACCTCCTCGAGGGGGGGATATGGGGTGGCTAGGCCCTCATAGCTAGCGGCTTGATTTTGTATAGTGATCAAATTTTTGATAGATATGTGTAGATGCAGTGAGTTTTCGATGATGCATTTGTACTATATGATTCTACATGATTTGTATATGGATTGTACAGACACTATTTTTTTGATATATACATGACATGATTCGATGGCTCTATATGTGTATGGACTTATGTAATGAATATGATATCTATGATGTGGATACTAACATTTGTGGTGCAGGATGTGATGCTATGTGATGTTTCCTATAATGTATATGTATATGATGCCTAACATGTGGATGATGCAAGTTTTCTAGTGATTATGAGATATATGCCTTGTTTTATTTTACATGTATGGATGCACTATATATATGTGAGATGTGATTATGATGTATATGCCCCTAGATGTGATGACGAAAATGGATGTATGTAATTAATGGAATGATGCACAATGAAATCTAATAAAATGAAAAAGAAACACTAATAAACATAAACTAAGATGAATGCAACCTAATGAAAGTGCAACCTAAAATGAATATCTATCCAAACTGTCTCTCATAGAAACCCAGCAGCATAGCATAGGAGGGGGGAAATAAATAGGACCTTGTCTCAAGTAGGACTCGAATGAAAACCCTAGCTACATGAAACCTAACTACATGATATCAAGATATTCTATTGTGTTTATATAGAGAGCACATCTTAACTTGATTTTGCAAATGAGTTTATGCATTATATGCTATAGAAGCGTAAATGACATGACTCTTTTGCATGGACTAGACATGCAAAACCATAGAGACTTTAGGATGATAGATGTAATTTTCATAGTCATGATGGATCAAATTTCATATATGCCATGGAGAGGTCTAGGCACACCCAAAGTCTTCTTAGGGATCTTTGGTGGAAAGTGTGCTAACCCATCACCCCCATTGTGCAATGCATGAACATAACCTAAAACTAACACATATGAAATAAAGCCTCAAAAAAGAGATCATACCACAAAAAACATGTGTAGTCAATGAGATCCATTTAGGTATGACCATAATATGGAAGATCAAGGTGCATCCTAAAAGGCTTCCATTAACACACAAAATGAAATCAACCAAAAAGAGACTGCATGACCAAGTAGTCATTCAGTCCATAGTTCCTGCCAAGAACCTTAGGTCTAGAAGTGAATGTTCCAATGTCACCTATAGGAAGGATTCATCCTATAAAAATGTGTCAAATCAGATGTCAATGATCATAAAATTGTGTGTTTCTGGCAAGGGTTGTGAAGTGAACAAGTTTCTTAAATCATTAAGTCTCGAATGCTGATTTTGTAAAAGTCTAAGTGTGGTCATTGTTGTGAAAAAGCTCAGTGTGATGGGATTGGACAATCACTCGATGGAAAATGACTCACAGACTATAGGTCTTTCAAAGGATGGAGGTGAAGTGAAGCCTCGCAAATAAGAGGTCTTTTATTAGATGCTTGAAAACAAAAAGCTAGATAAGACTTTGCACAAGGGAAATGAAATGGTGGGATGGAGCGAAGAAAAATGAGCCTTATAGACAATGGATCAACTATACTTTTTTAAGGAACATTTTTTTCTTTTTAGGCTTTTTCTAGGAACATTTTATGAATTATTTTTTTTGGATTTTTCTTTTTTTTTTTTTTTTTTTTTTTTTTTGTAGGACAATAAACACTATATAGGAACTACAAAGGCTCAAGCATAGAACCTCTTGAGATGCTAGATATTTATAAGCTCAGGGAGCAAATCTTCCACTAGAATAGCAATCTAATATGCCCCAAAACCATATTTGGCTGTAAGGATAAACAGACCTAGCCAATTTACCTCAAAAATTCCTTTCTTTTCACGGTTCTAGAGGTTTCTCATATTATGCTACAAAACTAAGTCACCCACTTCAAACTCTCATGGCTTGACTTTCTTATGATACTAAAGTTGAAGGAAATTTTGATACACATGGAGGTGGTTTAGAGAATTAAGGCATCTCTCATCAAGGAGTTGCAGCTCTTGCAAGCGAGCAACTCTATATTCTTCTTTGGACATCAAATTCTTGAGAGACATTCTGAGGGAAGGGAGCTCAATTTTGATGGGTAAGACAACCTCAAAACCATAAACAAGGGAAAATGGGGTGGATCCTATGGGTGTATGGATGGAGGTGCAATAGGCCCAAAAGGCAAGAGCAAGATGGAGGTGCCAATCACGGCCAGCTGCATCAACAATTTTTTTTAGGATTTTCAAAATAGTTTTATTGGTAGCTTCAGCTTGGCCATTGCCTTGAGGGTAGTATCTGGTGGAAAAATGCTGGGTGATTCTAAATCTCTTACATAATGTGGCAACTTCTTGATTTTTGAAAGGGGTTCCATTATCAGTCATGATATCTTAAGGTATGCCGAAATGATAAATAATTTAGTTCAAAATGAACTTCAAAATCTATTTTCTGGTGATGTAAGTTAATGGAATAGCCTCGAACCACTTTATGAAGTACTCAATGGAAAAAATAATATACTTGTGGCCATTTGAGGAATTTGGGTATACTTGATCAACAAGATCAAATCCCTAGTGGGAAAAAGGCCATGGAGTGATGGTGGGTTGGAGGTCTTGGGCGGGAGTGTATATCAAATCACCATGCTACTGAAAAGGAACACATCTCTTCACAAAATGATATGCATCTACTTCCATAGTGGGCCTATAATGCCTCACCTAGAGATCCTTGGAAATAAGGATGAAAAACAAGCCAATAATTTTTTTTTACAAGTATGAATGCACATGACAACATCATATAGGGATCACAAAGATTGCAACGGAGGACTTCACCATAATCCCAGTAACCAATAAATCTCCAAACACCAATACCAAACTGACACACACAAACAAAGACAATAATGACAACGCACATGATGAGGGCATAAGAAATAACCACTCATCAATGGAACACCAAGCTGGGTTAAAATGCAAAAACCTAAAATTTGGCTAAGCCTGAAATCCTGAAGCCCTGAAAATTGGCTAAGTTTGGATTTTTGAAGCCCTAAAATTTCCTAAAATCCATAACTTATCTTCGAGAGGTCTGAAACCTATCTCAAAAGATTCGTCACATATATTAAAATATATCTTAATTATAAGAAATTAAATATACGTCAACTTATATTTAAATGATATATTTTAAACCCTAAGAGACTAAAATAGAAACATGAAAATTGGATTTCGAGAGAAATTGATAGAATTCAAAATGCAACAACATAGGGTCAAAGAATGCCCAAAAGGGTATCCAAAACAACTCTTAGAAAGTTTAGATCATGACAAAAAGTTCCCATTGTCCATTTGCGCAAGATTTTACAAAAAACCATGTGACACTTCTTACTAAGGGAGGGCAACACTTCTCCTTAAGGTATGCGACACTCTTTTAGTGTTGTACGACATTTCTCAAGAAGGTGTCCAACACTTTAGAGTCTCATATGACATTTCTCAAGCAGGCATGTGACACTCTTCTAGTGTCATACAACATTTCTCAAGAAGGTGTGTGATACTTTTACAGTATCGTATGATAGTTCGCAAGGGCATGCAATACATTTTTAATGTCGCATCATGCTGAACAAATATCACCCAAAGAACATGAAACACTCCCAAAAGCACAAAAGACCAAAATAGATCAAAGAACCTCCACACTGGGGAGTACTGGATCTATGTAAATTGAGGAATGAACACTCAAAAGCACTAATAGCAAGGAGAGAGGAACATCTATCCAACTAAACCACAACAGTAAGGAACATACTGAAATAAACATTGCAGTAAATAGAAATACCTCACAACAACAAAACAACCTAACTAAGTAGGTGATTCCTTCCAACCGTCAATAGCATCATAAGACCATTGTGGGTCCTAGCCATCCCCCATGCGTAACATCCCAAGCCACTGACCAGATCATCAGTACTGTTGTAATAGGGACGTCACTACTAAAACATGCAAAATATCAGCATAAGAAAATCTAACATGCTAGTGATAATGTATAAGATAATCCTATAGTAGATAACATCACCTATCACATGCTAAACAGCAATAAGCAACAGATATACTACTAAATCAAATCACATCATCTAATCATATGCTAAACATCATGATAAGGGAATGCATAAAATAAACTAACATCATCTAAACATGATATCCAAGCATTCCAATGAAAGCATAAATCACAAGGAAGCATACTCTAAAACCCGAAGTACCAAGTGAACAACATCCAGCAACAGTTGCACTAGGACAAAGATTGTCTCTTTACATCGATCCCTAGCAGTGGTGAAGGTAGCTACACCTCCCAACCATGTGGAACTCATAGGTCCACACCTCTCATGCTGATGGAGATAAATATCCAACCACAAACACACATAAAGCACAACATCCAAGGCTAACACTCACGCCAGATAGTATGATGGCTACAACCAAGAACCTAAGACAATGCAAGGAGTACAAGTCTTGGTCAGACACTCAAAAGGCTACTAAGTAGGGACTGACATCATGGAGAGTCGCTTGGCATCAAAAAGCCCAAGCTTGGATCGTGTGTTTCAACTCCTCAATGGAGGGCCCCACACACACATTTTATTATCTTAATTTTTATTACCAATCACACATTTTATTTAGTTAACACTTATTTAAAACTTCCTATCCTCCACCAACCCTATGGAACTAAGGTCACCAGGCTGTGAGATAGAAGCCCCCTCCATATGCTACCCTACCCTACCCATGCTCATCCTACAACAAGTGCCTGTGGGCATGCATACTCCCATCCCAACCCCAATGATCATAGCTTTCGAAAGTACCACGGAAGATCGAGCCTCTCAAGTCACCCAATAAAGGTACACACATGTACTCGTGTGTGGTGCACCACCATCACAAAGATCACAACACAAGGATAAGAATGAGAACACAATGCAAAGAAAATACCCAACTGAAAGCAACACAGGAAGGATGGATTCTACACGAATCCCAAGCCAATAAAACTATACATCATAAAATCACTCAATCGGCCTCAATCTGAGAGTATGGATTCTACACAAATCTCAATGATGCAACAAGACCAAACATCATGAACTTACTCAACTGGCCTCAATCTGAGAGTATGGATTTTATATGAATCCTAGCATTCACGAAACAAAAGCAAAGGTCTAAAAGAAATAAAAACACCAAGTATTAAATCACTCAACCGAACACAACGTCGGGAGTACGGATGCAACATGCATCCCAATGCAACATAAAAGTTTAGAAGTGGTTTGACTGATATCCAAATAGATCATCCAAGTCCAAAACTCACATTGTGCAGAGAAAACCTGAAAATATAGGGTGGCATGCAAAACGAGGTAAAAATCTCAAATTTTAAAAAAAATCTAAAATTAAAATCCATTTGGCCTTTGGATTCAAAAACCCCAAAAGTCCAAAAATAAATAGAATTAGACATCGTACGCAAAAACGGCCAGCATAATGGTGCAAAACTCCAAACCCTTATCCCAAAAAATATGGAAATGTTCATACCCGCCCAATCGGGTAGAACTAACATACAGAAATAGAGGGGAACACTAGTTCTCAGCCTCCAAACAAATGGCTACCAAAAATAGAAGTAGAAATAGAGCCGAAACAATAAAATGGGAAAGCCCTACCTCATAACCAAAAGGGCAAAATGGAAAACTAAACCAAAAAATAAAACACCCACAGAAGTGGCTAAAAATTGCGGCAATCCAAGGTTTCCCCAAGCTAGATCCAACGAGCTCAACCTCGTGACAATCCCATGCCCGTAGCTCCCACAACGAATAAAATAGTAAATCCTCATGAAGAGGATTTTGGGTTTTACTCTCCAACTTTCCAATTCAAAAGTGAGAAGTGAGGAATTAAATTCCTTTTTGGATACTTATTCACTTTTTAGGTGAATAATCAATTAGGGCATTTAACCAGCCAATCTAGTTAAACCCTGAATTGACCCAAACGAAAACAAGCTATTCTTATAAATAGGAATCCATCTATGGCAAAGCTGCCAGGAAATAAAATAAATCAATTAAAAAGCCTGAAAAACCCAAAAAAACATAAATCTCCTTAATAACTTTCGCAATAATGCGAACCTCTAAATGCATAGACATGCTTACTAGTCTAATAACATAATGCAAATGAGTTCAGATTTAATAATCACCAAAAGGTTTAAATTTAAACATTTTTATAAAGGATACATCGACCATATAAGGACGACATTGGTAAAATATGAATGGTTGAATCACTAACTCCTTGTGCCACTATCAGGGATATAAATCCTGCACACTAAACAACACGATCAAGTGCAATTGCATATAATAACATAGTCGAAGCAATAAATTCATTAAATCACCTAATTTAACCATTTATTTAATTATATTAAAATAATCTATTTACATCACTCACATTCACATAAAGCATAACAACGTAGGAATGTAGTAAATAACCGTAGCATTAAATCCATCACCTAACATAATCAGAGGTAAGTCCAAATACTAGATAACCAGATATCATCATAAAAACACACTGTTATCTCAAAATGGAATCATCATGCAATATGATTAACTGAACAACATAGTAGTCTAATATATATGATACTAGAATCAAGGTGAAACATCTGACCCTCAGGTCATCTCAAATGTAAAACATCACATAAGTAACAATTATCTCACAGATCAAAATATAACAAGGTAAATGTCTATAACATAGAACCAAAGAATCCAACATGAACAATCCATTCTAATTACTTAAGCATTTAATAATGATTAATTACTCTACATTAAAAAGACATTTAAAACACATAAACAACCATAGTCATAAACATGACTAACCACTACTACAAGAACCCAGTCCAGTGTAGCATGGTAATAGTACATAGTGCAATCTCTACACACATCTCAAGGTAATCATGTAACAACCTCATGATACCACATCGATCTTGGTAACCACTAGCACAAACCTTAGTGAACCAAAAATCACATCATAATCTCAAAGATCAGTCAAAAGCATAATCAAAGCAACTGATACAAAAACATAAATCCAAACACCTCAACAGTGTAGACCACTCAGGGTCACAATCATGATCCCATCACAACAAAAGATTAGCATGGTTGCATCCATCAGGATGACTTGTAGAAGTCAAATGGGAGAGGCACTACAGGGCCAATAGTAAACTATCCTAAGAAGCTTTTTCGCTAATGTAAGGCCACCAAAGTGGGAACCACAAATCCCTTTGTGAACCTCTTCTAACATTGTTCTGGCTTCATCTAAACTAAGACATCAAAGGAGGGTTCCATCAAAATGTTTTTGAAAAAGTGTGTCACCTAGGATGGTATATCGGGTTGTGCAATGAATGAAGGTTTTTCTCTGATTTGGGGTGAGGTTTATGGGAATGATTTTGTGATGTAAATAGGTAAAGATGTCAACATACCATGGAGACTCAGGATTGACAATCTCACACACCAACTCTGAATCAGTTTTCTCATAAGCAGGAGTAAAAAGATTCTCAACAAGAAACTCACATTTAGGACTATATTCTGGCATGGCAATCATGGAGGCAATAGTTGTCATGGCATCTACTACTTTATTATTAGCCCTTGGTATCTACTAAAAAAAATCTTTGTAAAGTGCTGCTTAAGATCCTCCACTATCCCATGATAGGGCAATAATTTCTTATCCTTGGTGTGGTATTCATCTATGACTTGTTTAATGACCAATTGTGAGTCTTTAGAAACAAGAAGGTTTTTGATATTCCATATGATAGCTTGATGTAGTCTTGTGACTAAACCTTCATACTCAACGATATTGTTTGTGCAAGGTAATGAGATTTTATAAGACTTAGGAATGAGATCCCCTTGTGGTATCATAAACAAAATTACTGCCCCTGATCACTTTTGTGTAAAGGATCAATCAAAAAATAATTTCCATGGTATATTAGGGGCTATAGTCATAATTGTGTCATCTAGGAAATCTGCTACAATCGTATGGTCACCTTGAAGAGGAGCTTCGGCAAGCTGATTTGCAATTATTTGTCCTTTAATGGCCTTACAATCCTTACAAACAATGTTGAATTCACTTAAAATCAAGATCCATTTTGCTGCTTGACCAGTGAGGACGGCTTTTGATAGCAAATATTTGAGTGGATCTATCTTGGTAATGAGGTATGTAGTATGATTAAGCATATAATGGTGTAACTTCTACTTGCAAAAGACTACAGCCAAACATGCTTACTCAATAATAGTGTAGTTTAACTCATAGCCAACTAGTGTTTGACTGAGGTAATATATAGCTTGCTCATTCCCATTGTCATCTAATTATGCCAAAAGTGCTCCTCGGGCAAGTGAAGTAGTTGAAATGTATAGAATCAATGGTCATCCTGCAACTGGAGGGACTAGAACTGGAGGATTAGCCAAATATGTCTTAATTTGTTCAAATTCTTTTTGGCATAGATAATCCCATTGAAATTTGTTTCCCCTGCGAAGCAAATGCTGAAGTGGATGGACCTTATCTACTAATTGTGACACAAATCTCCTAATCGATTGTAACTTTCCTTGAAAATTATAGAGTTGTTTCAATGTTGTAGCTGAAGGCATATCCATGATGGCTTTCACTTTTGCAGGATCTACCTCAATACCTCTTCTTGACACAATGTATCCTAACAATTTGCAAGATTTGACCCCAAATACTCATTTCTTTGGATTAAGGCACACTTTATATTTCTCCAACCTTTCAAAAATGGTGGTGAGAACATCAATGTGGGACTCACATGTCTGTGATTTTTCTAGGATGTCATCAACATAGTCCTCCATTATGACATGTAGAAGATCATGAAATATGGTGGTCATTGTGCATTGATAAGTGGCACCGGCATTTTTCAAGCCAAAAGACATGACTTGATAAAAAAATGTTCTCCATGGGGTGGTAAATGTTGTTTTATGCTGATCTTCTTCTACAATTTTGATTTGATTATAACTGGAAAAACCAAACATCAAAGACAACATCTCATGCCCAGTAGTCAAATCCACTATGATGTCTATGTTATTAAGTGGAAAATCATCCTTGGGACATGCCAGATTTAAATCTCAAAAATTTGAACAAAAAAGGATGCCCCCAAATGCTTTCCCTACAAGAACAATGTTGAAGATCCACTCACGATAATCAATAGGGAGGATGAACTTTGCTTCTAACATTTTCTGTAACTCTACTTTGACTAAAAGTGCTATCTTAAGATGCATCTTGCGCAATTTTTGCTTCATTGGTTTAATCTTAGGGTCTACTGTCAAATGATGCACAACCAAATATGTGTCTAAACCTAGCATATCTTTGTATGTCCATACAAAATTGATTTTCCCCTTTTTCAAGAATTCAGTCATGGCTTTTTGTTCTTCAAGACTTAAGGTAGCAGCAATGTAGGTGATTTTTGGATTATCCTCTATTCCCAAATTGGCTAGAATTGTGTCTTCATTCAAAATAGATGACTTTTTTGGTGGTAAAGATCTAAATGGAAATTCATTCTCTCCCTCTTCTGGTGCCTCTAAAAGGTTTTCACCGGGAGATGCATCCTTTATTTTATCTTTTTCTTCATCCAAAAGTGCCCTAGAGGAGTTTTCACTAGAGGACATTTCTTTTATTTTTCCATATTTATTTTCTTTTTCACTTTTGAAACTAAGAGAGTTGACTTGGCTACCAAAGTAGGCTTCCTCATTGTATTGGATCTCATGTTCGTAGCTCAAAGATTCTTAAGGCCGAAGAGTGTCATCACTACTTCATAAAACTTATAGATATCGAGAGCTGGTGGTGTATCTTGAAGGTCCTAGCCTATCATGTTGGGGTTGGCAAGAGGTAGGTCAGTGGATGAAAGGTCATCTATGGTAATGGCATGGACATAGTCATCTAGGTCATCCTCAATGTATTGGAAAGGCAATTCAAAGAATTCCTCCTCTTCAGTCTCAGAATCAAGTTCAAACATACAATAATTATTAGCAAAGGATACCTTAGGTTTAATGGAGCCCAAACCACCTCCTTTAGGATAGCTATTAGCTTCTAAGGGTTGTCTCATGCCATCTTCTTTAGGTCCAAGGCCAGTACCATGATATCCCATGTTTTTGATAACAAGAGGGGCCTTAACATATTACTTTGGGGAACTCAATAGGTTCATCTTTTCCATCATAGTATAACCAATCTATAATATTAGATTCCATATGCTCATCACTAAGCAAACCCCAATGTTTGAATGTTGTCTTGTTAATATGCACAGTCTCCTTGTTGGTAGGAGGTGGCAATTGTGAAGGTTTTCCAAGGGAACAAGGGGAGAGTGGTAGTTGTTCAACACACAACGCATTTTCAAACTTATACTCTCTCATTTATAAATCAATAAAAGCAACCTTCTTCCCTATAGCATTGATCTTAGTATCTCCCACCTTCTCTTTTCCTTTGTAGGAATTGGAATCATCATTGGCTAACTCTGGCACTGTTGTGGAAGGTGATTCTGTTATAGTGAGAGGCTTAGGTATTACTTTGGCAAACTCACTAATTGGACAAAAAAAATTAGTGCACCTTCCAATATTTTACAAAAGGCAAACAATGTAGGATCTCCTAGAATTGTGACCTCTCTTCCTTGGTGGGGAAATTTAAAGCATTGATGATAGGTAGATGGAATAGCCTTTAGTTTATTTATCCAGGGTTGACCAAGCAAAATCTTATATGGCAAATCAAAGTCTATGACATGGCATTTAGTATTTATGATGGCTAGTCCAACCTTTAGAGGTAACATGATAACTCCTTTTGATTCTCTTTCCCTTTCATCATAGGCTTTGATTGTTATCCTTTTATTGGTATCTAGGAGGTCTTCTAGAAGTCCCAAGAAATGAATCATCTTCAATGTACATAGATTCAAACCAGATTCATTATCTATAAGGAATCTTTTAATCTTATGTCATTATATAAGGACTTCAATGTGGAGTGAAAAATTATGGTGGGGATCAAGACCTTGGAAATCTTTATCTATGAAGACAAGGTGTTGTTGGGTGGCAAGGTTTCCAATCATGGTGGTGAATTGGAAGGCATTAATGTTTTTAGGAACATGAGACTCTAAAAGATCCTTCTCCAAAATCTCTTTTTTGATGGGTGATATGGTTAGGATCTCAAGAATGGATATTTGTGTAGGAGTCTTACCTAACTAGGATAACACATCATAGTGAGAAGTGGGCCTTTGTGAAGTGGATGGCACCATAGGTACATGTGGCACTAACAGATTAGTGTGGTTAGGAGTGGCAGCTTGCAAAGTAAGGCTTCCTTCTTTGAATGGTGGCATCACAATTGGATACTTGTAGGAGAAGGGTATTCACATGAGTGTCTACCTCTTCAATGCAACCACACATGGAGTTAAATCCACATATGTCGTTGATTTCTATTTTACCACACAAGGAGTCAAACCCTGATATTTGGTTAGTGGAATAATCATAAGGTAATGCATTTGATGTGGAAGCTCGATTTGCATTATTCGTATTGTTGTTTCCATTGTTGTTATTGTCATTGTTGTGATCAGGAAATGGTTTTTGAAATATCTTCAACTTAGCATTTTTAGAGGATGGTCCTCCTTCTACCTCAATTTCTCCATCATTAACAAGATTTTGGATGAAGACTTTGAGTTTTATACACTTTTTTGTGTCATATCCTTTAATGTGATGGTATTTGTAATATTCATTTTCCCTATACCATTTTGATTTGGGTTGGTTCTCATCAAAGGGTCGTGTGTTAGGGAATACCATCAAATTGTGATCCACTAATTTTTGAAATATGGCTTCCAAGGGCTCATGAAATTTAGTGAACTTTCTATTGTGATCATAGTCATGATTTTAATTGTTGTTTTTGTGGGGGGGAAATTGTATTTGATTGTGAGATTGTTGATTGTCATTATTCAAATTATTGTTGTTTCAGTTATGATAGTTGTTGTTGTTTCCTCCTTAAAGATTTTTGACATCAATGACACCATCATGCATGACACCTTTGTTCTTGGACAAGAATTGGGTTTTCTATTGTTGTTTGCCTCATTTTGTGAGGATGATGAATTATAATTTTTAATGGTACCTTATTCCAAAAGTCCATTATCAATATTCTTGCCTTTCTTGACTAAAGTGGCAAAGTCTTCAAGGCTAGCAATCTTCATGTGGAAAGACATTTCAGGTATCAAGTTCTTGATGAATATATCTGCAAGGTGGGAATCCACAATTTTGTAGGGCATGCAGTTAGCAAGATGCCTCCACTGTTGTAGAAAGTTGGAAAATGTTTCACCATTTTTTTTCTTTGTGTTGCACAAATCACTCAATGAGGCATGTTGTTCAATGTTGTAAGAATATTGTGCTATAAACTTGCTTGTCAAATCATTGAATGAAGTAAAGGAGCCCTTAGGTAGATTTATTAACCATTCTAGTGCAGGGCCTCCAAGACTTTTTGCAAAGAGTCTCTTAAGATAATCATCATTGTAGGCTACTTCTTGGCACATAATGGAAAATTCTTTAAGATGTGTGATGGGGGATGTCTCTCCCATATACTTGTCAAATTTAGGAATTTTGAAATTGGGCAGAAATGGTACCATATTGATGGATTTATCAAACAAAAAAGGACAAATTTTCTCAAAAGAGAAATCCTTCACCCCTTTTTTGTTCATGTTAAGGACCAAATTTTGCAATTCTTGGAATTACTGAGCCAAATCTTGATTGGGTTGCACTTGTGATTGTTGGAAGTTCACAAATCCACCTCCTAAATTATAGGGAGTCCCAAATGGAGTGTAAGGGGTTGGAAGTACTCTACTTTGGCCAATGTATTGATATGCAGTTGTTGGAATTGGCACGGATGTCTTTACCATACTTGTTGGCATTTGCAAATAAGATGAGTGCATTGGTTGTGTCAGAATTGCCATTGGTTGAGTAGGCACTTGCCCAATGTTTAAGCATCCCATAGTGGTACCTATCAATGTGGATTGTGGAATGTTAGCATGTGTGGTAGCATTGGGCATAGCACTAATGATTTGTTGAATATGTTCTACACTCAATTGAAATGTTGATTGTTTGGAAGTGTTGGATGTAGGCATAGCACTAGTTTCCACCATGGTTTCTTTCCCTTTGCTAAAAGTTGTTGCATTTGAAGTGGGCAATACAAGAGCACCACCTTTTGTAATTTGTCTAAACAAGGTGCTCTCATCAGAGCTTGGGGGAACATTGACACCATCTTTGACCAAATTTAGGAATATCTTAGTTTTGTTTGCCTTAATGGATTTCTCCATCATTTCCAAATTGTAGGGATGAGCAAGGAATGTCCTAACATCACTAGGTACATCATTGGGGTCAATAGGATCTTCATCTTGGTACACTTCTTCATCATTACCCCACAAAGTTGTGTTACAAAAGGGGTCTTTTTGTTCCTATGCAGATGTTGAGTTACGCATACCAAGGTTCAAACTAGAGGGAATTGTGCTCCCTAATGAAGTTGTGTGTGGAGGAAATGGATTCTCCATCTCTGATTGCCTCAGTGATTCCCACAAATGTGACATGGGATTAAATATGAACCTTCCTGATTGTGTGTGTACAATGCAATAGTGACCAACTAATGGGTGAAAGATTATGGAAGAAAAACAAAATGAGGATGAGAGCTATAAAATTTATGTGATTAAAGGGTCAACTACCCAAGTGTGGAAAAAAGATCTTGGTTTAGCAAACAAAGTTTGATTAGAGGATAATAGTATCTTTCTCCTACCAAAGATAGTCAAGTGATTTTTAGAAAAAATAGGACACTAAATTGATTACTCACTATTTAGAGATGGACTTGTGATTCTAAATAAGTGTAATTAGGATAAATGTTTTCTTATGGATAAAAGGTCTAGCATCACAATTTAAAAATATGTTTTAAAGGTTCAAGCTCTCTAGAAGAAAATTTGAAAATGGAAGACTAGGAGTTTGGAAAATGGAGGTAGATATAGAAAATGGAAGATATTAGGGTCACTTATGTGGTTAACTCAATCCTCGTTCACTGGAAATAAAAACCTTGGGTTCACTCCTGGGAAGGCAAACCAATTTCAAAGTTTTCTATTCTATTCAATTCTATCATAACGGTCTTGTCTAGCTTCTTCCTTTTGGATGTATTTGATAGCATATCAGAATTATTTGTCACCGTGTGCTAGGTTCTTCCTTTCCTTGTAGATGGGTGGTTTGGACAATTTCACTTTCTTATGTTTGACTTGGTTGACTTTATCAGTCATGGTAGGAACACAAGAAGACCAAAATTTCAAGCACCCAAAAACTTTGCAACAAGACTTAACTAAACTCAACCAATTTCAAATGTAGACTCAATGCAAGAGTGCTGAAAATAACCATGAGTCAAGAGGGCCTCACTTACTACTGTTTCACCCAATGAAAGGTTACCTCACAATTTCACTCGTTTTAGAACTTGTTTGATGTTTGGCTTAGGTTTGGAATGTTTGAACAAGCACGCTAAACACGTCAACAATCTTAATAAGGTTGCCACTAGGATGAACAAGGCTTATCTAAGGGGTGTCCATGATATACACAAGGTATGTGAGGCCCAAATTTGTAGATGAAAAAAAATACTACCACACTACTAGGGGAGACAGTAACCCAAATCTCCTCCTTCACTTTCCAAAGATATGAAGTTCTTTGGGGCTTAGCCAAGAGTGATAATATTATGCTTCCAAGAGAGGTGTCTTTCCATTCACCTCTCGCTATTTATACTACACCAGAACACCAGAGTTGAGGTCATCCCAAGCACTAGTACAAAAACAACAATATATTACTAAATAAACTACTAAAAATTGTAGATATGTGACTAATTTTGGTCATGTGACCAATGGCAGTTTATTGCTGGACATTTATCTCCCAACCAAATTTATGATAAACTAGTTTAATCATTGATTAGGTCATTGATTTAGTCATTTATTTTTGTTACTTGGTAGTTTATTTGGTAGTATATTTGCTAGTTTTTTGGGTGGTATATATGGTAGTATATTTGATAGTTGATTTGGTAGTTGATTTGGTAGTATATTTGGTAGTTTTTTTGGGTAGTATATATGGTAGTATATTTGGTAGTGTATTTGGTAGTTTATTTGGTTGTATATATGATAGTATACATGGTAATATATTTGGTAGTTTATTTAATCATTAATTAAGTCATATTAGGGCACGGTGGAATTGAACCACCATCCTCCTACTTATAAAGTAGGTGTTCTTCCACTGAGCTAGTACCCTTTAAAGAATAATTTGAAAAATTGACAAAGTTTTCTTCCCAACATTAGATCTACCATGATCATGGTCATTGTAACGTGATATACTCTTCTCAAAGAACACAAATTTTAGTTATTATGAAAAATAATAATCTAAATCTATCAATATCAATTCAAAAATTTTAAATTATTTTATTCAAGAATTTTAAAATTATATTTCATGTCAATTAAATTTCTCTAAATTATTGTAGTGATAGACTCTTTTAAAATATAATTTGGAGCACTTTAGCCACACAAGTATTGTTTCTTGTGCTAACTTCTCAGAAAAAGATACAAATGATTATGCAATTTTTGTCAAGAAAATAGACATTTTCATTAAATAAAAACATCAAACCCCATTAAAAAATCACATCTATTAAAAACTACAAAACACAATCAATTAAAATATTCACTTTTTAACATATGGAAGTGCCAAAGGATTAAATATTTCCTCTTCCTTATGCTTGGGTGGGTGCTAAAAGTGTTCATTACACTTGATATTGATATTTATTGAACCTTAGTCTACAAACAACATAAAAATAAGAATTTGATAAAAATAAGGTACATGAAATTAAACTTTTTATTAATGATCTATAATTAGGTTATTCCTAGTAATAGGGGAACAAATAATAAATATAATTAAGCTAAAAAAATAACATATCATTATAAATAAAATAATAAAATAATAAATATGATAAAGCTACATGTACTTATTCATGACACTTCAGAGGAATATATATATAGAAGAGTCTATCAAGATCAAAAGGATATATAAAAAACAAGAACTACATGCAACTCTAGTCCCTGCCTTAGGTGTAGGCTACGCAAAGAAAGTGTCTACAGGTGTCTTCAACAATTGATAATGATAGAAACATTAGGTGTGGGCTAGGCAAATAAAGTGTCTATAGATGTCTTCAATAACTGATAATGGTAGGAGAAAGTAACTATTGGTTTACATACAAGTGTCTTCAATAGTTCTTGAAATAATGCTGGAGAGAGATGAGGGAGAGAAGAACTCTAATTTATTTATATCTCATACCCATTGATAGTGGAGGGTTAAAAAATTGTGTCCAAACAAAAAATTCATGTTGGTTTCTATGTATCTCTAGATTGGAAATAACTTATTATTTGAATAAACCAAATGGTCTCTTCATATTTGAATCAAATATGATGGCTTGCATAACACTCTGACAATGCAATTGGGCTAGTCTTCTATAAATATTTATTGGGCAGATAGAAAGCTTGAAATACAAGGCTATATCTTATGATATTCTAATGTGACAACAATTCAAAATGAATAAATGTATTTCAAATATAAATACACATAAATAAAAAATAACAATGATTGAGAAAAAGTTAAATGTTGGAGTAGAGATACATGTGCCAATGATTATGTATCATTAGTTTTTATAAAGTTTACATTCTCCATCCTAAGATGCAAAAGAAAGGTTTAATAATAGAAGTAGCCATATAAAAATCTCTATTCTAACTAATTTAAACACAAGTAGTTATAAAATCCAAGGGGATGTAACATCTATGCATATGTGTATTGGAAGGGTTGGGAGAATAAGACTAATAGAAGAGGGATTGGATTTTATCATCTTGTAATACATTATTTTCAACTCAAAAGGAATAAAAAGCATAGGCTTCTTCCACCCCATTTTATTTGTAATCCTCTACACCCTTATAGAAGCAACGGTTCAAGGTCTTGAGGAAGTACAAATCATGGGCTTCTTTTCTCCTTTCATACATGAATGCATTCCTATTTTCTTATATTTACAAGAAGAGAAATAAAACCCACCTAAAACCATGAACTACAAAAATTTCATACACAATACTTGCAATTGCAAAATGAAGAATGTATAAAGCTTCACAGATTGTGCATCATTGAAGTCCCCAAACTTGAGTGTCACAACTTGAATAGAGACTACCAATTGGGCATGCAAGGAGAATAAATAAATAAGAACCTTATTTCTATAGTAAAGTTACTCAAAATACAATAAACATAAAAATAAAGAGTTCATATAGTATAGAAATGCAAGGATACATAACTTACTTTAAGTGTTGCAAAGCCAAGTTTATGTAGATGGGCATAGGAAAATGATTTAAATAAAAGTATCAACCTATAAGAATCAAAAACAAGTGAATGGTTACAAACTAGGAGGAATCTTGAAACACATATTCAAAATAGTCGTCATAATTTTTAGTAAATTAAAACATTCAATTTTCTTACTTAAAGCAATATGCGATAATAAATAATTAAGGGTCAAAAATGCATTTATATGAGATGATATATGTTGGATGAGAAACAAACTAGGGGAGATTCAAAGATATAACCAAGAGGAATCCATCATAAAAATGCGTGAAGAGTGGCCAGAGTTGTCCTTATAAATTCAAGTCATTGTGATGTCGATAATATATAGAGATGCAATTTTGAAAGAGTTGACTTAGATTGCATTGGAAATTAAAATTCAATATTATCATTCAAATTTAATATAAAAAATCACCCATCAACTTTTTACTTTTCTAAATACAACCATTAGAAACTGAAAAGACACTTTCTATGCAATGGTTAAACTAACATACTGCTCTACATGTTCAATGATTGCTTAAGTTCCTTAACCTTCTACAATGTTATCTCACCCTGAGATAAGTTGAACAATTATTCACTAAGAAAATGAGGGTAAATAATATATTATTATTAGTAACATCTTCACCAAATTAGTACAGAGATATATAAAATCTAAAATGCTTGATGAATTGCCTTATCTTTAGAATAGCCATAGAATTTTTACATATTTTTCCACTACTCTTTGCAGCAGAAATAAGGTCAACTATAATCTTGGCCATCTTCTTTGCCATTAATGCTTCAACACTATTTCATCTTTACTATTATCTTTAAAAATGAGAAACAATTATACGTCAACATAGCCTTAAAAAAAATCTCAAAATAAGTTACATCCCATAGAATTGGGACATAAGATGTGTTAGAGTTTTAAGTAACTCTACAACACCCCAAGATCAAATGAAAGACCAAGATAAATTCCACAAGAGAATGGCAAGACAATTGCATGAAGATGCAAGAATGCTTATATTGATAATAGACTTGATTAACATCAAATGGATTGATTTGAAATGTACATAATAGGCCTCTTTATATAGGAGAGGCGATAAGAGACAATGATAACGAGAAGATAAGCTATCACCCACACAAGGTGGAATCACATGTCCATCAAAGGGATCATCCTCCATTATGTAATGAAGTATGTGTGATGATGAGGATGATAATGTGATATGTGCACCAAAGGTGGAATGAGATAACAACTATGACCACCTAGAGTGGAATTCTCCTACACCATGTCTTTAATTAAGGTGCAAACTCCTAAGTGTCTCAATCACAAACTACTATGCAATGCATTATCCTAAGTAAGCTTAAGTAAGTGTAATTAGTGAATATTTAATTACACCAACAAGAAGCATTTCAATGAACTGGAAATTTCTAGAAACCTTCCTAAATATGGACTTGTTGCAACCAAAATATGAAACACATGTAAGTGACAAAGCTAAGTTGGATTATGTTGGAACTTCTCTTATGAAGAAGAATAATAATTAGGCAACTAGATCTAGTCATGAAATGGGGAAATACTTGGACTCTTTGCAATTGAATGTTAATAGATATATGGTAAAAAACAACTCATTTTCTGAAAGAAAAGAGAACAAAGATCCAGTCACTTTGGTGGTTGTTATAGAAACAAATGTGGAATCAGTTATTGTACACTTAGATAGAGTGGAATATGACACAAAGTGTGAAGGAATGGTATTAATTGCATCATTATTATATGCATGTTTTCAAAGTGGGACACTTACATAGTCAAGGAGAGGAGCTATACTATTATTTCTCTCCATATGTCTTTGTTCAAAAAACTAGCAACCTTCACTCTCTATTGAACAATTGCTCTGTATTATCTCTAGAGTAGGTTGAGCTTCCAGTGTAGGCAATGATTGAACAGTCTTATCAGTAGAGTTAACATATACATTCTCAATTTTTCATCAGGAAAGTGACATGTATACTTGTAAACATCAAATGTATCCAAACGAATTGATACTTCCATAACATCTATATTCAAGAGCCTTACATTGAATTTAAATTACAGGTCATAGGTATAAATGTGTTTTTTGCTGCAAGACTTTTGCCTAGCAATCAAACATGGGCATTATTGCAAATCGTATATCTTATACTTGAAATTTTACTACATCCATTGAAAAAAAAAAATTTCACTCACATTATAGACTAAACATGTGGTTCACTTCCATAGAAGAATTTTCATCAGATTTCAGTTGTGTTGCAGGGAAAACAATCTAATTTTCTTGAAGTAGGGGATGCTGGGAGAATGAATTAGTGGTATAGTGATGCCCTCAAATGTAGACATGAGACATAAATAGGGAAAAATAGTGGAAAATGCCAGAATGGATACAAGAAGTAGCCAAAAATATTCCCACAAACTTCGTATTTGTCTTTTATTCCAATGGTAAACTCACAATCTCTATAAAGATTTAAGACTGTTTATAAGAACCCAACCAAAATGTATTCCCATTTCCCAAATTTTGAGAGATTGAATAGGCCACAAATTAATTGGATTAAACATATTTCAATATTGTATTGATGCACCATTTTAATTATATTATTTGTCAATAATGAATTACATAGTAAATGGTAAACCCGGAATATGAATGTTTTGGCATGGTTAATCCATTTTTCCTATGGAAAAATTGTACATAAGTCATAATATTTATCTAGAAATAGTTGAATCTTGAATTTTTTAAATTGTTAAGAAATAAATTCCCTTGCACATCAAACTGATATTTCAACAGGAAGTTGATTCATACAGTCTAGAATTCTACCCCCTAGATTTTAGCATTTTGAGAAAGGTAATAGTAGAATATAATATTAACATTGTTATGAATAGAAATTTATATTACAATAATGAGGTGGTATTAGCAAGTATACCATCAATGTCTAGCTTTGAGAATAAAATGTTCATTCATAAAACTTGGCAGAGTTTTAGGATAAGTGTATAGTTCAGAATTGGTAGGCTGAGAGAAGAGATTAGAAGCAATAAAGAAAAACTTTTGTTGTGTTTAAATGCTCACTGTTGACTTTTGGTTTGGTTACTTTATTATGTTTAAATCCTCACTATTGACTTTTGGTTTGGTTGATCACCATATAAAATTATAGATACAAAAAAAATCATGTAGTAACACATATAAATCCATATTTGTATAGATTTGAATTCATATTTATATGGATTCAAAGTGACCATGATGTTGAAACTAACTGAGCATTTAAATTAGACCTAAAAGGGGATGTATAATCATGTCTATCTGATATAATAAGATACAAAAATAAATGAACAATTGTGCATGTTTATTTAATAAGGTAGTGAAACAAAAGAGAAATGATACTGAAAAAAATCTCAGGCTTTAAATACATATAGCAAGAAACTTTTGAATGTAAAGGTATTATATTATGAACTCCAACCACCAAATAAAATGGAATCATCTTAAGTATCTTCATCTTTGATTTCATTTTCTCTTAACACATAGAAATTGACAGAAAAAGTGGCAATATCAAACCTAATAATAGTTACCACCAATTCCAATAGCGGTTTCATTTTGTCCTCAAAAAACAATGGGCACATAGATCTGGCATGCAAACATATAAATGATTGAGAATGCAAAATCAAAATGTGAGGTGCCTAAAAACCTATATCCTGTAATAATTAACCAAGGAATAGAGAATATTATGCATACCAATATAAATGAAGATAAAATATATAGTGACATAGATTTACATCTTTATCATCAATAGATTCAAAATATGTAGTTTTGATTATTACTGTTAGGCTACAAAAATGTAAAATATGTCTTAACACTAGCTGTGCAAATATTAAGAAAAAAATGAAGAAATAATATTCAAAATGGTCCAACACTATAACAAGTTTTCCTCTCCAGTCAAGTTGCATTGAACATAATAAAGAAAGAAAATTAGCTATTAGAGTAAACTTACCTATCCTAATAGAAATATATTTTATTATTCATAAACAAAGGCATGTGGATCACACTCAGTTGGTGATGCACAAAGGTATTATATTATGAAGTCCAATCACCAAATAAAATGAAATCATCTTGAGTTTCGTCTTATCTCTTTCATTTTCTCCAAACATACAAAAATGGATAGAAAATTAGCAATATGAAACCTGAGAGTATTGCGCACCAATTCTAGTAATGGCTCCATTTGGTGCTTTGAAAATAATTGGCTTAGTTGAGAAGGATTCAAGGCTCAAAACTAGGGGCTTGGAGAATATAAAGGAATCCCTTTTAGATAAGGAATTACTACATATTTTTTAATATGTCCACTCTTGATATCTATGGAAGAAGATAGGTAAAGAGGAGGAGATAGAGATGGGTCAAGAAGGAGTAAGCTCAACTTTCAAATCTATCAACTGCATATTTTTTGGAATGAATAGAAGAAGCATCAAGATTACTCTTTCACTTTTGGGATTTTCTCCACAACTTGAACCCATGATCTTCAACAATAGATAAAATACTTAAATTGTTAAATGGAATTCCCCAAAAAGATGCCATATTTATAAGGCACTTGAAATTTTTTGACAAAATTCAACAAAGAAATGTCATTCTGGAATGTAATGATTTAAGTTATACCAAAAACTAAATTAATTAAATAAGGTGTTAAAAAATTTAAGCAAAATAAATTGGCTGGTCTAAATCTACATGTCACACTATACATTTTTTTCATTATCAGTCCTTATAATACCAAAATGTGAAATTTTCAATAGAGAATGGAAATATAAAAAAGCATATTAGAAGGGTAACTTTTTCAAATGTTATAGCTATAGTTACCTAGGTGACTTGTTTCCAATATGTGGAATCATATAATGCAGATTTGATCTCCAATGAATGAAAATTGTGCACGTATAAACTAAACATGTGAAGTTGTCCAAGAAAACATGCATGCAAAATTTGTTAGCATATGCGATGCATTTGTAACTTCCTTAGTATGAAAAACATGGAAGCATAAACAATGCACTACATAAAAGCATTGACAAAGAAAATAGACTATTTAACAAAATTATTCAAAACTGGTCCTCACAAAATAATTTCAATGTTAGAAGCCAATGGTAGGTGTAAATTTTTAAGAAAAAATATACAATGGTTTCTAGCATCATATCTTATTACTAAAATGGGAGCTTCAAAATAGATGATGTTATCATAACATAATGTTCTAAAGATGCATCTAAAATATGGAAAATGGGAGATCAAGAGAAGTCCATTGTGTATTGGCACTTGCAAAACATTGTAAGATCTTTTTTATCTTTGTGAGGCTTGATTTGGATATTAGACCCATGCAACTCTTCTCACTATGCTTTTTTCAGCCAATGTTTTCATTTAAACAGGACGTTCTTGTGCAATATCCGTAAATCATATGGCTAGATTAGCTAACAAATAGTAAATAAATAATAGATGAAAATTATAAATAGATGTATAATATAATTAATAATTTTCTTTCTAGGCAAAATTGTATTATATATGGAAATATTATTATATATTTGAGTCAGCACCATTGGGATGACACGATGTTAGCACTGTGGCATTTTGGAAATGGCATTATAAATAAGTGACTATTGGGTGAAGAGAGACATTGAAGCAGTCTATAATTTTTTGCATTAAATCAATGTAGGAAGGATCTTAGACACCAACCTAAGACTATTCATGATTATACTTCAATCCTATCACCAATCCTTCTATTGAATTTATTCTGAATCTTCACAGGTTTAAGCATCAAAATAGGAAAATATGTCCATTTACAATATCATCAACGCCAGTGAGAATTTTCAACCATAGAGAGATAGCATATGCATGAGCAATATGTTGTCTATTCAATCAGAAGTAAACCATAAATGTAGGAGATGGGTGGAGGTCCAACAACCCTTTCAAGGTGTTAATGTTAAATCTGCAACCCTAGAGATAATAATTGATAGTGACAATGAAAGTTTCAGCTTACTGAGTCCAACAATGGAAAATTCTTGGTAGTACACAAGAGTATGAAAATAAAAATCTCTAAAATTGCATGATTATTTAGGCTATTTTTAAATCATATATCTATATTTAATGTTTACCAATCACTTGTCTATAGCCACATTTATGTGGAAGTGATCAATCAAATGGTTACTTAAATATAGTTTATCAAGGTTCTCACATACTAAGAACTGAGTGAAATAGATGCACAATGTTTAACCTTGAGAATAGGGTTTGAGTTCTTCAATTGGGATATTTCTATCAGGATTCAACTATTAAGTTTTCGAGTCAAACTCATTGACCCATGTTCTAGGAGTAGTGGTTTACATAAATCCATCTCTCATGACAATGAATGAAACACTTAACACACATTAGATCTAGGTGATGCTCATGGAGGTGAAGCACTAGGACTTTTGATGAGTGTTCAATGTTTTATTTATTGTCATGAGAGATGGATTTCTATAAATCACTACTACTAAGTAATTCTCATAAAGATGAAGTAGAGGGAAGGCCTAAGTGCCTTTCAAACTATGTGAAATAAATATATAAATACAGTTACATCTGCTAGACATTTTGATCATGATCTAATGAAATACATAATGTTTCATGTATATGTCCAATAAGGGAAAGGGCACAAAATTTTAAAAAAAAATTGTAACAATCTTCTCTTACTAATGACACTCATGAGGGTTCACCATTTTGCCACATCACCTTAGGGCATTCTTGCTACGCTCGCCATGGTTGAAAGAAACCTCAATGCCCTAGTGGTAGCTGGAGGTGCGGGGTTTGAATCTCATCCTCCATCTCCTATTTGAGTGTGTCCAGTAATCTATGGTTGGGAATTATACGTTCCTTATTTTTTATTGAGCACAATTATAGAATTTAAACCTGCGTATAAAATTTTCTTTGGATGTACCTAGTAATAACTCCCACATTTAGCATCCATAGATTTGCCTCAATCACAAACTTCCATCAGTGCACAGGCCAAAACAATGTTGTCCAATGTCACCAGTTTCAAAGCGATCATTCATTTTTGTAAATCCATATTGTGCATCCTCAATCAACATCAAAATGTATCATTCATTTCAAGAAACTACTAAAATGGGTCACGATTCTTGTTTTGAACATGAATTTGATGCGAGTAGAGGAAATAAGGGCTTTTAGGTTTAGCTTTACCTTAACCACTTGCATGTGTTTTGAGGTTTGTAGGTCTTATTGTATCTTAATCAATTATGCTAGAATTTTTTTTTTTAATTTTAATTTTAAGTTTTGATTTTTTTTATTTATTTTTTTCAATTTTAAGTTTTGTAATGTTTTAAGTTTTGTAATGTTTATTTGTTAGATTTTTAATTTTTTAAATTTTAAAATCTATAAGTCTATTGGCTTATAAATTTGGGGTCTTATAGAAACAGATTTTGAAGAAGCACTAACCAAAATTTTAGAATTTAAAAATATTTGATCATGTAAAACTATTAAATCAATAATATGTACTATATCCTACAATTATCTAATAATATGGTTTTCTTTTATAATATCTTATAATTATATTTTATGAATAATATCTTATATAATATTTTTTTAATTTAAAAAATATTAATATGCAACTTAATTAGTTATAAGAGTATGATGGCATTTATATTTAGTTAGAAATTATTTTTAATTATAAATTCTTTTATTAAAAATATATTTTTTCAAATATTTAAATATTCAAAATAAAATAATAAATTTTTACTCTTTCTCAACTAGAAATTAAATTAATCAAATTTTAAAATATTAATTAATTATTAATTAAATTTTATTAATTTATACCAAATTTTTAACTTTATTACTCTATCTAATTAAATAATTATAAATTATGGCAAATACATGTCACTCTATGACACTTGTTAAAAAAATCATTTTGTATAATCAAAAAATCAATATATCCATGAGATTATAATTTAATTAAGCAATGAAATTAAGGGTTCATTGTACCTTCTCCAAGGCTTCCCACTAATTCTAAATCATAAGAGCATGATAAAGATTAAGGAATTAAGCTAGTCTTGCTTCCAAAAGTATATATATATATATATATATATATATATATATATATATATATATATATATATATATATATATATATATATATATGTACTAAATATTTATCTTACAGATGCGATGAATCAAGAAACCTTTTTTTTCTGAGACATGTCCCCATACCACATTCAAAAATCCCAAAATTGGCACACAAACAAATGAAGCTTGCACGATTTATGGAGATTTTTTTTAGATGACCTCTAATTGCATTAGATCAGAGGGCTTCTAATATAATTTTGTGAAAACTATGATATATTAATTCTAAAAGTCACTAAAGTTTCACAATAACTCTTTTATATAAGAAATAGTTTAATAAATTCACAATAATCAACTCCCCTCCATAATTAATTATCTTTGATTTCATACTAGTATTTACATTCTTTTGATGTTTATATAAATTGAAGTTTGTAATTATGCAGTTTATAAGAGTGAGTATTCAATTAATCTTGATATCTTATTGATGTTAGTTAACTCATTATGTCATCAAACTATCATTCATAACACATGTATGCTCAAATATTTTTGACTCATCATTGAATTTTTTTTATAAACACTATGTGTTTAAAAATGAGCCCTCTTCCTTTCTTATACAAAACTGGGTGCCTTATAATTTAAAAAAATAAGATTGTTGTTGATAGGATATTTGTATGAAGCTGAATTTTGATGCTTTTAGTTGAGGTATATTAAATTTTTGATATTGTAAAGTAAAAAAATCAATTTTTAATAGAACATAGAATTATTATTATATAATCCATTTGTGAGACTTATATAGAATGGACAATGAATATAAATTTTTAAAAAGTATGTTGGATAATTTTCAACATGGCCTATAAATGAAGGTTACAATGTAAGAAAATGACAAAGAAATTATGTGTCAAGTGACATGAAATTTTATCAATCATTATTAAATCCATATGAAATAGATTATAATGTGAACAATGTGTAGAATCGACCAACTCTTATTGAAGGTGTTTGTGAAAGAACAATGGCTAAGAGGAAGCTATGAATGATACCACACACAAATAGTGTTATAAAATGGGGGTATTCTCTTTTATTTCACCCATTTCTCCTTGATATTGGTCACCAATTTTGGTGACTAATTATTACTGACCAATTATTTAGTCATTTATTTGATTATTTAATTAGTCACTTATCTTTATCTAACCTTGTGTTTTAACATATGACCAAATTACTCATTCATTTAGTCACTTATAAATTACAAAACATTGGTAGAATTTGATCAAAGTTAGTCACATGACTAAATGTCTTAGTCTTGTGACTAAATATTTTAGTCACATGGTCATTTATTTGCCAAAATTCTATTAGTGAAGGGGTGATGAAATCCCCAAGCGGGCCTACTAAAAAGGAAAAAAGAAAATCACTTATTTCTTGTGCACCCAAAATTACCTGAAGGTGCGAGGGGAGAGAATATGTAAGTGGTCTTGGGGTTTAAAAGACACTTTTTCTTTCCTAATGAAGCTTTAAGTTTTTTATCTACTTGAAGACACTCATGATTAAAACATACAAGGTTTTTTCCAACTTGAAATGGCACCAACGTAAATGAAAAATGTGAATTCATCAACAAGAAAGTAAAGTGAGCGTGTGAAAATAAAGTGCTAAAAATAAAAATGCTGAAAATAAAGTCAATTTACTTTAGAGCATTCAAGAGTGTGTGACTTCATTTTAAGCACCAAATCCAAATGTGTTCTAGCTTAGGTATACATTTCAATTTTAAGCTCCAATTCCAAATGTTCTCTAGCCTAGGCATACATGTCCATTGTCCCTTAAGGCATTCAAGATGGTGTGAATTCTTTTTATGCACCAAATTCAAATGTAGTTTCTAACTTAAGCATTCATGTCAATTTTAAGCACCAAGTACAAATGTTAGCTACCCTAACATTCATGTCAATTTTAAGCACCAAGTCCAAATGTTTATTATGCTAACATTCATCCATTCAAATGAAAGTGATTAAGCCATACAAGTTCATTAAATTTTGAGTCTAAGTGATAAAAATCACTTCAAATTCCCTTAGTGATGAAAATCACTATTGGTTTTGTTTTTCTTTTTAAGTTTTCAAGGTTAATTCTGTGCATGAAAAATTTTTAGTAAAAATCTGCAAGTCACTAGTTAGCAAAAATACTTTAAAAACTTGGGCAACTCTGTCTATAGGCGCAAACGACAAACTATAGGCGTAGATGTAAAAACTCGTAGATGACAAAATACGGAGATGCTAGAAATTGTAGATGACAAAGGAAAATTTAGTATGTTTTGTGGTTACATGGCACTATGTTAGATGCAGATGACAATGTAAAATGCAGAGATGCCAAAATTTATAGACAACAAACTAGGACATGTACAATGTGCAAACAATAGACTGGTATTCACAGACGACAAAGAAAAATTTGCTGATGACAATGTGGGAAACCTAGATGATAGAATGTTTTCCTATGCAGATGCTAAAGTAAGATTCCTAAGGCAAAGATGTGTGGTTTAAGCTACATAAGAGATGCTAGCAAGTAGAGACACTAGCAAGTGAACACACTGGTCTGCGTAGATGACTATTGAAGATGACGCTATGACTCATGGAGACAACAATGCAAGGATTTCTATGGCTGAACAAGGTTTGTTTGTAGATTTTTGAGATGAAATCAGAGATGTGGGTCCCACCGAGCATGCCAAAATGTGTGCTAGAAGAAATGACCTATTGGGAGCATGAATAAACAAAAAACATTAGTTCAAATCAAAATATGCAACAAGTACTCATCAAAATGAAAAAAACCTTAACTAATACTTGCTTGAGTTTTTCAACTCAAAGTAGCCAACAAATCAAGCCCTCAAGCCACATCTACAGCTCAACAAAGGCATTCATGAGAGGCCTTATTGGTGTGTTAGGATGTGAGGTATGTTTGGTGTGCTCTCTCAAACACAACAATATAGTGAATCTCTTGAATGTGGATGTGCAAACATGAATGATGATGAAATATGAACCTAAGCTATATGAGATGAAGAACACCTCAAGAAATGGCTATGGTGAAAGCCATACTTGAAAGCATTCAAGGATGAAAATTAAATGCAACCAAGAAAATTAAGTATGCAAGCTAAACTAACATGTAAATGCAAAGGCAATGTGAATGCATGAGTAAACTAGACTAATGATGCAAATGAAAAGCTAAACCAACTACCAAATGGTTAGTATGCATCTATAAATCACCATGAAAACTACCATAAAAGCTACTATGAAAGCTCAAACTAGTGTGCAAGCTCAACTATATTGAAAGCTCAAATCTCAAGCCAACATGATAACAATGCAATTATGAGATAATACTTGAGACAAGGCCTCTATTTATAGGCTTGAGGGACGGCTTGGTGAGGTGGCATCCATGTAGGTGCCACATAAGGTGACATGCAAGCCATGCAAGTGGTCAAAAATTCAAAGTTTGCTCACACATGTGTGAGTAAACTTGAGAAGAAGAGTGAGAGGCAAGAGTGCAAAGGGGAGTGTGTAGGCATGCATTCTCACAGATGTGTGAGAACACACTTAGGCTAATAAGGGGGATTAGGAAAGTGATTAGGATGATTAAGTTGGATTAGAGAAGAAGTAGGTTTAAGAGGATGAAAATGATGGGTATAGCTAGGTTTTAGGCTAGGTTTAGGATTAAATCAAAGAGGATTTAATTTAATCATAGGTTTAGAAGAATTAATGGGATGTGGGGATTTAAATAAATAAAATTTATTTAAAAAAGAAAAACATGGAGGATCATGTGTTAAATTAATTTAACACATTAGGACTAAGAGTATTTAAATTAAATTTAAATACTTAGGAGAATGAACTTATTTAATTAATTAATTTAATTAAATAAGTAGAAAAATGTGACCAATATAATTAATTAATTAATAATTAATTACAATGTCACGGGAAATATTAAATAAATTAATATAGTCTTTAGGGATAATTTTAAGCATCTACAACTTGTATATTCTTTTATGTTCAGAAATTTTTCCCTTCAAAAAGCACTGTAGTATGGAGAAATTTTTTTCTACTTTATCAGATAAATGAGTATATTGTAGAAATGGGTGAAAATTATAGCAGTATTATGGATAATTATTTTGATGTATTCAAAGAGAAAATGAACAATAGGTTCTGAGTCCCCAAGAAACTAGTAGAAGATTATAAGGATGATGTATGTTTCATGGTGGATTGTGACAAAGTATACATTTAGGCAGTTAAACCTAGAATTGTGTGGGTAAAACCTCTTGGTTATGAGGTTAATATTGATGAAACTAAAGACATTTTTGAATATTTTATCAATGAGCCAATTGATCCTAATGACACATATTTTGGAACATATGAAGAAGCAAATGCTAGGATTTAACTTGAAAAAAAGCTTGATGATCAGGCGGTAAACAAAGGGAAGAAGAGAATTGCAAAATTGAAATCATGTTCAACCCTTTTGCTAACCAAGGGAAAACATGAGGATGTGGAAGCAAAGGATTTGGATGAGAAGAAGGTAGAATCTAAAGAAGAAGAGTCACAAAAGAAGAGAGCCAAGGTGACTATTACCAAGCTAACAAAGCCATCCACTATAGTTTTCACAAGAAGATATTCGAGGAAGAAATCTGACAAGGAAGGAGGAGACATTATATTTATGAAAACCTCCACCCACCTTCCAAGATAGATTAAAATATCTAGAATAAAGAGGAGGAATAAAAAATTTCAAATCATTAAAATTTGAAATTAGGATAGTAGAGGAGCAAAGCATATTGAACACCTAGTAATGGATAGGATGGATAAATGGAAATACTCACCAAACCAGCTTTCTTATCAAATTCCTAATGAGTTATTGGAAAAGATAAAGCCAAGATGGGATTTTTCCATGTAAACTATCAAATACATATATAGGAAAACCTTGAGGTAAGTATTAACAAGCATATCAGATGCTGAGGTAAATGAGTGATTGAAGAAAAATGAAGCAAAATTGACTCTAAAGTTTAATACATGTCTAGTTTTGATTAAGGACATTGAGCATGTTGTAAGGAATGCAAAAAAAACTTGGAAGAATATTTACTTGTTACATAAACCAAGTGATTTTCCAATCAATTTAAAAGATGATGATGAAGAAGAAGAAAAGGAAAAGATGAAGAAGAGAATGTTGAAGAAGTAACTCATTTTTACAATGAAGAAGATCAAGAGGATCAAGGACAAGAAGCTACTAAGGAAGTAAAGCTAGATGATGAGGAGACTAATCTAGTTAAGATAACTATAGTAGTCATCGCCTCACTTCCTTGCTCTCCAAGCAAACTAGTGACAAATTCAAGCATGGAGATAGCCCTAGCAAGTTTCATTGTGACCACCAATGCCAATCCAATTGTCCAATCACTCTTTTCTCATACTTACCTCAGCACATCACTGACAAAAGTGACTCCCACTTATTCTACTAAGCTATAGTTTCCTCCTTCATCTACTAAGTTGAGTACTTTAATTTTGACTTCTTCAGTTTTGAGTACTTCAATTTTGAGTACACCAATTTTGAATTCCTCGGGTATTTCTGTAAATATTTCTTCAATAAGCATAGTATCAATTTTCACAGCTAGTCCTAGCATATCTACAATTTTTTCTATTCCAAATACAAAAGCAATAAGTGTAAGGACAATTGAGCCCAAGGTTCAACCTAGCACAAAATTTTTGAGTAAAGGCAAAGAGCTAGATGAAGAGATTGATATAGATGAGGAAATTGTTATACCTAATTGGGACATTTCAAAGCTTAACTCAGACCAAATGCAGTTATTTGGTGAAATCCTCCAGAAAAAGACTAAATAGAAAAAACTAAGAGATGAGAGAGAAGGAATTTAAAATAATTGAAGATGCAAAGAACATTCTAGCAGAGGCCATGGGTATTGAGGTTGACTCTTCTCAGCCAATTTTGTATCAGCTAGCAGAGGTAGTACAAAAATTCAATGAAGACACTAAGGGAAAAGAAAAGTTACTACAAAAAGCAAAGAAAAAGTTTTATAATAAAGTGTTGGAGCACATTGCTTAGTAGATAGCCATTCATCAAGTAGAATTTTCTACAATTTTGGATAGTTTAGAAGAATCTTGTACAAATGTATCATCACTTTTTGGAAAGCTTTGTGATGTTTTTGAATTTACAAAATAAATAAAGGAAAAACTATCCAAAATAGATGAAGATTTGAAAGCTAGTGCTTAGCAGTTACAACTTGATCCTAGTTCAAGCTCTACACATTTTCAAAGAATAAGATTTTTGTCAAATATGCAAGTAGAACTACTTAGAGAAGAAGCAAGAATTAGATCCACATTGATTGATATTCAAAATATGATTCTTCCCATCATGGATTCACTATAAAAACATATTGTACACTCAAAAACTTTCATCCATGACAATAATTTCTCCATTGTGGATCATATGATAGAATTGTTAGCAAAAGTTCAAATTGCATTTCACAAATGCAAGATCCTGCAAGACAATTGGGATAACACCTTGGCAATTATTCTCAAGGTACATTCAAATTTTCTATCTCACTTTGGGGTTACTATGTAAATAAATAGAATAAATCTTTTCCATTAATTTTGAAAAGGGGTAGAAAATATATATTGGAGAAACACATATGTTATGAGGAAGATTATGCAATAAGTTGAAAAATCAATGGGGGAGTAAGTTATGTACAAAGAGATATATTTTATATAGCAAGAGGATGTATAGTATACTGTATGAAGGAAACCTACCATGTATAGATATATCCCTTACAAAATCAATTTTGAAAAATTTCAAAAGTAGTTAGGTGTGACCCTATTAGAGGATTTAATCACCTTGTAAGGAGTGGCCTTGTTAGAGGTTTTTGGACAATTCAATAGAACTGCCACCTTGTTAGAGGATTTGCAAATAGTTGTTAAGTCAACTCTGTTAAGAGATTTAGATCTTTACTACAATGGTTAGAGAGTAACAATGAGATGACTTGATTTGAATGCAATTGATTTGCTGATTACAAATATTTGTTCTGGCTTGTACTTGATCCTTCCTAATTGAATATAGCTTTGCTAATCCACAAGGATATTCTATTTATCCTTCAAATTTTCTTCCTTTTCATATCATTAAATCTTCAATAACATCTTCATGTATTATATATATCTCATACATTGAAATTACAAATTTGACCTTATATCTTCCACTTTGTCAAGTCAACTCAAATACAACTTAGAATAATTAATATTCATCACCTTACTTGGTTGGAATCAATATATGAGTTGATTAATCTTAATATGCCAAAATAAGAAAATTCTTTGTTAGCTGACCTAGCCCAATAGAAACTAACCTAGAAATGATTTCCTTTGTTAACCAACAAAAGCTCGGTTAGCACTACAAACTTCACAAAAGTCTTTTGGCAACTGAGTGAGCTCAATTATCACTAGTTGCATCCAAATTTCCTTCATTAATCAAGTGAGCTTAGTTAACACTCACTTTTTGCATCATTTCCTTTTACACCTAAGTTAACTTGATAGACATTACCTTTTGAACTAGGCAAATATAGGAGTGCTCGGTAGACATAGAAAATTGTCTTCAATGCCTAAGTGAGCTTAGCATATACTAACTAATAATAATTATGACATTTGTGTAACATCAAATACAACACACAATTAATCAATTGTATCCAACATTCCATATGTTAAAAAAAATATATCACCAATCATATGATGAGAACAACCACTATCAATAATCTATGTGTCATTTTTGCTAAGATGAGAGATAAGTGCCATTTTATCTATTTCATAATCAAATTCATCTTTTATATCAATATACACCATTTCATTATCATCACTAATATCTAAATCTTTAGCCATGAAATGTGACTTCTTACCTTTGTTCATGTAGTCTTTATAGTTTTTGAAATCCTTCTTACATTTTTTGTTCTTCTTTTCATCTTTGTCTTCTCTGTTTGGACACCTTGCAGCAATGTGACCAACTTCTTCAAAAGAAAAATAGATTAGAGGAATTTTACCTTTGTACTTTCCTTTACCTTTGGGATATCTTCTTGCAAGTAGTGCTTCAATGGCTTCTCTTCACTTTCAAATTCTTTTCCTTTACACTTTGCATCTTTCTTCTTGAGTGACAACTTAGCTTCAAATGCAAACTCAAGAATGCTAGAACTAGGAACATAACTATCATAGTTATCTAACTCAAATTTTATCAATCTTCCCACTAAAGCATCAAAGGTTATCTTATTATTTGGATTCTTCTTTTCAGAAATCTCCTCCATAGTTAATGTTTGAGTAGGAGCTTTATGCTGAGAATTCAAATATTTCAAACCTAAATCACTAATGGTAACTAAATGTAGCTTCATAAGTTCATACCATGCCTCAAATTTATCTTTTCTCAACTTGGGAATCTCTCTCTTGTAAGACATCCTAATCTTTAGTTTAGATCCTTGAAACCTTCTCTACAAGCACAAAAAGCTTTGATACCAATTGTTGGAAATGTAAGTGGAGTAACTAAGAGAGGACAAGTGAATCAATTACCACAAAAATAAATCCCAAATCCCTTAGATGTCAATACAAAACATAAACTTTGATAATAAAAATTGTTACTCGATTAACACACAAGTACTTGATTAACACTAACAATATGTTATAACTCGGAAAGCAATGTAATAACAATTGATACTCATAAAATACTAAACATGAAAATATTAAGATATTAACTATCATTAACCTTAATTAACTTGGTTTCATACACATAAAATAAATAGCTTGAACACAAGTGACACCAAGATTTAATGTGAAAACTCAAATTGGGAAAAACAACTAACTGCAAAGTCTAGTTACTATTTTTCATTCTTCTAAAGTGGGTCCTATTAGGAGCCAACCCTATTAAAGGTTACAAAACACACTATTAGGTGTGACCCTTTTAGAGGATTTAATCACCCTATTACAAGTAGCCTTGTTAGAGGTCTTTAGACACTTCAATCTAGAAATGCCACCATGTTAGAGGATTTGGAAAATAGTTGTTAGGCTAACTTTGTTAAGAGACTTGATACACTTCTATAATGGGTAGAGAATAACAATGATATGACCTAATTGCTGATGCAATTATTTTGCTGATTTCATATCACAATTCTGACCTAAATACTTGATTCTTCTTATGATATTAATCCTATCCTCTTAATTTTCTTCCTCTAAGGATCTTCTATACATTCTCACACACATTCAATCCTCAACTTGACCTTATATCGTAAACATTGTCAAGTTGGCTTGAATACAACTTATAATAACTCTTCATCTCTTCAGTCGGCTAGAATAAACAAACAAATCCATAAAACTCAATATGCCAAAATAAGAAAATCCTTTGTTAGTCAATCCTACTTGGTAGACAGTAACACTGAAATTATTTTCCTATGTTAACCAAGTGAACTTGGTTAGCACTATATCTTCTTAAACTTCCTTGGTAACTGAGTGAGCTTGGTTAACATTGGTTCCATCCAACTTTTCCTTTATTAATTAAGTGAGCTTGGTTAACACTAAACTTCTGCAAACTTTTCTTTGATGCCTGAGTGAACTTAGTAGACACTATCTTCTAAATTTGGGAAACATTGGAATGTTTGGCATACATAGGAAACTATCTTCATTGCCTAAGTGAGCTCAGCATGCACTGACTGGTAAAGATATGACATTTTGTGTAACATCAAAGACCATGGTGCTACAGGAGCGGCTAATAGAGGTAGACTGAGGGCACATCTATTTGTGCAGGTTAGAGCATGTTCATGAGTGGCTAGACTTGAGGGTACACTTAGCATAGCTATTGGCACTCATCAAGAGATGGCACACATCTATTGGGAGCTTTCATCTGCTAACGAGAGAGGTGATGGTCACATTGCTAGCTATTTGGTGTATTTTGTGAGCATTGATTCAAAGGGCATATATGGAGTATGTGCTGGAGGGGTTAGATCCACTTTTGAAAGAGTGCTTTTGGTAGCAATGGCAGAGATTGTCAATCCATAGATCACTACTGACATGGAGAGGAGCCCTAGAGCAAAGACTACCCAAACTAGCAATGTATCTGGAATCTCTAATCTGGCAAATGATACTAGACCATGCTAGGTATGGCTTTCTTAATTAGCTGGGTGAAGGTGTTGAGCACCCTATTATAGGAGGTCGGAGAGGTTTACTGTTGGGGCCAGACCATTATGGCAGTGCTATATCACGATCTGCACATGTGTGCATATCAGATGCAGAGGAAAATGGGGCCAAGTCTGACATTACTAATCATATGGTCCTAGGAGCACATTGGGTTCACATAGCCTATTACCAAGTAGGAGACCAAGTATTCCAATCAGCCATTTTCTTGGAAATACTAGCCTCCTATCTAGTACACCTCCACAGAGTCTATGGGGTTTTGGCACTGATGTCTCGATGAGATCATCATGTTCGACTAGACTCCATATGATGGGGTAGAATGGTGGGGTACAATTTTGGTAGCTAGTGGAGAGGATGACACTAAGGATCTGATGTATCTATGGTTCACATAGATAGACTATTGGATTATTGGATGCTCAATGCATGTGACCATGTGATAGATGCCCTCTAGGGTATGGTGGTAGTTTGGGATCGTGCAAGAGGCTATTCTTGATAGGTTTTTGTACCTCATCATGTCACGAGAGTATGCCAAGCTATGGGGTAATAGGACCAACCTATGGTTGGCCTAAATTTCCTAGGTGTTGATGCCTCCAATTCCTTGGGTACACAGGCAAGATCGAGGAGATGCAGGAATAACAATAGCATATGCATAGTGGTGGGCAGCTCATCAACCTATGAGATTGATAGTACCTGAGGCACCACCATCAATTAAGTAGGCACAAGGAGAGGGAGAGAGAGTAGGAGATGGTGGGTAGGTAGCTATGATACCACCACTAGTATAGGGAGCATAGGAGGGGCTGCGAGGATGTAGAGTCCATGTGAGGAGAGTTCCAAGGCTGGTACCAATGCAAGCACCAGCACAAGCACCAGTGGAAGGGCCATAGGTATAGGTATAGGGACAGGAATAGGGATAGGGGTAGGTAGAGGACCCAAACATAGTCAGCGCTTAGTGAGATAGTCTTTGTGCAGAGGTAGCTTGACTGTAGGGTGTAGCACAGATAGAGTAGGCATGAGCTAACAGTGCATAGCAAGCCTTGGCAACTATACAGGTAGAGGTGCAAGTGTAGAGGGTGAGAGTGGATAGTGTACAAGAGGATTTAGTAGCCTTAAAGGCATAGGTGGATGCTAGGGATTTCACTAACATGGAGGTCCATGTAGATGCTGAAGAGCTTGTGGAGCTAGAGAGACTCCAAGGAGAGGTGACCAATTATGAGTTGAGCAGGCAACCCATTAGGTGTAGTTGGATGAGTACCATAGGTAGAGGGACATAGCTAGATAGATGTTATAGCCTAGGGCAGCCATCATAGTCATGCAAGAGGCCATTTAGCCAACAAAGCAGAGGCATGGGCCATACGAGAGATAGCCTATTATAGGTCACTATATCATGAGGCTGTGCCTGTCGATTAGCGGAAATCAAATTTCTAGAGAGGATCAAGCTCATGGACGACATGGGGTAGGGCCAAATCAGAGTAGTTTGTAGGAAAACATAGACCTCCACGAGGGGGTGACACAGAGAGGGGTTGGGCCCTCACATCCAATGGCTTGATTTTGTATAGCAATCAATTTTGACAAATATATGCAGATGGAGCAAATTTTTGAGGATGCATTTGTATTACATGATACTACATGATTTTTTATACGGACTCTACAAACATTATTTTGATATATGACATGACATGATTTGATGGCCCTATGTGTGTGTGGATTATGTGATGCATATGATATTTATGATGTGGATACTGACACTTGTGATGTAGGATGTGATGTGATGTTGTATATATATGATGCCTAATGTGTGGATGATGCAAGTTTCCTAGCGATTATGAGATGTATGCATTATTTTAGTTTACATGTATGGATGCATTTATGAGATGTTTTTATGATTTATATGCCCCTAGATGTAATGTTTAGAGTGGATGCATGTAATAGATTAATATAATGAACTAATGATGCAATCTAACTAAATGAATAAAATGCCTAATGAAATGACAATGAAATGTATCCTAATAAGACACTAAAAAATACAACCTAAAATGAAAATGAATAAACCTAAGGAATGATTATCTATCAAAACTCTTCACTCATAGAAACTAGGTAGTGTAGCATGGGAGGGGGGAAATAAACAAGACCCTTGTCTCAAGCATGGCTCAATGACACCCTATCTTACATGAATCCTAACTACATGATATCAAGAGATTCAATTGTGTTTATATGAAAATGCACACCTTAGTTTGATTTTGCAAATGAGTTTATGCATTATATGCTATAGAAGCATAAATGACACAACTCTTTTGTGTAGACTAGAGACTTTAGAACAATAGGTGTAGTGTATATAGTCATGATGGAACAAATGTCATATACGCACTGGAGAGGTCTAGGTACACCCAATGTCTTTTGAGGGATCTTTAGTGGAATGTGTACTAACCCATTGCCCCTAGTGTGCAATGTATTAACATAACCTGAAACTAACACATATGTAGTAAAGCCTCAAAAATAGATCATACCACAAAAAAAACATGTAGTCAATGTGAGCCATTCAAGTATGACCTAAATATGGAAGATCAAGGCACACCATAAATGGCTTCCACTAACACACAAAATGAAATCAACTAAAAAGAGACCTCATGACCAAATAGTCATTCAGTCTACAGTTCCTACCAAGGACCTTAGGTCTAGAATTGAATGTTGTAATGCCACCTATAGGAAAGATTCATCCTATGAAATTTTATTTTGTTTGTTGTTAGTTATCACAAATCATTTGTTTATTTTTGGAAAATGCTGTAAAAAGAACAATTTTCTTGAATCATTAAGTCTCAAAGGTGATTTTGTTTAAGTCCTATTGTATTCATTGTGGTAGAAAAAGCTCAATGTAATGGGATTGGAACAAACACTCAATAGAAAAATGCCTCGTAGACTAGAGGTCTTTCAAAAGATGGAAGTGAAGTGGAGCCTCGCAGACAAGAGGTCTTTTATTAGATGCATGAAAAGCATAAGCTAGATACTATGTTGCACAAAGGAAATGGAATGGTGGAATGGAGTGAAATGAGCCTTATAGATAATGGATCAAAATGTTTTTTTAGGAACTTTTTATTCTTTTTAGGATTTTTAAGGAACATTTTATGAAAAAAAAAATTGGATTTTCTTATTTTTCTTATTTTTTGGGATTTTTGCGAGACTATATCAACACTGTATAGGAACTATAAGGCTCAAGCATAGAACTACTTGAGATGTTGGATATTCATAGGCTCAAGGATGGGATCTCCCTCTAGAGTGGCAATCTGATATGCCCCAGAACTATATTTGGCTATGATGATAAACAGACCAAGCCAATTAGCTTCAAATTTTCCTTTCTTTTCACAGTTCTAGAGATTCTTCATGTTATGTTGCTAAACTAAGTCAACCACCTCAAACTCCCATGGCTTGACTTTTTTGTGGTACTAAAGTTGAAGGTGATTTTGATACACATAGATGTGGTTTAGGGCATTAAGGCATCTCTCATCAAGGATTCGCAGCTCTTGCAAGCAAGCAACTCTATATTCTTCTTTGAACATTAGATTCTTGAGAGAAATTTTGAGGGAAGGGTGCTCAATTTTGATGCATAAGACAACCTCAAAACCATAAACAAGGGAAAATGGAGTGGCTCTTATGGGAGTATGGATGGAGTTATGGTAGGCCCAAAGGGTGGGAACAATTTGGAGGTGCTAATTACAACCAGCTTCATCAACAGTTTTCTTTAGGATTTTCAAAATGGTTTTATTAGTAGCTTCAACTTGGCCACTACCTTGGGGGTAGTATTTGGTGAAAAAATGTTGGGTGATTCTGAATTTCTTACATAGTGTGGCAACTTCCTAATTTTTGAAAGGGGTTCCATTATCACTCATAATATCTTGAGGTATACCGAAATGACAAATAATATAGTTTAAGATGAACTTCAAAATTTATTTTCTGGTTATTTAGGTTAATGAAATAGCCTTGACCCACTTTGTAAAGTACTTAGTGGCGGCAATAATATATGTGTGGCCATTTTTAGAATTTGGGTATACTTGACCAACAAGATCAAATCCCCAGCAAGAAAAGGGCCATGGAGTGATGGTGGGTTGAAGGTCTTGGGTGGGGGCATGTATCAAATCTCCATGCTACTGACAAAGAACACATCTCTTCACAAAATGATATGCATCTACTTTCATAGTAGGCCAATAGTAACCTATTCTAAGAATCTTTTTTCCTAATGTAAGGCCACTAGAATGGACCCCACAAATCTCTTGGTCGACCTCTTCTAACATCATTCTAGCTTCATCTGAATTGATACATCAGAGGAGGGTTCCATCAAAGTTTTTTCAAAAAAGTGTGTCACCTAGGATGGTATATCGGGTTGTACAATGGATGAAGGTTTTTCTTTAATTTAGGGTGAGGGCTATGGGAATGATTTTGTGATGTAAATAGGAAAAAATGTTAGTGTACCATGGAGACTTAGGACCAACAATCTCACACACTAGCTCTAAATTGGTTTGCTCATAAGCAGGAGTAAAAAGATTCTCAACAAGAAACTTACATTTAGGACTAAATTCAGGCATGGCAATCATGGAGGCAATAGTAGCCATAACATCTACTGCTTTGTTGTTAGCCCTTGGGATCTGCTAAAAAATTAACTCTATGAAATGTTATTTAAGATCCTCAACTATCCTATGGTATGGCAACAATTTCTCATCCTTTGTGTGGTATTCATCTGTAACTTGTTTAATGACCAATTGTGAATCTCCAAAGACAAGCAGGCTTTTGATATTCCATCTAATAGCTTGGCATAACCCTGTAACGAAGCCTTCATACTTAGCTATATTGTTTATGCAAGGGAATGATATTTTATAAGACTTAGGAATGAGGTCTTCTTGTGGTGTAACAAAAAAAATTCCTACCCTCGATCCCTTTTGTGTAAAGGAACCATTAAAAAATAGTTTCCATGGTGTACTAAGAGTAATAGTCATAATTGTGTCATCTAGAAAATATGCTACAATGGGATGGTCTCCTAGAAGAGGAGCTTCAGCAAGCTGATCTACAATTAGTTGTCCCTTGATGGCCTTGTGCTCCTTATAAACAATGTTGAATTCACTCAAAATCAAGACCCATTTTGCAGCTTGACCAATGAGGAAGGCTTTTGATAGAAAATATTTGAGTGGATATATCTTGTCAATGAGATGTGTAGTGTGATTAAGCATGTAATGGCATAGCTTCTACGTGTAAAAGACTACTGTCAAACAAGCTCTCTCAATAGTAGTGAAGTTCAACTCATAACCAACTAGTGTTTGACTAAGATAGTATAGAGCTTGCTCATTACCATTGTCATCTAGTTGTGCCAAAAGAGCACCTAAGGCAACTAAAGTGGCTCAAATGTATAAGATCAATGGTCATCCTACAATTGGAGGGACTAGAACTAGAGGGTTAGCCAAGTATGCCTTAATTTGTTCAAATACTTTTTGACATATACAATCCAACTAAAAATTAGTGTCCTTGCAAAGAAATTGTTGAAGTGGATGAACCTTATCTGCTAACTAGGCCACAAATCATCTAATGGACTATAACTTTCCTTGAAAACTATAGAGTTGTTTCAATGTGGTAGGTGGAGGAATTTCCATGATGGCTTTTACTTTGGCAGGGTCTACCTCAATACCTCTTCTTGACACAATGTAGCCTAACAACTTGCCTGATTTGACCCCAAACACACATTTCTTAGGATTTAGGTGCACTTTATATTTCTCCAATATTTCAAAAATGGTGGTGAGGACATCAATGTGGGACTCACATGTCTTTGATTTTTAGTATGTCATCAACATAGTCCTCCATTATGACATGTAGAAGATCATAGAATATGGTAGTCATTGTGTGTTGATAAGTGGCATTGGCATTTTTCAAGCCAAAAGACATGACTTGATAACAAAAGTTTCCCCAAGGGGTAGTAAATGTCATTTTATGTTGACCTTCTTCTACAATTTTTATTTGGTTATAACTGGAGAAACCATCCATTAAAGACAACATCTCATGTCTAGTAGTCAAATCCACTATGATGTCTATGTTAGGAAGTGGAAAATCATCCTTAGGACATGTGAGATTTAAATCTCAAAAATCTAAACAAACACGGATGCCCCTAGATGCTTTCCCTACAAGAACAATGTTGGAGACCCACTCCAAATAATCAATAGGGCCAATAAAATTTTCCTCTAAACATTTTTGAAACTTTTCTTTGACTAAAAGTGCTACCTTAGGATGCATTTGGTGCAACTTTTTCTTCATTGGTTTAATCTTGGGATCTATTTTCAAGTGATGCACAACCAAATCTATGTCTAAACTAGGCATATCTCTCTATGTCCATGCAAAATTGATTTTACCCATTTTTAAGAATTTAGTCATTGCATTTTGCTCTTTAGGACTTAGAGTAGCTACAATGTAGGTGATTTGTGGATTATCCTCTGTACCCAAGTGGACTAGAATTGTGTCCTCATTCAAAATAGATGACTTTTCTGGTGGTAAAGATCTGAATGGAAAGTCAACTTCTCCCTCTTCTGGAACCTCTAGGAGGTTTTCACCAAAAGATGCATCCTTTATTTTATCTTTTTCTTCATCCAAAAGTTCCCTAGAAGATTTTTCACTAGAGGATGTTTCTTTTACTTTTCCATTTTTCTTTTCTTTTTCACTTTTGTGACCAAGAGAGTTGACTTGCCTACCAAAGTAGGCTTCCTCATTGTATTGGATCTCATGTTAATAATCTTAGAGATTCTTAAGGCCAAAGAGTGCCATCACTACTTTATCAAACTTATAGATATCGAGAGCTGGTGGTGTGTCTTGAAGGTCCCAGTCTATCATGTTAGGGTTAGTGAGAGGTAGGTCGGTAGATGAAAGGTTGGCTATGGTAATGGCATGGGTATGGCTATCTAGGTCATCTTCAATGTATTGGAAGGGTATTTTGAAGAATTCCTCCTCTTCAATCTCAGAATCAAATTCAACTATACAATAGTTGTCAGCAAAGAATACATTAGGTTTAATGGAGCCCAAACCATGTCTTGTAGGATATCTATTAGCTTCAAGGGATTGTCTAATTCCATCTTCTTTAGGCCCAAGGCCAGTACTATGATATCCCATGTTTTTTATAATAGGAGGGGCCTTAACATACTTATCCTTGTAAAACTGCATAGGTTCATCTTTTCCATCATAGTATAGCCAATCCAAGATATTAGATTCCATATGCTCATCACTAAGTGAACCCCAATGTTCAAATGTGGTCTTGTTAATATGAATAGTCTCTTTGTTGGTAGGAGGTGGTAATTGTGAAGGTTTTCCAAAGGAATGAGGGAAGAGTGGTAGTTGTCCAACACACAAGGAATTTTCAAAATTATACTCTCTCATTCCTAAATCAGTAAAAGTAACCTTCTTCCCTATAGTACTAACCTTAGTATCTTCCACCTTTTCTTTTCCTTTACGAGAATTGGAATCATTATTGGCTAACTCTAGCACTATTGTGGAAGGTGATTCTATTATTGTGAGAGGCTTAGGTATAACTTTAGCAAACTCACTGATTGGACAAAAATTTACTGGTGCACCTTCCAATCTTGTACAAAAGGAAAAAGGTGTGGGATCTCCTGAAATCGTGACCTCTCTTCCTTGGTGAGGAAATTTGAAGCATTGATGATAGGTAGATGGTACCACCTTTGGTGTATGTATCCAAGGTTGACCAAGCAAAATTTAATATGGAAAATCCAAGTCTAGGACATGGTATTCAATATTTATGATAGCTAGTCCAACCTTTAGTGGTAACATGATAACTCCTTTTGATTCTCTTTCTCTCTCATCATATGCTTTGATTGTTATCCTCTTATTGACATCTGGGAGGTCCTCTAGTAGTCCCAAGAAATGAATCATCTTCAATGTACATAGGTTCAAACTGGATCCATTATCTATAAGGACTCTTTTAATCTTATGTCATTGTATAAGGACTGCAATGTGAAGCAAAAAATTATGGTGGGGATTAGGACCTTGGAAATCTTTATCTCTAAAGACAAGGTGTTGCTGTGTAGCAAGGCTTCCAATCATGGCAGTGAATTGGGAGGCATTAATGTTTTTAGGAACACAAGATTCTGAAAGAGCCTTCTCCAAAATTTCTTCGTGGATAGGTGATGTGGTGAGGAGCTCAAGAGTGGATATTTTTGTAGGAATCTTACCTAACTGGGACAACACATCATAGTGAGAAGTGGGCCTTTGTGAAGTGGATGGTGCAGCAGGTGCATTTGGAACTGATGGATTAGTGTGATTGGGAGTGGCAGCTTGCAAAGTAAGTCTTCCCCATTGTGTGGTTGCATCATAATTAGTTGCTTGTAGGAAAAGAGTATTGACATGAGTGTCTACCTCTTCAATATGACCACACATGGAGTCAAATCCACACATGTCATTGGTTTTTATTTTACCACATAGGGAGTCAAACCCTGATATGTGGTTAGTAGAATAGTCATAAGGTAGTGCATTTGATGTGGAAGCTCAATTTGCATTGTTTGTATTTTTGTTTCCATTGTTGTTATTGTCATTGTTGTGATTAGGAAATGGTTTTTGGAATATCTTCAACTTAGCATTTTTAGAAGATGGTCCTCCTTCAACCTCAATTTCTCCATCATCGACAAGGTTTTGAATGAAGACTTTGAGTTTTATACACTTGTTTGTGTCATATCCTTTGATGCAGTGGTATTTTCAATAATCATTTTCAATATACCATTTTATTTTGGGTTTATTCTCATCAAAGGGTCATGTGATAGGAAACACCATCAAATTGTGATCCACCAATTTTTAGAATATGGCTTCCAAGGGTTCATGAAAGTTAGTGAACACCCTATTGTGATCATAGTCATGGTTGTAATTATTGTTGGTATTGTTGTTGTTGTGAGGGAAAAATTGTGTTTTATTGTGAGATTGCTGATTGCTTTGATTCTGACTGTTACGGTTTGAATTGTTTTTGTTTCAGTTACAATAGTTGTTGTTATTTCCTTCTTGAAGGTTTTGCACATTTTTAACATCAATAATGCCATCGTGTGTGACACTTTTGTTCTTGGACCAAAATTTGGATTTGCTATTATTTTTTGTGTCATTGTTTGAGGATGATGAGCTATAATGTTTGATGACACCTTTGTCTAATAGCCCATTTTCAATACTCTTGCCCCTCTTGACTAATGTAGCAAAATCCTCAGGGCTAGCAATCTTCATGTGAAAAGACATTTCCGGTATCAAGTTTTTGATAAATATATCTAGAAGGTGGGAATTTTCAATTTTTTAGGGTATTTGGTTAGCAAGATGCCTCCACCATTGTAGAAAGTTGGCAAACATTTCATCGTTTTGTTGCTTTGTGTTGCACAAATCACTTAATGAGGCATGTTGTTCAATGTTGTAAGAGTATTGTGCTACAAAATTCCCTGTTAAATCATTGAAAGAGGTAATAGAACCCTTAAGTAAATTCATTAGCCACTCTAGTGTGGAGCCTCTAAGACTTTGTGTGAAGAGTCTCTTAAGATAATCTTCATTATAGGCTACTTCTTGACACAAAATTGAGAATTCCTTGAGATGTGTGATAGGACATGTTTCTCCCATGTATTTGTCGAATTTAGGAATCTCAAAGTTTGGTGAGAGTGGTATCATGCTAATTGATTTATCAAATAGGAAGGGGCAAACTTCCTCAAAAGAGAAATCCTTCTCCCCTTTGTTGGTCATGGAATGTACCAAGTTTTGAAGTTCTTGTAATTGTTGGGCTAAATCTTGGTTTGGTTGCACTTGTGACTATTGAGAATTTGCAATCCCACCTTCCAAGCTATAGGGAGTTCCAAACATATTATAAGGTGGTGGGAGTGCTCCACTTTGGCCAATGTATTGATATGAAGTCATTGGAATTGGCACAGATGTTTTCACCATACTTGTTGGAATTTGCAAATAAGCAGAATATATTGGTTGTGTTGGAATTTACATCTATTGAGTAGACATTTTCCCAATGTTTAAGCATCCTATAGTCAGGCCTGTCAAGGTAGACTATAGAATACTAGCATGCATAGTAGTGTTGGGTATGGCACTAATGATTTGTTGGATATGTTCTGCACTTAATTGGAATGTTGGTTGTGTGGTACCACTTGATGTAGATGTAGCACTAATTGTCATTGTTGGTCCTTGGATAGATGCTTGAGTTGTGTTTGGCAATACGAGAGCACCACCCTTTATAATTTGTCTAAACAAGGTGGTCTCATCAAAGCTTGTGGGGACATTAACACTGTCTTTAACCAAGTTTAGGAAGATCTCATTTTTGTTTTCCCTAATAGATTTTTCCATCATTTTGACATTGTATGGATCTAAAAGGAATTTTCAAACATCATTAGGGATATTGTTGTGATCAATAGGGTTTTCCTCCTAGTATACTTCTTCCTCATCATTTCCCAAAGTAGTGTTGTGAAATGGATCTTTTGGTTCTTATGTGGATGTTAAGTTTGGCATGCCAAGGTTTGAACTAGAGGGAAATCCTCCCCTAATGATGTTGTGTGTGGAGGAAAAGGATTGTCCATCTCTTTTTGGCTTAATGATTCCAATAAATGAGACATGGGATTATATGTGAATATACCAGATCGTGTATGTACCATAAAATAGTGATCAAACCAATGGGTGGAAGATTATGGGAGTAAGAGAGGAATGTAAGAGAGTTATGTTGAACTTTATGCAATGAAAGGGGCCAATAACCTAAATGTGAAAAAAAGACCTTGGTTTAGCAAACAAAGTGTTACTGTAGGTTAAAACTATCTTTCTCCTACCAAAGATAGCCAAGTGATCTTTAGGCAAGATAGGATACCAAAATGATTATTCACTATTTGGTGATGGACTTGTGATCCCAAATAAGTGATAGGTGTTTTCTTGTGGATAAAAGGTCTAATGTTATAATCTCAGAAGGTGTTCTTATGCCAAAATTTTTAGGTTCAAATGATCAATATCTCTAGAGGAAATTTGCAAATGGAAGACTAGAAGTTTGGAAGAATAAAATGATATGTGGAGAATGTAGGTGTGGTGGTCACTTATATAGTTAACTCAATACTCACTCATTGGGAACAAAAACCTAGGGTTTACTCTTGGGAAGGTAGACCAATTTTGAAGTTTTGCATTGTACTCAATTCTATCATAGTGGTCTTCTTTAGCTTCTTCTTTTTGGATGTCTTTGATAGTGTACCATAATTTTTTGTCACCATGTTCTAGTTTCTTCCTTTCCTTGTAGACAAATGCTTTGGAAAATTTCACCTTCTTATGTTTGACTTTGTTAGTCATGGCAGGAACAAAACAAGACTCAGTTTCAAGCACAAACTAGACTCAACCAATTTCAAATGCTAGACCAATAAGGACTCTTGAAAATAACCATGAGTCAAGAGGACCCACTAACCACTATTTCACTCAGTTGAAGTTTAGCTCACAATTTCATTCATTTTGTAGTTGTTTGATGTTTGGTATTGGTTTTGAATGTTTAAACAATCATGCATGCAAAACACACCAACAATTCTAATAAGGCTACAACTAGGATATACAAGGCTTATCTAAAGGGCATCCTCGATATATGCAAGGTATGTGAGGCCCAAATTTGTAGATGAAAGAAAATAATACCACATAGCTAGGGGAAGATGGTAACCCAAATCTCCTCCTTCACTTCCCAAAGGTATAAATTTCTTTGGGGCTTAGCCAAGAGTGACAAGATTTTACTTCCAAGAGAGGTGTCTTTCGATTCACCTCCTGATTTGTATACTCTACCAAAACACTAGAGTTGAGGTCATCCCAAGGGATGATGAAATCTCCAAGTAGGCCTCCTAAAAAAGAAAAACAAGACCACTTATTTCTTTTGAACCCAAGATCACTCGAAGGCATGAGAGGAGAGAATATGTAAGTGGCCTTGGGGTTTAAAAGATACTTGTTCTTTCCCAATGAAACTTTAGATTTTGTAATATACTTTGAAGACACACGTGTTTAAAGAATAAAATGTTTGTTCCAACTTGAAATCATCATCAACATAAATGAAAAGTACGGATTTGTCAACAAGAAATTAAATCACTCGTGAACATAAGAAAATTGTTGAAAATAAAACCAATTTCCTTTAAGTCATTCAACAATGTGTGAATTCATTTTAAGCATCAATTCCAAATATTTTCTAGCCTAGACATTCATTTCAATTTCCTTAAGGCATTCAAGAGTGTATGAATTTTTTTTAAGTATCAAGTCCAAATGTTTGCTATACTAAACTTGCATGTCCATTCCCTTAAGGAATTCAAGAGTGTATGAGTTCATTTTAAGCACCAATTCCAAATGTTTGCTATTCTAAACATCCATTCCAATGAAATATAAATAAATTTCTTTAAGGAATTCAAGATTGGATGTAAATTTTTCCTTTAGGCACTCAAGAGTGTGTTTGGAGATTACTAATTAATTTGCAGCATTCATTCAAAGGACAAACGATTATAACATGCGGGTTAATTAACCTTTAAACCTAAAGTGATAAAAATCACCTCAAATTTTCTTAGTGATAAAAATCACTATTGGTTTGTTTTAAGTCTTTCAAGATCTATTTCCTGCATGAAAATTCATTAAAAATCCCTGCAAACCACCAGTTAGCAAATAATAATGTTTCAAAATTGTACAACTCTATCAAAAATCACAGACGATAGTTTACAAGTGCAAACGACAAAGCACATAGATACCAAAATGTGCAGACACTAGAACTCAAAGATGTTGAAAATTATAGATGACAAAAGACAAAAATATATGATTTTGTAGTCAAATGGTACCATTTGTCAGGTGCAGACGACAATTCTAGGTGCAAGGATGTCAATGTAGATGATAGTTTGAACAACACAGATGACAAAATGACCTTTTAAATTTAAAACCCACCCATGACATAGATGAAAGAATAACCTATGGTGATGCTAAAACTAGGTTCTCAAATGTAATGTGTGTAGCAGAGCAGAGATGCTAGTACATGCAGATTCTGGTCTATGGAGATGTTGATCTGCATAGACAACAGAGCGCAAATGATAATGCGTTCAGCATAGATGACAATGCTAGGTTTTTTGTGAAAAACTATAAATTCTTGATAGATTTTTGAGATGAAAATAGGGATGTCGTCCCACTGGGCATGGCAAAATGTATGCTAGAAAACTAGACTTGTTGGAAGCAAGAGTTAACAAACAAACATTAGTTGATGTGCATGCATTAAATATTCAACAATAAAAGAAAACTAACATTTTTTTGAGTTTTGAAACTCAAAGAAAACAACAACTCAAGTCCTCAAGCAACCTCAAACAGCTCAACAAAGGCACCCATGAGAGGCCTTGTTGACAACAGAGCGCAAATGACAATGTGTTCAGCATAGATGACAATGCTAGGTTTTTTGTGAAAAACTATAAATTCTTGATAGATTTTCAAGATGAAAATACGGATGTGGTCCCACTGGGCATGGCAAAATGTATGCTAGAAAACTAGACTCGTTGGAAGCAAGAGTTAACAAACAAACATTAGTTGATGTGCATGCATTAAATATTCAACAATGAAAGAAAACTAACATTTTCTTGAGTTTTGCAACTCAAAGAAACCAACAACTCAAGTCCTCAAGTAACCTCAAATAGCTCAACAAAGGCATCCATGATAGGCCTTGTTGACAATAGAGCGTAAATGACAATGCGTTCAACATAGATGACAATGCTAGGTTTTTTGTGAAAAACTATAAATTCTTGACAGATTTTCAAGATGAAAATAGGGATGTGGTCCCACTGGGCATGGCAAAATGTATGCTAGAAAACTAGACTTGCTGGAAGCAAGAGTTAACAAACAAACATTAGTTAATGTGCATGCATTAAATATTCAACAATGAAAGAAAACTAACATTTTCTTGAGTTTTGCAACTCAAAGAAACCAACAACTCAAGTCCTCAAGCAACCTCAAATAGCTCAACAAAGGCACCCATGAGAGGCCTTGTTGATGTGTTTAGATTGGAGGGATGTTTGGTATGTTCTTCCAAACACAACTATGTTTGAATCTCTTGATGTGAAGTGTAAGTGTGATTGATGAAACTATGAAACTATACTATATGAGATGAAGAACACCTCAAACAATGGCTTTGGAGGAAGCCATACTTGAAAGCATTCAAGGATGTGGAGATGGAATGCAATAAATAAAACTAAGCTAGCATGCAAGTGAAATAAAAATCTAAATGCATGAATAAGCTAAATCTAACAATGAAAATGAAATCTAAAATCAGATACCAAGAGTTAGTATGCAACATGAAAATCACTATGAAAGCTCCAAACTCAAACTAGCATAAAATCACTATGAAAGCTCAAATCTGAAACTAAAATGATAATAATGCTTGTGGAGGAGATAAAAATGCTTGAGACAAGGGATCTATTTATAGACTTGAGAGAGACCCTAGGTGAGGTGGCATCTATGTGGCATCCACATAGTGCCACAAGGAGAGATGTAGGCAAGCTATGCAAGTGGTTAACATTCAAAGTTTTCTCACACATGTGTGAACAAACTTGGAGAGAGGAGTGGGGGACAAAGCTTGCAAGAGAAGTGAGAAGTAGGAGTGGTCTCACACATGTGTGAGCACACACTTAGGCTTAAGAAGGGTTTAGCAAGATGATTAAGGTAATTAAGTGGGATTAAATGATGGGTAGGCTTAGGAGGATAAAAGTGATGGTTGTAGACTAGGTTTTAGGCTAGGTTTAAGATTAAATTAAAAAAGATATAATTTAATCATAGGTTTAGAGGAATTAATGAGATGGAGGGATTTAAATAAATAGAATTTATTTAAAAGGGGGGTTTAAGGAGGATCATGTATTGAATAAATTTAACACATTAAGGCTGGAGGTATTTAAATTAAATTTAAATACCTTAGGAAAATCAATCTATTTAATTAAATAAATTTAATTAAATACGTAGAAGAATATGGCACATATAATTAATTAATTAATTAATAATTATAATGTCAAGGGTGATATTAAATAAATTAATATAGTCTTTTTGGGATGATTTTAAGCATCTACAATATCACTATTGTATCTTTATCTATCCTTTATTCTCCTCTAATTGATTTTGCAATCCACTCTCACTACTAAGTCACCTTGAATGCTGGTGCAGAGCCCTCTGTATTTATCTTCAAGGAATCTTAGTTCAACTCAAGGGATTCACAATAGGCTGATACACCCTCAAGGAACCAAGAACATCTCAAAGATTACAAAAAAGAACCCTGACATTATACACCAATAAAGACAACATCTTCACTCACACAATCAGATTGTTATGTCTGATTGCATTGTTCATAAATCCAGTTCTAAATATCTTCTTGAAAAACCCTTTGGAGGAGTTGTTACAAATTAGTAATTCTAAAACATATCCAAATCTGAGACCAATAAAATTAGTATATTATAAATTACATACTCTGAACCAAGACCCATTTTCTCGGTCATAAACCAGAACCAAAACTGGTAACCCTTCCTAGGGCATCACATAAAGTTCACAAAAATTATTCAAATAACTCCAAACCAATTCCACATCATTCATTTGTGAGTCTAGTTTCCAAATATATAAGCCATTAATTTATCCAATACATAAATCAATGTATAAGCACAAATCTTTGCTTGCAACACCATTCAAGGCATTTAAAAACCAGTTTTCACTCAAATCTTCATAACTTTCACAAATCTATATAAAAACAACCCAAACCAAAAGGAAATGAAATTTAATTCATGTATATTTCCAATGAATATTTTTATAGGTCTTTATTTTCCAAAATATTCCTATACCAAACGTTTCAATCTGACTGTAGTTGGTCATTCTCAAATCTGCAATTTACAAGCTTTGCCAAACCTGCATAACTTCTTCATTTCTAAATGAAACAAATCCAAACCAAAGCCAAAAGAAATTTTATTCACTTCTCTATACAAATATATAAAATTTACATGGTTTCCAGGCTGTACATAGTCATACAAGACCTGGAACCAACACTAAAACAGAAAACCAATCAAAATAACAACGTAGGATATTACCAAATTTCTTTCAAAATGTATCTCTTCCTTTCCTTAATGATTTGGTTTGACCTTACATACAGTTTTATAAATTTTTTGGTTGGTTATAACTTCCAAACCACCCTTTAAACCAACCCATTACATTCTTTTGACCCTTTTGCATTCTTGACAATGTTTTATGCATTTTATGCATTTTTTTACATTACAACTTTCATAAAAACCCAACCTAGACCAACATTATGACTCAAATGACTTTAGATGGATGCTAATAGATCCATTCACCAATTAAATAAATATTTTTACATTATTTATCATATTAAGACCTCCTTTGACAACTTATTACAAATGGCTTCTCTAGCTTTTATATCTTTGTCTTCTTGAAATTTAGGTGCCTCTGCACCATACAATCTGATGCAGAGCCCTTTGTATTTATCTTCAAGGAATCTTAGTTCAACTCAAGGGATTCACAATAGGCTGGTACACCTTCAAGGAACCAAGAACATCTCAAAGATTACAAAAAAGAACCCTGACATTATACACCAATAAAGACAACATCTTCACTCACACAATCAGATTGCTATGTCTGATTGTATTGTTCATAAATCTAGTTCTAAATATCTTCTTAAAAAACCCTTTGGAGGAGTTGTTCAAAATTATTAATTCTAAAACATATCCAAATATGAAACCAATAAAATTATTAGATTATAAATTACATACTCTGAACCAAGACCCATTTTCTCAGTCATAAACCAGAACCAAAACTGGTAACCCTTCCTAGGGCATCACATAAAGTTCACAAAAAATATTCAAATAACTCCAAACCAATTCCACATCATTCATTTGTGAGTCTAGTTTCCAAATATATAAGCCATTAATTTATCCAATACATAAATCAATGTATAAGCACAAATCTTTGCCTACAACACCATTCAAGGCATTTAAAAACCAGTTTTCACTCAAATCTTCATAACTTTCACAAATCTATATAAAAACAACCCAAACCAAAAGGAAATGAAATTTAATTCATGTATCTTTCCAATGAATATTTTTAGAGGTCTTTATTTTCCAAAATATTCCTGTACCAAACGTTTCAATCTGACTGTAGTTGGTCATTCTCAAATCTGCAATTTACAAGCTTTGCCAAAACCTGCATAACTTCTTCATTTCTAAATGAAACAAATCCAAACCAAAGCCAAAAGAAATTTTATTCACTTATCTATCCAAATATACAAAATTTACATGGTTTCCAAGCTTTACATAGTCATACAAGACCTGGAACCAACACTAAAATAGAAAACCAATCAAAATAACAACTTAGGATATTACCAAATTTCTTTCAAAATGTATCTCTTCCTTTCCTTAATGCTTTGGTTCGACCTTACATACAGTTTTATAAATTTTTTGGTTGGTTATAACTTCCAAACCACCCTTTAAACCAACCCATTACATTCTTTTGACCCTTTTGCATTCTTGACAATGTTTTATGCATTTTATGCATTTTTTTACATTACAACTTTCATAAAAACCCAACCTAGACCAACATTATGACTCAAATGACTTTAGATGGATGCTAATAGATCCATTCACCAATTAAATAAATATTTTTACATTATTTATCATATTAAGACCTCCTTTGACAACTTATTACAAATGGCTTCTCTAGCTTTTATATCTTTGTCTTCTTGAAATTTAGGTGCCTCTGCACCAAATGCTCTACAAAAAAATTTGATTATTCATCCCTTGTTACCTTCCTATAATTTGATTTTTCTCACACTCGCACTAAAATCTTTGGGGGCTCATCTTCCTTATAAAGACTTAGGTGGCTTAGGGTTAGGCATGAATCTATGGCTAAGATTCATCCTTTTTTCTACTTAATCCTTCTTATTTTTTGATTGGCTACATGCAAATACATGAGGATTCTACAAATAGATTCATCAATATCTCCGAAGAATCAAAATCTAACCTTATAACAGTTGAAAAATAGTTTATATAGTTGTTTGTGCCATAACAAACAAATATGTCCAATCTGTGTTACTCGGCACTTGAAGTTACTGATGCTCAGCACATATTGTAATTCTATTTATGACTCGACACATAAACTACTTGGCATCTACTATTCACTCGACACTTGAATCACTTGGCATGGTCTATCTACTTAGCACTTGAGTGACTCAGCACATATTGTAGCTTGGCATGGTCTTGTATTTACATATTATACTCAACATGCATTACTAGTTTGGCATAAACTAAGTAAATGTCTTAAGTATGCTAAAACTCAATTGTCAAAACCAATCTGAGATCAACACTATCATCATCCTAAAATAATCATCAACAAATAAAATAAAATACTTATCTCCATTGTACCTCTCTATTCCAATAGGTCCACAAAGGTCTATATGAACTAGCTCCAAGACATCTTTAAAATGATAGTTCTTTCTCTAAAAACTTGTCTTTCCCATCTTACCAATTTAACAATTCTTGCACATGCCCATGTCAGGTTTCCTCAGACTAGGAATACCTCTTACTCATTTTTTTTCTTATCTTGATTAGGTTATCAAAGTTCACATGATACAACCTTTTATGCTATAACCAACTTTCTTCTACTTTAGCAATGAAACAAGAAATTTCTCTAAGATCTACGTAGAATAAGTTACCTTTTGTTTAATTAACAGAAACAACTAGATTTCCTTTTCTATCTAGTAGTTTGGCTTTCACATTCATGAATTCTACTTTGAATATAATGTTATTCAACTATGCCACACTCAGCAGATTATGTTTTAGCCCTTCAACCCAACAAGCATTATCACATCTCAGTTCATTGGTTAGAGAAATAGCTTTTCTTTTTATGAAACATGGTTCATTGTTTCCAAATCTTACACTTCAACCTATTGATATATCAATCAAGCTTGTTATTAGTGACACACACTTATTTAGATTGTATATAGCTATCAAGCTTATTGTACAAATATCAGTATTTGCCAAGTATTTTAGTTGTCACTGAGTTCTACAATTGCTATCAACTCATTTGGACAAATCTCAGTGGTTACCAAACAGTCACAATTACAATGAAGATTAGTAGTGTAAACCATGCATCTTAGTGTATGTCAAGTTTACTAGTGCAAGCCAAGTTGTGCAGTGTTCATCAAGTTCACAGTGTATCTCATGCAAGTCCAGTGTTAACCAAGCTACTTAGTGTTAACCAAGAGACTCAATTTATGTCGAGCTCAAAGTGACAATGTTTACCGAGTCATGCAATGTAAACAAGAGACTCCATATATATGACAAGTTTCACAATATCTATTGAGTCACCACTGCAGACTGAGTTCAAGACTAATTGAAAGTGGTCAATATGGACTGAGATTCTATGTCTACCAAGTCCATGACAATGTCTAGCATTGACAATGGATGTTGAGTATCAAAGCCTCACAGAGCTAGTCTTCAAAACTTGAATATCTTCATGTGGGTCAACTTTGTAATATTTGTGGTAACTTGTATTATGGCCAACTTTTTAATTTGTATAACTAGATTGGTATATATGTAATGTATTGTACCATATACAAAATGCATAAGAATGAACATGAAATCAATGTAATCATCATAGAAGAGTAGAAAGAGAAAATTGAAAAATGTTATAGTAGTATAAGGAATAGTAAAGACATATCTATCATAGCAAGGTGATCAGTAATTAAAGGAATCTCATTCAACAAACCAAGTTGTAGATCAAAGATCATCTACTATTTTATCCTAATAGGTGGATCAGTCAAATCCTTTCACAAGGTAGACCTAACAGTCTTTTTTAAATCTCTTTACTGAGTGCATACTTAATTGTATGTTTGTAAATCCTTTCTCAATGTGGACCTAGTAGTCCTCATTGCTCCTAATAGGGTAGATTATTAGAAGTGATCAATATAAGCTTTAACAAGCTAACTTTATACTATAGTACTAAAGTTGTACGTATTATCCCCACCCTAGTTTTACTTTTTATTTGAAAAGTTTTTGGGTCACCGAATCTTTGTGTCATAGTGTTATCAATGCTTTCATATTTTTTCTATTACTTATGCATGCAATTAGATCAGATTATATGTGATGAATTGAGTATTAATTGGATTGTTGAATTAAGAGATGAAATTGTTGAAGTTTTAGAAGTTACTAATTCATCCCTCCCCTTCTTAGTAACTTAGCATAGTCTTGAATATTTCTAACAATTGGTATCAGGACATTGTGGTTCTTAGGAGAAAGCTTAATAGCTTGAGAATAGATCAAGGCTATGGAGATATTCAAACTTGACAAAGCTATTGATAATGAGAAACTAGATTTAGAAATGGCCATTTCCCCTCTCAAGAAAGCAAAGGAGCAACTCTTTGAATCCTTGAAAAGAACAAAAGAACTTGCAATTCAAATGAATGATCATCTCTACATTGAAGAAAGAATTAAAGACCTTCATTCAAGAAATTTAGATGAAGCCAATGAAGCAATCAAAGAACTCCTATAAAAGAATGGATCCCTACAAGAAGAAGTAAGAAAACTTAAAAGAAAGCAATAAATTTAGCCAATAAGGTTATGTGAAGTCATGGAATAAAAAAACAAGACAAAAGAAGAGATAGATGGAAGGAACAATGAAATTCAAAACCAATCCCTTCAGCAAGCAGACCTTATTGATCATCTCTCCAATGCAAATGAGGAAATCATGAGCCTAAGATTTGAAAATGAAAGAATGAGGAATGATCTAAATTCTAAAAAGAAAATCAATGAAAGAATGAGCAATGATCTAAATTCTGAAAGGAAAATCAATGAAAGATTATAGAATGATATGAAATTTGAGAAGCAAATCAATGAAAGAATTATGAAATCACAAGAAGAAATGAATCAATTGAATGATAAAAACATCTATAGGAAAAAAGGAAAAGCAGGAATTGGATATACAAAAGAAGGAGAATCATCAAAGCAAGTATCTCAAAAGAACCAAAGACCTGCATACAATAACTATGGTAAGATAGATCATACATTAAACAAATGTTGGAACAATGGAAAAGAAAAATTCAATGGAAAGTGCTATAATTACAATCAACATGGTTATAAGGTTAATGAATGCAAAGAGAAACCAAGATTTAAAGGCAAATGTCACAAATGTAAGAAACATGGACACAAGTCATCAGACTACAAAACCAAGGTATTAAATTTAGTAGAGAAAAGTGTGAAAGTAATATTTAATTGGGACTACTACATCTAGTGTTGATGTCATTATTGTGGAGAATTTGGACACATTTGTATAGAATTTGGTCATCTTTCCAAGAACTGCATGAATACTGGTAGAATTGAAGATGAGCAAAAGGCAAAAGCTGATGACATCCAAAACTAGATGAGATAGCAATGGGTTCCTTAGTCTACCAAGGACACAAGTCCAAGTAATGATGATTAATTCACTCAAGAATTGGGTGACTCTATCATTTATGCTTAAGTTCTCATAGGAGAAACTAGAACTATGCTATCAAAGAAGACATCCAAAATAGTTCTAGATTAAAAAAGAAAAATGATCCAAATCAGTATTCAGGATATAAAGGGATCACTGAGTACAAGTGTCTACTGAGTTATCTTCTCTATCGAGTAAGGATGGGTGATAGACTCTACCGAGCAAGGTCGGGAGTGTTAAAGATGTTTATGGTTATCGAGTCACGAAGACTTCATTGAGTGTTCAATAAAAACATAGTGGATGATAGTCTATCAATGTGATGTCAGTCAATCTACCTTCATACTAAGCATTTAATGCAAAATTTTAACAAAAAACATGAAATCAAAATCATTTCTTACCATGAAATTTTGAGTGCTATTGTGAAAATGCGATCTTCAGAGCTTCCTAATGATTTGAACAAATTTTCAGCAAAAGTTTTTGAATTCAATCAAACCCTACTGATTGAAGATGGCATTTAGTAGGTTCATGGAGTGGAATGGAAAGCACCTGATTTCAAACTCACTCTTGTGATCACCAAAACCCTAGATCTGAGTGGAGCTCAATCACAAATCCCTACAAAGGTACTTCTGGTTAAAAATATTCACATTCATTTCAAGTGTGTTATTCAAGAAATTGGAACATTGAAAATGGATGATTTACTATGCCAACTACGTGTAAATGGAGTTTTGAAACTTGAGCATCAACACCTAGAAACCAAAAGATTAACACATATCTCTCACATGCCCCACAAATTTCAAGTCAAATGGATTAGGTTTATCCTAAGCTTAGTGCATAATGGTCAATTGTGGTTAGTGCAACTAGTGTTGATAACAAAGAAGATGATTCATCAAATCACTGGCCTCCAAATGTTAGCCATGGCCAAAATGACAAAAACCCTAGGTTGGGAAAAGTTGGAAAAGAAAACCCTAGCAGAATTGAATAGTAGAGGAATTAAAATTAGCAGTGTTTTTGATATAGAATTTAAGTTTGGTATTCCTGTTATTTCACATAAGATTTGTAGATCTAACAAGTTAAACAATGTGTCATGTGAAGTCATAAACTTGGCATACAAGGTGGTAAAGAACAACTTGTCATTCCACCTTGCCAAGCTATTGTTGAAATAGTTCAACAAAAATATGGAAAGAATAAGAACCTCTAAGAATAACCCATGTAAATTTGGTTCCTTATTAACTTGTATATTCTTTTATGTTCGTAAATTTTCCCCTTCAAAAGGCACTGTAGTATGGAGAAAATATGTGCCTGTGCTTTATTAGATAAATGAGTATATTGTAGAAATGGGTGAAAATTATAGTAGTATTATGGATAATTATTTTGATGTATTCAAAGAGAAAATGAACAATAGGTTTCAAGTCCCCAAGAAACTAGTAGAAGATTATAAGGATGATGCATGTTTCATGGTGGATTGTGACAAAGTATACATTTAGGCAGTTAAGCCTAGAAGTGTGTGGGTAAAACCTCTTGGTTATGAGGTTAATATTGATGAAACTAAAGACATTTTTGAAGCTCTTATCAATGAGCCAATTGATCCTAAGGCTACATATTTTGGAACATATGCAGAATTAAAGGCCAGGATTTAACTTGAAATAAAGCTTGTTCAGGCAGCAAACAAAGGGAAGAAGAGAAGTGCAAAATTGAAATCATGCTCAACCCTTTTGTTAACTGAGGGAAAAGGTGAGGATGTGGAAGCAGAGGATGTGGATGTGAAGAAGGTAGAATCTGAAGAAGAAGAGTCACTAAAGAAGAGAGGCAAGGTAATTATTACTAAGCTAGCAAAGCCATCCACTACAGTTTTCACAAGAAGATACTCAAGGAAGAAATCTGAAAAGGAAGGAGGGGACATTATATTCAAGAAAACCTCCACCCACCTTCCAAGATAGATTAAAATATCTAGATTCAAGAGAAAGAATAAAAAATTTCAAATCATTAAAATATGAAATTAGGACAATAGAGGAGCAGAAGCATATTGAAGACCTGGTAGTGGATAAGCTGGGTAAATGGAAATACTCACCAAACTAGCTTTCTTGTCAAATTCCTAATGAGTTATTGGAAAAGATAAAGCCAAGATGGGGTTTTTCTATGCAAAATATCAAAGACATATACAGGAAAACATTGAGGTAGCTACTAACAAGAATATCAGATGTGGAGGTAAAAGAGCCATTGAAGAGAAATGAAGAAAATTTGACTCTAACATTTAATACTTGTCTAGTTTTGATTAAGGATATTGAGCATTTGTAAGGAATGCAAAAAACACTTGGAAGAATATTTACTTGTTACATAAACCAAGTGATTTTCCAGTCAATGTAAAAGATGATGATGATGAAGAAGAAAAGGAAAACATGAAGAAGAGAATGTTGAAGAAGTAACTCATTTTGGCAATGAAGAAGATGAAGAGGATCAAGGACAAGATGCTACCAAGGAAGTAAAGCCAGATGATGAGGAGACTAATCCGGTTAAGATAACTATAGTAGTCATTGCCTCACTTCCTCACTCTCCAAGAAAACTAGTGACAACTTTAAGTGTGGAGACAGCCCCAGCAAGTTTGATTGTGACCACCAGTGCCAATCCAATTGTCCAATCACTATTTTCTCCTACTTAGCTCAGCACATCACATACAAAAGTGACTCCCACTTAGTCTAATGAAATGTAGTTTCCTCCTTCATCTACTAAGTTGAGTACTTTAGTTTTGACTTCTCTAGTTTTGAGCACTTCAATTTTGAATTCTTAAGGTATTATTCTAAATATTTCTTCAATTTGCACATTATCAATTTTCACAGCTAGTCCTAGCATATCTACAATTGTTTCTATTCCAAATATAAAAGCAATAAGTTTAAGGATAGTTGAGCCCAAGGTTCAACCTAGCACAATATTTTTGAGTAAAGGTAAAGAGATGGAGGAAGAGATTGATTTAGATGAGGAAATTAATATACCTAATTAGGACATTTCCAAGCTTACCTTGGACCAAATGTAGTTATTTGGTGAACTCCTCCAGAAAAAGGATAAATAGAAAAAACTAAGAGAGGAGAGAGATAAGGAATTTAAAATAATTGAAGATGCAAAGAACATTCTAGCAAAGGCCATAGGTATTGAGGTTGACTCTTCTCAGCCAATTTTGTATCAGCTAGCAGAGGTTACTATGTCAAGAAGGGGGAGAAAAGGTATATTGGAGAAACACATATATTATGGGGGAGATTATGCAATACATTGAAAAATCAATGGGGGAGTAAGTTATGCACAAAGAGATATATTGTATATAGCAAGAAGATGTATAGTATACTATATGAAGGAGACTTAGCATGTATAGATATATCCCTTAAAAAATCAATTTTGGAAAATTTCAAAAGCAGTATACTCTATCGAGCTAGTATCACAAGGTGATGAATAAAAAGTATTCAGGAATCTTTGTGAATTCAGTTTTATCTAATAAGTGTTTTTGTCACTAATGCCAAAGGGGGAAATTGTTGACATATTAGTCAAGTTTTTTATTAGTGACCCACATTTATTTAGATTATATATAGCTACCAATCTTATTGCATAGCTATCAGTGTTTGCCAACTATTTTAGTTGTCACTGAGTTCTACAGTTCTTGCCAAGTCCTTTTGACAAATTTCAATGGTTATTGAGTAGTCATAGTTATAGTGAAGATTGGCAGTGGAAACCATGCATCTTAGTGTATACCAAGTTTATTAGTGCAAGCTAAGTTATGCAGTGTTCACCAAGTTCATAGTGTATGTCATGCAAGTCTACACTAAAAATTGTCCCGAATGACTTTATTAATTTAATTAATAATGGTCACATTCTTCTACTTATTTAATTAAAATTATTTTAATTAAATAGGTTCATTTTTGGCCTAAGTATTTAAATTTAATTTAAATACCTCCTAGCCTTAATGTGTTAAATTTAATTAACAAATGATTCTCCACATATTCCTTTTTTAAATAAATTTTATTTATTTAAAATCTTCCATATTCCCATTAATTCTTCTAGACCTTGATTAAATTTAATTTAATTTAATCTTTATCCTAATCTATATCCATAAGCCTAAGAGTATGTGTACTCTTATGAGTTGTCATCATAAGGGTTTACATTTCTTTTTAAGAACATGGTGTCTACAACTTGAGAACTTTCTATACACATGTGTCACCTCATCATTTTATCCTCTCAACTAAGGATAAGAGATAAGGTGCTTATCCTTATCTTTTAGACACCTTCTAGATGTTTCCTGAGAGTCTTTGAATAGAAGCCTTGTCTCAAGCATTGCATATAGTGGAGAATTATTGGATTGCATTGACACTCTGCCGCATTGAGTCTAGAGTCACCACATTGAGAGCTTGCATTATAGCTACATTTCCATATTGAGTTCATAGGCTACATATTAGTGATTTGATAGTTGGTAAGATCTACATTTTGTATTGCATCTTAGTTTGTTTTTGTGCATTCACATTTAGTTTACATTCTAGTTTTAGTTTTCATTCTAGTTATAGCTTGCATCCATAGATAATTTTTCATAATTTCATGTTCATTGCATCATAGAGTACTTTTGAGTGTGACTTTCTCCATAGTCATATCTTAAAAGTATTCTTCTTTTCATATAGTCTAGGATCATATTGCACATTCACTTTGCATTCACACTCACATTTGCACTTCCACACAAGGGATTTACTTATTGTTGTGTTTGTGAGAGCATACCAAACACACCCTCCATTCAAGATACACCAACAATGGCTACACATAGCTTCCCTTGTTGAGTAGTAGAGGTGGTTGGAATTTTAGTTTTTTGGTTGCTTTTGTGGATTTCTCTTAAATTAGTTTGATTCTTTAGGCTTCCAGCAATTTGTACATTTTTCTAGCACACATTTTGGCACGCCCGGTGGGACTCACATCCCTGATCTTACTTGAGAAGTCCACCAATAAAACTTTCTACAGGTTAGACTAGTGTTTTATCGTCTCTGATAGTCTCAGTGTCGTCTGTATTTCGCGTCTACGCATATCAACGTCTCTAAAGATCAACATCTCCGAGAACAAGTCTCTGCGCCGCCGCCAAAAAAAAAAAAAAATTAGGTTCTTTTCTTTTTGTGTCTACGTATTATTTATTCTGTCATCTGCGTTAGGGTTTTGTCATCTTCGCTAATTTATCTATCGTTTGCGCACTGTGATCTATTGTCTGTGATCTGGAATAGGCATCTTTTCTTTGTATTCTAACTTCTGTGCTCTACATTTTGGTGTCTACGCTATGCACTTTGGCATCTGTGCTTTGCACTTTGGCATCTGCACTCTGCACTTTGGCATCTGCACTCTGCACTTTGGCATCTGCACTTTGCATTTTGGCGTTTGCACTCTGCACTTTGGCATTTGCACTCTGTACTTTTTCATCTTCGAGTTTTAGCGTCTTCGATTATTAGCGTCTGCGACTGTTGAGGTTTAAACTAACAGTTAACTATTTCTTGAGCATTTTGTGAGTTTGCAGGTCAAGGATTTATGTTAGAGGATGAACTAGAGCATAAAAGGCCTAGTCACCTGTGAAATTGGAGCATTTTAAATGGGTACATTTAGTATAGAGCACATTTGGATTTGGGCCTTAAAATGAAATCACATCCAAAGCCTTAAGGAAAATTAACTTCATTTCAGCATTTTCATTTTAGCATTTTCTTTTAGTATTTTATTTTCTACTATTTAAAGTTGGAAAGAACCTTGTATGCTCTAAACAGGCCTGTCTTCAATTAGATTAGCAAACTTAAATTTTTGTGGATAACGAACAAGTGTCTTTTAAACCCCAAGTCCACTTACGTATTCTCTCCCCTCGCGCCTTTGGGCGACCTTGGGTGCACAAGAAATAAGTGGATTTGTTTTTCATTTTATTAGGAGGCCTGCTTGGGGATTTCATCACCCCTTGGGATGACCTCAATTCCAGCGTTCTGGCGGAGTATAAGAATCGGGAGGTGAATCGAAAGACACCTCTCTTGGAAGTGTAAATATTGTCACTCTTGGCTAAGCCCCAAAGAACTTTATACCTTTGGGAAGTGAAGGAGGAGATTTGGGTTACCGTCTCCCCCCGACTGTGTGGCAGTATTTCTTTTCATCTACAGAATTGGGCCTCACGTACCTAGTGTATATCGAGGATGCCCTTTAGCTAAGCCTTGTACAGCCTAGTATCAGCCTTATTAGGATTGTTGTTGTGTTTGGTGTGTTTGTTCAAATAATCAAAAAAATCAAAAAAAAAAAAACAAAACAAAACAAAAACTTCAAACAAGCCAAAAAAAAATGAGTGAAATTGTGAGGGAACCTTTGCAGTAAGATAGGTTAAGTGAGGTCTCTTTGACTCACACTCATCTTTTGGAATTTTTTGCACTAAAGTCACGTTTTGAGTTTTGGTTGAGTTTATTTTTGATGTCAAAAAGTTTGAGTCTTGTTTTGTTCTTGCCATGACCAAAAAAGTCAACCAAACCAAGCATAGGAAAGTGAAACTGTCCAAACCAGCTGTCTACAAAGAAAGGTAGAGACTAACACACGGTGACAAGCAATTCAGCTACGCGATCAAGGATATTCAAAAAGAAGAAGCTAGGCAAGACCGCTATGATAGGATTACCTATAACGAAAAACTTCGGAACTGGTCTGCTTTCCCAGGTGTAAACCCAAGATTCTTATTTCCTATAAACGAAGATTGAAGCAACCGTATAAGTGGCCATCATACATTCATCTTTCTTATTCATTTTCGTTTCTTCCATCTTCAAACTTTCTTCCAAGGGAGCTAAAAAAAAAAAAAAAAAAAAACCTAAAAACATATTTTTATTTTGTGACATTAGACCTTACTTCCATAAGCAAAGACCTTATCCTAATCACATTCTCTTATTTGGGACCACAAGTCAGTCTCCAAATAGCAAGCAATCTATTTAGTGTCCTATCTTGCCTATAAGATCATATTTGACTATCTTTAGTAAGAGAAAGATACTCAAGTCTTACTTATTTGGGATCACAAGTCAATCTCCAAATAGTAAGCAGTCCACTCAATACCTTACCTTGCTTATTTGGGACCACAAGTCAGTCTCCAAATAGTAAGTGATCCATTTGGTGTCTTATCTTTCCTACAAGATCATATTTGACTATCTTTGGTAAGAAAAGGATACTATTATCTTTCAATATCATTTTTTTTGCTAAACTAAGGTCTCTTGTTCAAATTTGGGTAGTTGACCCACTGATCATCTAAGGTTAAAAGCTCTCATTTTCATTTTCTATTTCTCTCATAAGCCTTCATTCATAATTTGGCCATTCTTGTATGGTAAACACACAATCAGGAAGGTTTATATTCAACCCCAAAACACATTTGTGGGAATCGACAAAGCAATCAGAAATGGAGAATCTTCCTCCCTTAGCTGCAACTTCATTAAGGGATGTGGTTCCCTCTAATCCGAATCTTGGTATGCCTAATATCCAAGAGCCACAACAACCTTTTCATAATAACAATCTAGGTGTTAATGATGAAGAGCATATCAAGATGAAGATCCTATTGATTTCGGTGATATTTCTAGTGAGGTTAAGACCTTCCTTGCAGACCCTTACAATGTAGAGATGATGGAGAAATCCATTAAGGCAAACAAGACTGACATATTCTTAAATCTGATCAAGGATGGTGTTAACGTTCCTACAAGTTTTGATGAGAACATCCTATTTAATCAAGTCAAGAAAGGTGGTGCTCTCTTAGCACCTAATTTAAGTGCAATACCAACATCAAGTAAAGGAAAACAACCTACAGTGACAACTAGTGCTATGCCCACATCTAGCATTTTACCACAACCAATGCTTCAAACCAACTCTAAAATCTTTCAACAATTCATCAATGCTCTATCTAATCTTGCCACATGTGCTAATGCTCCACAAAACATCTCAACAACTTCAAATGTACGAAGCCTTGGTATTAGTCAAGCACCAACTCAACCAATGGTCATTTCTACATAGCCTACACCTTCACCTCAGTTGCATGTGCCTACGACCATGATAACAACATCAGCGCCAAATGCAACGAGTGCATATCGACAGGGTGGTTCAAATGGAACAACTCCACCACCCCAGCAGTTACAAGCACAAACGAACTCTAAAGTAACACATATCACTCAAATGTTTCATGAACTATGAAATGAGGTGCACAACACAAACAATAAAGGGGTAAAACACTTGACTCTAGATGAGATTTGTCCTTTTGATAAATCTGTTCTTGTTACTCCATTCCCGGTTGGTTTTGAGATTCCAAAGTTTGATAAATATATGGTAAAAACATGCCCTGTCACACATGTAAGGGAGTTCTATATTTTGTGTCAAGAGGTGGCATACAGTGATGATTACCTTAAGAGACTCTTTCCACAAAGTCTCGGAGGCCCTGCATTTGAGTGGTTCATAAATCTGCCTAAGGGTTCTCACACTACCTTTGATGAATTGGCAAATAAGTTCATAGCACAATACTCTTACAACACGGACAATCAAGTTTCATTAAGTGACTTGTGTAATACTAAGCAACGAAATGGAGAAACTTTTGCCAATTTCTTGCAAAGATGGAGACATCTTGCTAGTCGTATGCCATACAAAATTGAGGACTCTCATCTTGTAGATATGTTTATCAAAAATTTGATACCTGAAATGTCCTTTCACTTGAAAATGGTGAGTCCTGAGGACTTTCCTACTCTAATCAAAAAGGGTAAAAACATTGAAAGTGGACTTTTAGAAAAAGGCACCATCAAACATTATAGTTCTTCATCTTCCCATAATGAATTGAATGATAATAACAAGCCTAGATCATAGTCTAAGAATAGGGGTGTTACGCACGATGGTGTTATGGATGTCAAAAGCCTTCAAGGAAGTAGCAACAATAATTACTGCAACCGTAATAACAATAACTCAAATCAAGACAACTAGGGTAATCAGCAAACTCGATTCTTTCCGCGTAACAATTACAATCGTGATTATGATCAAAATAGGACATTCACCAAATTTCATGAACCATTGGAAGCCATCTTTCAAAAGGTGGTAGATCATAACTTGATGGTGTTTCCTAACACACGTCCTTTTGATGAAAATCAACCAAAACCTAGGTGGTATCAAGAAAATGAATATTGCAAATACCATCACGTCAAAGGACATGATACCAATAAGTGTTTCAAACTCAAAGTGTTTATCCAAAACTTTGTTGATAATGGAGAAATTTAAGTGGAAGGAGGGCCTTCCTCTAAGAATGCTAAGTTGAAAATATTTCAAAAGCCATTTCTCGATCACAACAACGGTAACAATAATACGAATCAAGCCTCCACATCAAATGCTGTACCTTATGATTACTCTACTAACCACATATCAGGGTTTGACTCCTTGTGTGGTAAAATAGATACCAACAATATATGTGGTTTTGACTCCTTATGTGGTCACATCGAAAGGGTAGACACTCATGTGAATACCCTTGTCTTACAAGCAGTTGATTGTGATGCAACCACTCGACGTGGAAGACTCATTTTGCAAGCAGCTACTCCTAATAATAGTAATTCACCAGCTCCACACGCACCTACTGCATCATCCACTCCACAAAGGCTCGCTTCATGCTATGATGTATTATCCCAACTAGGTAAGACTCCTGCACAAATATCCATCCTCGAGCTTCTTACCACCTCACCTGTACATAAGGAAATTTTGGAAAAGGCTCTTTTAGAGTCCCGCATCCCTGATAATATTAATGTCACTCAATTCACTGCCATGATGGGAAACCTTTCCACTCAACAACATTTGGTCTTCACAGATAAAGATTTCCAAGGTCCCAATCCCAACCATAATATGTCGCTCCATATTGAAGTCCTTATACAACGAAATAAAATAAAAAGAGTCCTCATAGACAATGGATCCTGTCTAAATCTTTGTACATTAAAGATGATTCATTTCCTAGGACTTCCAGAGGATCTCCTTGATTCTAGCAAAAGAATTACTATAAAGGCATATGATGAAAGAGAAAGGGAATCAAAAGGAGTTATTATGTTGCCTCTCAAAGTTGGACCATCCATTATCAATACTGAATGTCATGTCCTAGATCTAGATTTTCCATATAACATCTTTCTTGGAAGACCATGGATACACACTCTCAAAGCAGTGCCTTCCACATACCACCAATGTTTGAAATTCTCACACCAAGGAAGTGAGGTTACAATTCTAGGGGATCCTACACCCTTTGAATTTTGTAGAAGATTGGAAGGTACTCCGACAAATCTTTGTCCCATAAGTGAGTTTTCTACAGTCATACCTAAGCCTCTTGTCATTAAAGAAATTGCTTCCCCTATAGTACCAGAAGCAGCCCATGAGAGTTCAAATTCCTGTAAAGGAAAAGATAAAGTTGAAGATGCTAAAGTTAGCACTACAGGGAAAAAGACCATATTCATTGACTTGGGAATGGGAGAGTATAAGTTCGAAAATGCCTTGTGTGTTGGACAATTACCACTCTCCCCTCGTTCCCTTGGAAAGCCTTCACAATTGCCATCCTCTACCAATAAGGAAACCATGCAAGTTAACAAAACAACATTTGAACATTGGGGTTCCCTTAGTGATGAACACATGGAAGATAATATTTTGGATTGGTTATATTATGATGGCAAAGACGAACCTGTGGAGTTTCCTAAGGACAGGTATGTCAAAGCACTTCCCATTGTTGAAAGCATGGGATATCATGGTACTGGTCTTGGCCCAAATGAAAATGGAATTAGACAACCCTTAGAAGCTAATAGCTATCCTAAAAGATGCGGTTTGGGTTCCCTCAAACCTAAGGTTACCTTTGCTGACAACTATTTTGCCGAACCTGAATTTGAGACTGAAGAGGAGGAATTCTTCGAAGTGCCTTTCCAATACACTGAAGATGACCTAAATAACCGTGTCCATACCATTACCATAAATGACCTTTCATTCGTTGATCTACCTCTCACTAACCCTGAAATGATAGACTGGGACCTTCAAGATACGCCACTAAGTTTGGATATTTGTAAGTCTAATGAGGCAGTGATGGCACTCTTTGGCCTTAAGAATCTTTGAGATTACAAGCATGAGATCCAATATGATGAAAAAGAATACTTTGGTAGCCAAATCAACTCTCTCAATCACAAAAATGAAAAGGAAAACAAAAATAAAAAATTCAAAGAAACATCCTCTAGTGAAAACCCTTCTAGGGCGCTTTTGGATGATGAAAAAGATAAAATAAAGGATGCATCTTCTGGTGAAAACCTCGTAGAGGCGCCAGAAGAGGGAGAGTCAAATTTTCCATTCAGATCCTTGCCACTAGAAAAGTCATCCATTTTGAATGAAGACACTATTCCAATAAACTTGGGAATAGAAGATAATCCACAGATTACCTACATTGCTGCCACTTTGAGTCCTAAAGAACAAAAAGCTATGACAATATTCTTGAAAAAAGGAAAGATCAACTTTTCATGGACCTATAAGGATATGCCTAGATTGGATACATATTGAGTGGTACATCATTTGACAGTTGATCCCAAAATCAAGCCAGTAAAACAAAAGTTGCGTAAAATGCATCCTAAGGTAGCACTTCTAGTCAAGGTAGAATTACAAAAGATGCTAGAAGAAAAGTTCATTCGACCCGTTGACTATCCTGAGTGGATCTCCAATATTGTTCCTATGGGAAAAGTGTCTAGGGGCATTCGTGTTTGTTCTAATTTTTGAGATTTGAATCTCACATGTCCTAAGGATAATTTCCACTACCCAACATAGACATCATAGTGGATCTGACAGCTGGATATGAGATGTTGTCTTTGATGGATGGATTTTCTGATTATAACCAATCAAGATTGCAGAAGAGGATCAACATAAGATGGCATTTATCATGCCTTGGGGAACCTTTTTTTATCAATTCATGCCCTTTGGTTTGAACAATGCTGGTGCCACATATCAACGCGCGATGACTACCATATTCCATGATCTTCTACACATCATAATGGAGGACTATGTTGATGACATCTTAGGAAAATCCAAGACTAGAGAAGCCCGCATTGATGTCCTTACAACTATTTTTGAAAGATTGGAAAAATACAAAGTGTGCCTTAATCCAAAAAAGTGTGTATTTGGGGTCAAATCTGGTAAATTATTAGGTTACATTGTATCCAGAAGAGGAATTGAAGTAGACCCTGCAAAAGTAAAGGCCATCATGGATATGCCTCCTCCTACCATATTAAGAGAGCTTCACAGTTTTCAAGGAAGATTACAATCAATCAAAAGATTTGTGTCACAGCTAGCCGATAAAGTTCATCCCCTTCAGCATTTGCTTCGTAAAGGAAATCAATTTCAACGGGATTGCTTGTGCCAAAAAGCATTTGAACAAATCAAGACATATTTGACTAATCCTCCAGTCTTAGTCCCTCCCATAGCAAGACGACCATTGATCTTGTACATTTTAGCTACTTCAATTGCCTTAGGAGCACTCCTGGCACAATTAGATGATAATGGAAATGAACAAGCCATATATTACCTCAGTCGAACACTAGTTGGTTATGAGTTGAATTACACTGCTATTGAAAAAGCATGTTTGGTCGTGGTCTTTTGTACACAAAAAATACGCCATTATATGCTTAATCATACTACATTTCTCATTGCCAAAATTGATCCACTCAAATACCTATTTTCAAGAGTTGCCCTCACTGGTCGAGCAGCAAAGTGGGTCTTAATACTAAGTGAATTCGACATTGTGTATAAGGATCGTAAAGCTATTAAGGGACAAGTAATTGCAGATCAGTTAGCTGAAGCACCTCTTCCAGGCAGTCACCCTATTGTGGAAGACTTTCCAAATGATACCATTATGACTACAGCCCCTAGTATATCATGGAAACTATTTTTTGATGGATCCTTCACACAAAAGGGATCAGGGGCAAGAGTTTTGTTTGTAACACCACAAGGGGATTTAATTCCTAAGTCCTACAAAATCTCATTCCCTTGCACAAATAACATAGCTGAGTATGAAGCATTAGTGACAGGAATGCGACAAGACATTAAATGGAATATTAAGAATCTTCTTGTCTTTGGAGACTCACAACTAGTTATCAAATAAGTAACTGATGAATATCACACCAAAGATGAGAAATTGTTACCTTACCACTGAATAGTTGAGAATCTTAAGCAACACTTTACAGAAATTTTCTTTCAACAAGTTCCAAGGGCTAACAATAAAGTAGCAGATGCCATGGCCACTATTGCTTCTATGATTTCCATGCCAGAATATAGTCCAAAATGTGAGTTTCTCGTTGAGAATCTTGTTACTCCTGCTTATGAGCAGAATGATTCTGAAGTGGTGTGCGAGATTGTTGGTCCTGAGTCTCCATGGTATGCCGACATTTTTTCCTATCTACATCATAAAACTATTCCCATAACCCTCACTCCAAACCAAAGTAAGGCCTTTATTTGTTGAACTGCTCGCTATACCATTATAGCTGATACCCTTTTCCAGAAACACTTTGATGGAACCCTCACTCCAAACCAAAGTAAGGCCTTTATTCGCCGAACTGCTCGCTATACCATTATAGGTGATACCCTTTTCCAGAAACACTTTGATGGAACCCTCCTCTGATGTCTCAATTCAGATGAAGCTAAAATGACGTTAGAAGAGGTTCACCAAGGGATTTGTGGTGCCCACTCTAGTGGCTTTATGTTAGCAAAAAAGCTTCTTAGGATAGGTTATTATTGGCCTACTATGGAAGCAGATGCATAGCATTTTGTGAAAAGATGTATCCCTTGTCAGTAGCATGGCGATTTGATACACGCTCCTGCCCAAGACTTGCAGCCTACCATCACACCATGGCCCTTTTCTCGCTAGGGATTTGATCTTGTTGGTCAAGAGTATCCTAATTCTGCTAATGGCCACAAGTATATTATTGCCACAACTGAGTATTTCAAAAAATGGGTTGAAGCCATTCCCTTAACCTACATCATCGGCAAGCAAATTTCTAAATTTATCCTAAACTATATTATTTGTTGCTTTGGTATACCTCAAGATATTATCACTGATAATGGAATCCCATTTAAAAACCAAGAGGTAGCCACGTTATGCCAAAAATTTGGAATAACCCATGACTTCTCCACCAGATACTACCCTCAAGGCAATGGCCAAGCTGAAGCCACAAATAAAACCCTCCTAAAAATCCTAAAGAAAATTGTTGATGTAGCTGGCCGTAATTGGCATCTCTAGATTACTCCTGCACTTTGGGCGTATCGAACCTCCATTTGCACCCCCACAGGAGCCACTCCATTCTCCCTTGTCTATGGTTCTAAAGCCATTTTACCCATTGATATTGAGTTACCCTCCCTTAGAGTCTCTCTACAAAACCTCATATCCGATGAAGAATACTGAGTTGCTCGCTTGCAAGAGTTGGCACTCCTTGATGAGAGACGCCTCCGCGCCCTTAACCACCTCTGCATGTATCAACATCGCCTCCAACTACAATATAACAAGAGGTTCCAGCCGAGGGAATTTGAAGTGGGTGATCTACTGCTACAACATAATATGAGGAATCTCCAGAACCGTGAAAAGAAAGGAAAATTTGAGGCAAATTGGCTAGGTCCATTCGTTGTTACAGCCAAATATGGTTATGAGGCATATCAGATTGCTACACCTGAGGGGGATCCGCTCCTTGAACCTGTAAATATCTAGCATCTCAAGCACTTTTATGCTTGAGAATTTGTAGATCTTGTACAGTCTTTAAAAGTCCTGAAAAAACTATAAAAAATAAAAAATAAAAAAAACCCAAAAATAAAAAATAAAAAATAAAAAAATTCCAATCCATTGTCTATCCAAACCATTCCTTTCATGTCCTACCATTATTCATTTTTCCATTTGTGCAGAGTAGTACTTAGTCTTTCGCTTGTTGCTAAATACAACAAAAGACCTCTTGTTTGCGAGGCCTCATTTTCATTTCCATTCTGGCAAAGACCTCAAGTTTGTGAAGCATGCTTCCTGTCAAATGGTTGTTTAATCGCATTCTATTGCACACTCTTACGATAGTGACCACACTTGGATACACATAAAATCACCTTTTGGAGGCTTAATGATTCGGGAAGTTCGTTCGTTTCACAAACCCTTGCCGGAATCACACAATCATATTATCACAAAACACTTGATTCAACATTTTTAGGCGATATGGGGACTTTCACTTTTCTAGACTTAAGGCTCTTGGCAGGAACTATGAGATAAATGACTACTTGGTCATGAAGTCTCTTTTGTTTGGTTTGTCGGTTTGGGTATCCATAAGAGACCTTTTAGGGTGCACCTTGATCATCCATATTTTGGTTGTACCCAAATGGCTCTTATGGATTACTCGTGTTTTTTGTAGTTTATTTTCTTTATGTCTTTTATGATTTTACTATGTGTGTGTCTCGGATATTAATTCCTTCCGCAATGGGGGCAATTATGCAAAGGAGCTTTAACATTTATGCTTCTATAGCATATAATGCATACACTCTTTTGCAAAATAAAAATAATGGTGTGCTCTCCACATAAACAAAATAGAATCCCTTGATTTCACTTAGTTAGGGTCCATGTAATATAGGGTTTCATTCGAGTCATGCTTGAGACAAGGTTCTATTTATGTCCTCCTACTATGCTATGCTCCTGGATCTTTATGGGCGATGATTTTGACAGATATTCATTAGGTTGCATCTTTAGGTGGAGTGTTCATTTTTCATCCTTTTAAGTTACATTAATTCTTCAGTATAGATTGCATTAGTTTACTTGTCAAATTACATTTCTTAGTGCTCATTAGATAGTCTAGTTCATTTTAGCATTAGCATTACATTTAGGGGCACATACATATCATAATGCATAAGTCTCATAATCGCTAGCCAATCTGTATCACATATGTTAAGCATCATATAGTATATAGAAAAGTTACATCACATCCTGCATCATAAACGTCAGTCTCATAAGCATCACATAAAATCCATACATATGCATCATAAACACTCATACACATATAGAATCATCAACTCATGTCATGTATATATATCACAAAAGAATCAATGTCTGTACAGTCCAGATACATATAGAATCATATAGTACAAATGCATCATCAAACCAAAAAAAAAAAAAAAACTCGCTGCATCTGCACGTATCTGTCAAAATATCGGATCTCTATACAAAATCTAGGAGCCATGCTATGAGGGTCTTGCTCCTCCTGTGTCACCCCCTCAAGGTGGTCGGCTCTGCCCTACTGACTGCTTTGATCTAGCTCTGCCACTCGTGGTCCAGGAACTAGCCCCTCTCTCAAAATTAGGCTGTCATTGGTCAGTAGGTATAGCATCATGATACAGTGACCTGTAATAGGATGCCTCTCATACTGCCCGTGCCTCAGATCATCTGGCTGAGATGGCCTCCTGCATCACTGTCACACTGGCCCCCGGCGTAACCATCTGTCTCGCTATGTCTCGCTGCTTGCGATACTCCTCGATCTGAGCCTAATATGTCACCCACTCAGCATGCAAGGTAGACACCACTCCTCCTAGCCTCGCTAACTCCTCAGTGTCGGCCTGCACTACCATACCCGCAAAATCCCCTGCATCCACGCGTGCCTGTAAAACTGCTAGTGTCTCCTGTGTGCTATCTTCTCTCACTCTCTACAGCTGTACCTCTGCCTGTAACCTAGCAACCTCTGCCCATAGACTATCCCGCTCAGCCCTGACTATGTCCAGCTCCTCTCCCAGTACCTGTCCCTGTGGAGGTTCTTGTGCTTGTGCTTGTGCCTGTGCTTATGCCTGTGCCTGAGGTCCCCTCTGTGGTGGCACCTGTGCTGCTACGGCACCCCTCCTGGCAACTGTCTTGCAACCATGAGGTCCATGTTGTGCTCCCTGAGCTGGCACTGCTACCATAGCAGCCTGTCTCCCATTTCCTGCACCATCTCCCTCTCCTTATGCCTGCTCTGCTGGTGGAACTACTCCAAGCACTATCAGTCTGACTGGCTAGTGTGTTGCCCACCACTGCGCATATGTCAGTGTCATACCAGCATCTCCCCTGTCCTGACCATGAACCCATGGCACTCTATCCATCGGTAACCATGATGCTCAGGAAAATCATAGTGTCGTCCCCCGACCCCACAGCCGACCATACTCACGAGTCACTACAGGATACAGGAACCTGTCTGGAACCACATCCTGGATACGCCCAAACTGTCGTCGCACCCGAGAAGGCATATATCGCATGATCACGTGAGCGGATCGACCAATAATCTAGCAATCAGTCTGTGTAAATGGGAGATACATCTGATTCTCTATATCATCCTCACCCCCTGCTGCCTGTACTCTCCCCCAGTGCTCCACTCCATCATAAGGAGTCCAGTCAAACATGATAATCTCATCAAGGCACCTGTGCTAAAATCCCACTGACTCTGTCCATGTATACTGGATAGGAGGTCGATATCTACATGCATATGGCTCTCCAGGCTATCTAGTCTCTCTCCATGCGATGGTTCAAGTAACCCCGATGTGCTCCCAAGACTAGACCATCAGTAGTGTCATTCCTGGTCCCATCGTGCGCTGTGTTCGGTATGCACACATATGTAAGTCATGATACAACTCTGCTAGGATGGTCTGTCCCTAGCAGTAAACCTCGCCATCCTCCTATAATAGGGTGCTCAACACTCGTACCCAGCCAATAGGCCACCCATGTCCTGCATGATCTGGTAGCATCCACCATATCAAAGAGGCTAGGAATACTGTCAGTCTCGGTAGTCTCTGCTCCAAGGCTCCCCGCCAGGATAGCCAGGATCGTTGTATTGGTAGTCTCTGTCGTCACCTACCAAAGCACTCTCTTAAGAAGGGATCAGCTCCCTCACCTACATACTCTGGATATGTGCCTCTGATAGGCACTCTAAGGATCCACCATACATCCAGGAGAGTGATGGTAGCCTCCCTTGTCGATAAATGGAAGCTCCCTGTGGGTGTATGCCATCGCTCTATGAGAGTCGATAGCTGTGATGTGTGAGCCCTCAAGTCTGGCCACTCATGGACATGCTCTAGTTCGCACAACCACACGTGTCCCCAATTTGCGTCTGTGAGTCTCTCCTATATAACCATAGTCGGTGGATAGTGCTCCCGCAACCTAAACAGCACCGTGCCCTCTTGCAGCATGGACATGCAGTAAGTCGGTCATTTCATTCCTAGAACGGGGCATTTCATGCTCGCCATTTCTCATTTCTATTGCGTCAAGCAGAGACGCTGATCAGCATAGCCGCAATCCACGGAGATGCTAGTCTGCGTTTACGCAAAAACACATTTTGTCATCTTCGCTTTGCTTTCGAAGATGACATGGCAAGGTCTGTCATCTCCGATGCTGCTATCCCTATCACGTAGATGATAGACTGTAGTCTATCATCTTCAATAGTTTTGTCACAGCCTCAGCATCTGCGCAGATGACAGGATGTTCCTTGTCGTCTCCGCAGGTGCAGGTATCCCTTCTTTGTCGTCTATGCAGACGATAAGGTGGAGACTGTCATCTCCGCTCGAGACTAGTTTTTGCCACATTTAGGGCATCATAAATGCCTCTAACCTAGTTTAGCTATCAAATTACCAGGAGGATCAAATGACTCACTGGTGCCTCCATTGCAACTGGTCTCTGGTGCTCTCGAACGTGCTCACCAAGCTGCAATCTCTCGATAGGGTCCATAGCTGCTCTGGATGCTCTTCTCATGGTGTGACAATGACCTTCCCATGGGTCCCTTGGAGGCTTATGTAGGTCCCGTGGACCCCGTTTGCGCCCTTCTCCACTCTAAGCCGTGTCTGTCTCATGATTTCTCCATTTTTTTATCCTATTTTTCTCATTTCTTTCTTTCCCTTCTTTCCAAGACCTTTTCACGAAAATTGCCCAAATTTGTATTTCTTGCGCAATTTTCGTGAGGGGGCATTAGGATTCTCCTTCCTTCTCTGGGGCAACCTGCATTTTATTTTTTTTGATATGATGTCGTGCTGACACCACATCAAAGAGGGGCAAAATGTAGACACTAAAAATTGTCCCGAATGACTTTATTAATTTAATTAATAATTGTCACATTCTTCTACTTATTTAATTAAAATTATTTTAATTAAATAGGTTCATTTTTGACCTAAGTATTTAAATTTAATTTAAATACCTCCTTGCCTTAATGTGTTAAATTTAATTAACACATGATTCTCCACATATTCCTTTTTTAAATAAATTTTATTTATTTAAAATCCTCCATATTCCCATTAATTCTTCTAGACCTTGATTAAATTTAATTTAATTTAATCTTTATCCTAATCTATATCCATAAGCCTAAAAGTATGTGTACTCTTATGAGTTGTCATCATAAGGGTTTACATTTCTTTTTAAGAACATGGTGTCTACAACTTGAGAACTTTCTATACACATGTGCCACCTCATCATTTTATCCTCTCAACTAAGGATAAGAGATAAGGTGCTTATCCTTATCTTTTAGACACCTTCTAGATGTTTCCTGAGAGTCTTTAAATAGAAGCCTTGTCTCAAGCATTGCATATAGTGGAGAATTATTGGATTGCATTGACACTCTGTCGCTTTGAGTCTAGAGTCACCACATTGAGAGCTTGCATTATAGCTACATTTTTGTATTCAGTTCATAGGCTGCATATTAGTGATTTGATAGTTGATAAGATCTACATTTTGTATTGCATCTTAGTTTCTTTTTGTGCATTCACATTTAGTTTACATTTTAGTTTTAGTTTTCATTCTAGTTATAGCTTGCATCCATAGATAGTTTTTCATAATTTCATGTTCATTGCATCATAGAGTACCTTTGAGTGTGACTTTCTCCATAGTCATATCTTGAAAGTATTCTTCTTTTCATATAGTCTAGGATCATATTGCACATTCACTTTGCACTCACACTCACATTTGCACTTCCACACAAGGGATTTACTTATTGTTGTGTTTGTGAGAGCATACCAAACACACCCTCCATTCAAGATACACCAACAATGGCTACACATAGCTTCCCTTGTTGAGTAGCAGAGGTGGTTGGAATTTTGGTTTGTTGGTTTTTTTTGTGAATTTCTCTTAAATTAGTTTGATTCTTTAGGCTTCCAGAAATTTGTACATTTTTCCAAGCTTCTACATCTACCAAGTGCATGACAATGTCAAGCATTGATAGTGGATGTCGAGTATCAGGACCTCACTGAGTTAGCCTTCAGAACTCGAATGTCTTCATGTGGGCTGACTTCGTAATATTTGTGGTAACTTCAATTGTGGAAAACTTTTTAATTTCTATAATTAGATTGGTATATATGTAATTTATTGTGTCATATCCAAAATACATAAGAATGAGCATGCAATCAATGTAATCATCAGAGAAGAGTAGAAATAGTGAATTGAAAAAGATTACAGCAATATAAGGATAGCAAAGACATATCTATCACAGCAAGGTGATCAGTACTTAAACGAATCTCATTCAACAAACCAAGTTTCAGATTAGAGATCATCTACTATTTCATCCTAATAGGTGGATCAGTTAAATCCTTTCACAAGATAGACCTAACAGTGTTTTGTAAATCTCTTTACTGAGTGCATACTTATTGTATGATTGTAATTCTTTTCACAAGGTGGACCTAGTAGTCCTCATTGCTCCTAATAGAGAAAATCATCAAAAATGATCAATGTAAGCTTTAATAGGCTAACTTTATACTACAAAACTAAAGTTGTGGGTATCATCCCCAACCCAATATTACTTTCTATTTGGAATGTTTTTGGGTCATAAAATCTTTGTGTCACAGTGTTATGAATGCTTTCATATTTTTAATTTCTTATGCATGCAATTAGATCAGATTATATGTGATGAATTGAATACTAATTGGATTGTGAATTAAGAGTTGAAATTGTTGAAGTTTTAGAAGTTACTAATTCAACCCTCCCCTCTCAGTAACTTAGCATAGTCTTGAATATTTTCAACACAACCATCATAGTGTTCCATGTTAAAAATATAAGAGGAGTAACTAAGAGGGGAGGGGTGAATCAGTTACTACTAAAATAAATCACAGATCCCTTAGATGTTAGTACAGAAATGCAAACTAAAAGCTAAATATTGTTGATGCTCAGTAAACACACATAAAATGTTGTAACTCTGTAATAACTAAATTAGCTTGGTAAATGCTTAACATATAAACTTTTAGACGTTGTCTATGATTACCATTACTTTAACTAAGTAGAAAACATTATATATATATATATATATATGAACACATTTGAAACAAAGATTTAACTTGAAAACTCAATTTGGAAAAAACTACTAATTGCAACTAGTTATTGTTTTCACTCTTCTGAAGTGATTCCTATTAGGAGTCAACCCTATTAAAGGTTACAAAACAAACTATTAGGTGTGACCCTATTAGAGGATTTAATCACCCTATTAGGAGTGGCCTTATTAGAGTTCTTTGGACAATTCAATAGAACTGCCACCTTGTTAGAGAATTTGTAAATAGTTGTTAAGCCAACTCTGTTAAGAGATTTAGATCACTACTACAATGGTTAGAGAGTAACAATGAGATGACCTGATTTGAATGCAACTAATTTGCTGATTATAGATCTATGTTTTGGCTTGTACTTGATCCTTCCTAATTAAATATAGCTTTGCTACTCCACAAGGATATTCTATTTATCCTTCAAATTTGCTTCCTCTTCTCATCATTAAATCTTCAATAACATCTTCATGTATTGTATACATCTTATACATTGAAATCACAAATTTTACCTTATACTTATATCTTCCACTTTGTCAAGTCAGCTCAAATACAACTTAGAAAAATTAATATTCATCACCTTAGTTGGTTGGATCAATAGATGAGTCGATTAAGCTTAATATGCAAAAATGAGAAAATCCTTTGTTAGCTGACCGAGCTTGGTAGAAACTAACTTAGAAATGATTTCATTTGTTAACCAATAGAAGATCAATTAACACTACAAACTTCACGAAAATCTTTTGAAAACCAAGTGAGCTCGGTTAGCACTAGTTACTCCAAATTTCCTTCATTAACCAAGTGAGCTCAGTTAACACTCACTTTTTGCATCATTTCCTTTGATGCCCAAGTGAACTCTATAGACACTACCTTTTGAACTAGGCAAATATAGGAGTGCTCAGTAGACATAGAAAATTGTCTTCACTGCCTGAGTGAGCTTGACATATATTGACTAATAATAATTATGACATTTGTGTAACATCAAAGAAAACACACAACTAATCGATTGTAACCAACATTTCATATGTTAAAAAAAAAATATCACCAATCATATGATGAGAAAAACCACTATCAATAATCCATGTATCCTTTTTGCTAACATGAGAGATAAGTGCCATTTTATCTTCATCCTCAAATTCATCTTTTATAGCAATACACACCATTTCATTATCATCACTACTATTTGAATATTTAGCCATGAAATGTGACTTCTTACCTGTGTCCTTGTAGTTTTTATATTTTTTGAAATCATTTTTACATTTTTTGTTCTTCTTTTCATCTTTGTCTTCTCTGTTTGGACGCCTTGCAGCAATGTGACCAACTTCTTCACAAGAAAAATAGATTAGAGGAATTTTACCTTTGTACTCACCTTTACCTTTGGGATATCTTCTTGCAAGCAGTGCTTCAATGGCTTCTCTTCACTTTTAGATAGTTTTCCTTTAGACTTTGCATCTTTAATCTTTTTGAGTGACAACTTAGCTTCAAATGCAGACTCAAGAATGCTAGAACTAGGAACATAATTATCATAGTTATCTAGCTCAAATGTTGTCAATCTTGCCACTAGAGCATCAAAAGTCATCTTATTATTTGGATTCTTCTTTTCAAAAATCTCCTCCACAATTAATGTTTAAGTAGGAGCTTTATACTGAGAATTCAAATATTTCAAATCTAAATCACTGATGGTCACTTGATGTAGCTTCATAAGTTCATACCATGCCTCAAATTTATCTTTTCTCAACTTGGGAATCTCTCTCTTGTAAGACATCCTAATATTTAGCGTAGGTCATTGAAACCTTCTCTACAAGCACAAAAAGCTCTGATACCAATTGTTGGAAATGTAAGTGAAGTAACTAAGAGAGGAGGGGTGAATCAATTACCACAAAAAAAAATCTCAAATCCCTTAGATGTCAATACAAAACATAAACTCTGATAAAAAAAATTGTTACTCGATTAACACACAAATACTTGGTTAACACTAACAATATGTTATAACTCGAAAAGCACTATAATAACAATTGATACTCATAAAATACTAAACATGAAAATATTAAGATATTAACTATCATTAATCTTAATTAACTTGGTTGCATACACATAAAATAAATAGCATGAACACAAGTGACACCAAGATTTAATGTGGAAACTCAAATTCGAAAAAACCACTAATTGTAAAGTCTAGTTACTATTTTTCACTCTTCTAAAGTGGGCCCTATTAGGAGCCAACCCTATTAAAGGTTAAAAAAACATACTGTTAGTTGTGACCCTATTAGAGGATTTAATCACCCTATTACAAGTGGCCTTGTTAGAGGTCTTTAGACACTTCAATATGAAAATATCACCTTGTTATAGGATTTGGAAAATAGTTGTTAGGCTAACTCTGTTAAGAGACTTGATACACTACTATAGTGGGTAGAGAGTAACAATGATATGACCTGATTGCCAATGCAACTATATTGTTGATTTCATATCACAATTTTGGCCCAAATACTTGATTCTTCCTTATCAAATTAATATTTGTAGCCCAATAAGGATATTTTTCTTAGTAACTTAATTTTCTTCCTCTAAGGATCTTCTTATCTTCTATGCATTCTCACACACATTCAATCTTCAACTTGACCTTATACTTATATCATAAACATTGTCAAGCCATCTTGAATACAACTTATAATAACTCTTCATCTCTTTAGTTGGCTAGAATCAACAAACAAATCCATAAAACTCAATATGCCAAAATAAGAAAATCCTTTCTAAGTCAACCTTGCTTGGTAGACACTAACACTGAAATTATTTTCCTATGTTAACCAAGTGAACTCAGTTAACACTGTATCTTTTTAAACTTCTTTTGATAACAGAGTGAACTTGGTTAACATTGGTTTCATCCAACTTTTCCTTTGTTAATTGAGTGAACTTAGTTAACACTAAACTTCTACAAACTCTGCTTCGATGCCTGAGTGAACTCAGTAGACACTATATTCTAAACTTGGCAAACATTGGAATTCTTGGCATACATAGGAAACTATCTTCATTTCCTAAGTGAGCCTGGCATGCACTAACTAGTAAAGATATGACATTTTGTGTAATATTAAATACCATGGCTCTAGGGGAGCGGTTGATAGAGGTGAAATGGGGGCACATCTATCTGTGTGGGTTGGAGCATGTTCATGAGTGGCCAGACTTGAGGGAAAACTCAACGTAGCTATCAGCACTCATCGAGAGATGGCACACACCTACTAGGAGCTTCCATCTACTGATGAGAGAGGTGATGGTCATATTTTTGGATGTGTGGTGTATTCTGAAAGTACCAATCTGGGGGGCATATCTAGAGTATGTGCTAGAGGGGTTAGATTTTTTTCTATGAGAGTGCTTTGGGCAATGACGTTAGAAGCTATTGATCCATAGATCATGGCTGACATGGAGAGGAGCCCTGGAGTAGAGACTACCCAGACTAGTGGTGTATTTGGCATCTCTAATCTGGTGGATGCTACCAGACCATGCTAGGCATGGCTTTCCTATTGGTTGGGTGCAAGTGCTAAACACCCTATTATAGGAGGATGGAGAGGTTTACTGCTTGTGCTAGACCATTCTAGCATAGCTATATCATGATTTGCACATGTGTTCATATTAGATGTAGAGGATGATGGGGCCAAGTCTGATATTACTAATGGTATGGTCCTGGGAGCACATTGGGGACACATGACCTATTACCAATCAGCAGACCAAAAATCCTGATGAGCCATTCACCTAGAGATATCGGCCTCCTATCTAGTATACCTCCATAGAGTCTATGGGATTTTGGCACCAATGTCTTAATGAGATCATCATGTTTGACTTGACTCCATATGATGGGGTAGAATGGTGGGGTATAGTTTTGGCAGCTGGTAGAGAGGATGGCGTTGAGGATCAAATGTATCTTTGGTTCACACAGATAGACTATTGGATTATTGGATGCTCAATGCATGTGATCATGCAATACATGCCCTCTAGGGTGCGACAATAGTTTGGGAGAGTGCAGGAGGCTATTCCTAATATGTTTTGTACCCCATCATGTCATAAGATTACAATAGGCTATGGGGTAACAAGACCAACCTATGGTTGGCTCAAATTTCCTAGGTGTTGATGCCACCAGTGCCTTGTGTACATGGGCAAGATCGAGGAGATGTAGAAGTGACAGTAGCATATGCATAGTGGTGGGCTACTCATCAACATGTGAGATTAACAGTGTCTGGGGCACCACCACTAGTGGAGAAAGTGTAGGGAGAGGGAGCAGGGGATGGTGGGTAGGGAGCTATGATGCCACCACTAGTACAAGGAGCATAAGAGGGGCCACAAGGACATAGAACCTATGCAAGGAGAGTTCCAGGGTTGGTACCAGTGCAAGCACAAGCATAGGCACTAGTACAGGGGCCACAGGTACAGGTATAGGGACAAGGAAAAGGATAGGAGCAAGTAAAGGACCTAGATATAGTTAGGGCTTAGTGAGATAGTCTCCATGCAAAGGTAGCTTGACTGCAGGGTGTAGCACAGACAGAGAAGGCATGAGTTGACAGTGCACAACAAGCCTTGGTGGTTGTACAAGTAGAGGTGCACATGTAAAGGCCAAGAGCAAATAGTGCACAAGAGGCTTTTGTAGCCTTACAGGCATGGGTGGATGTTGGGGAGTTCACTGACATGGAGGTACATGTAGATGTTGAAGAGCTTGTGGAGCTAAAGAGAATCTAAGGAGAGGTGGCCACATTATGAGCAGAGCAGGCAACCCATCAGGTGTAGCTAGATGAGTACCATAGGAAAAGGGACATAGCCAAATAGATGCTATAGCCTAGGGTGACCATCATATTCATGTAGGAGGCCATTTTAGCCATCCAAGCAAAGGCATGGGCCATACAAGAGGCAACCTATTATAGGTCACTATATCATGAGGTTGTGCATGTCGATCAGGAACAATCAAATTTTCAAAGAGGCTCAAGCTCATGGATGACATGGGGTAGGGTCAGATCAGAGCAATCCATAGGATAGCATAGACCTCTATGAGGGGGTGACATAGGGGAGGCTGGGCCCTCACAGCCAGCAGCTTGATTTTGTATAGCGATCAATTTTGATAGATATGTGCAGATGCAGTGAGTTTTTGAGGATGCATTTGTACTACATGATACTACATGATTTTTTATATGGACACTATAAACATTATTTTGATATATGACATGACATGATTTGATGACCCTATGTGTGTGTGGATTATGTGATGTATATGATATCTATGATGTGGATATGTACACTTGTGATGCAAGATGTGATGTGATGTTGTATATATATGATGCCTAATGTGTGGATGATGCAGGTTTGCTTGCAATTATGAGATGTATGTATTATTTTAGTTTACATGTATGGATGCATTTATGAGATGTTTTTATGATGTATATGCCCCAAATGTGGTGTTTAGAGTGGATGCATGTAATGGATTAATATAATGAACTAATGATGCAATCTAACTAAATAAACAAAATGCCTAATAAAATGACAATGAAATGTATCCTAATAAGACACTAAGGAATGCAACCTAAAATGAAAATGAATGTACCTAAGGAATGATTATCTATCAAAATAGTAAGAATATCTTTAAATATTGGACTTGTAATGAATTTAGTCATTATGCATCTAAATGTCTTAAAAGAGAGAAAAATTATAAGGGAAATTTTAAGCCTAGAAGACCTAAAAAATGTTTGTATGCAAATGAAGATTAGGAATCTGATGGAAAATTTTAGAGTAAAATTTATGATGAGCAAGGACTTGTAGTCATTAAAGAAGATGATATTGATATAGAAATTGGAGAGGAAAAATCTCTAGTTTCTCATGTTGAAAAGAATTCTGACTGGATAATAGACAATGGATGTTGACATTGTTGAATTTAATTGATTAATTGTGTATTGTCTTTGATGTTATATAAAATTTCTTATCATCACCAGTCAGTGTATGTTGAGCTCACTCGGGTATTAAAGAAGGCTTTCTATGTCTTCTGAGCATTCTAGAGTTTGCCTAGTTTAGAAGACAATATCTACTAAGTTCACTTAGGTGTCAAAGGAAATTTTGTAAAAGTTAGGTGTTAGTCGAGCTCACTTGGTTAATGAAGGAAATATTGGATGTAACTAGTGTCAACCAAGCTCACTCGATTACCAAAGGAACTTTATGAATATGTTGTGTTGACTGAGTTCACTTGATTAACACAAGAAAATTATTTTTGAGATAATGTCTACCTAGAAGGGTCAACTAACAAAGGATTTTCTTATTTTTGCATATTGAGTTCAATTGATTTATCTATTGGTTCTAGCCAATTGAGAAGATGAATATTAATTATTCTAAGTAATATTCAAGCCAACTTGACAATACGGAAGATATAAATATAAGATCAAGTTGAGGATTATAAAATGTATGATAGTGGAACATAATTGAATATTTGATAATGTCAAGAGGAAGCAAATTGGAAGGATAAGCAGAATATCCTTGTTGAGATGCAAAGATACATTCGATCAAGAGGGATTAAGTATACAAGCTAGAATTGAGATCTGTAATCAGCAATTTATTTGTATCAAGAATTGGGTCATCTCATTGTTACTCTCTAACTATTGTACCAATGATATAAATCTCTTAATAGTGATTTTTAAATCCTCTAACAAGGTGGCATTTCTATCAAAATGTCTAAAGACCTCTAACAAGGTCACTCCTAACAAGGTGATTAAATCCTCTAATATGGTCACACCTAATAATGTGTTTTGTAACTTTTAACAGGGTTGGCTCCTAATAGGGCTCACTTCAAAAGAATAAAAATTAGTAACTAGTTGCAGTTGGTGGTTTTTTGTAAATTGAATTTCCACATTAAATCTTGGTGCCAAGTGTGTTCATGCTATTTCTTTTATGTGTTTGCAACTATGTTAAAGTAATATTAATCAAAAATAATATCTTAAAGATTTTCATGTTATGCATTTACTAAGCTATTTCAATGTTTACCAAGTTACAACATTTTTATTTGTGTTTGTCAAGTATCAGCAAAGTTAAGTTTTCATAGAGTTGTTTTGTACTGACATCTAATGGATCTGGGATTTATTTTAGTGGTAACAGATTCAACTCTCCCCTCTTAGTTACTTCTCTTATATTTCCAAAAATTGGTATTAGAGCGTTTGATGCTTGTAGAGAAGGTTTTAAGGACCGAAGCTAAAGATCAAGATGTTTTACAAAAGAGAGATTCCCAAGTTGAACTGAGACTAGGGTAAACTTTAAGAAAGTTGCCTCCAAAAAAAGATAAAATATTGGTGAATCTTTCATTATTATTTTTTTAAAAATTATTTCTATTACCGAATCTCTCAAATTTTTATTCTAAATATGATTAATATTGGCGATTATTTTCAAACCATAATTTTTTTGTATAAAATATTAGCGAATCTTAATAATTATAAGAAGTTAATTAATCACCATGGAATATTAAAAATCAAAATTGAATAATTTTTTACCTCGTGGAATATTATAAGGATCGTTAAATATACTTTAAATAAATAGTGAAAACTAAATATTGGTGATATATCCCTAAAGTAACTAATAATTATGATAATTATTGGTTAGTTAAATATAATTTCTCCAATAATATATTATATTTAGGTGACTCAAATCTAATCATGTAACCAATATTGTGGCAAATATTTGAGTTCAAAATTTTCAGTAAAATAAATTATTGAGTGATTTTAAATATTTTAGAACTAAATTTTATAAAACTATGGTGATTTAGGTTGTATCAAATCTTAAGTTATTAGCCAAATTACTACTCAAAATATTTTAAAATTAGCTAATTTGTGAATATTAGCCACTAAAATATACCTTGATCGAGACAACTTTGTAGCATGGCAAGGACTTATGAGGTTACATCTGGAAACTATTAGTTATTCAAGATATAAGTATCTTGACACTGAATACAAGACTCCTACTAGAACATTATCAGTTGAACATATTTTTAAAAAGAAATATCATAACATCATCATGATTGACATTGCTTCTACTCTTAATTATATTGAATTTGATCAAGTCAAAAGTTGTACTACAACTTATGATATATGGATTAAACTAAAAGACGTCTATGGAGGAGATTATAATGTAAGAAGAGCTAAAGATGAAAGTCTCAAATGAAAATTTGATGAAAGGAAGATGAAAGAAGATGAAAACATTGTAAAATATGTAAGATAATTAAAGCAAATGTGAGCACAATCAAAGCATCTGGAGGAGACATTGAGGAAAAAACAATTGTGAGCAAGGGTATTCCAAACCCTTCTTCCTATCTATGCAATTAGAGCGTCTACTATTCAAGAAATGAGATGTGATCCAAATAGAAAAATATCTTTGGATGTTCTAGTTGGAAGATTGACAACTTTTAAGTTGGATAACTATGTTCCTAGTTCCAAAGGTATTGAGTTTGTATTTAAAGCCAAACTCTCACTCAAGAAAAGGAGTAAGAAATCAAAGGCCAATCAATCAGGAAGTGAAGAAGAAGAAAGAAAGTTTTGATAGTGATCTTGAAGTTTTTGAAGCCCTACTTGCAAGAAAATATTTCAAAGGAAAAGGAAAGTACAAAGGTAAGATACCTCTAATCTTTTTCTCTTATAGAGAAGTTGGTCACATTGCTACAATGTGCCCAAATAGAAAAAACAAGGATGAAAAAAAAAAGAAATAAGTACAAAAGCAAGAAGGAATTTAAAAACTACAAGGACTACAAGGACAAAGGTAAGAAATCTTGTTTTATAGCTAAATATTTTGATAAAAATGAAGATGAAATGGTATATATTGTTGTAAAAGATGAATCGGATGATGAAGGAGATAAAATGGCACTTATCTCTCAAATTAGCAAAAATGACACATGGATTATTGATAGTGATTTCTCACATCATATGACTAGAGACAAAAAAAAGTTTGAACACATGAAATATTATGATGGTGGTAGTGTGAGATATGGAAACAATGAACCTTGTTGCATAAAAGGAAAAGGATGTATCTCATTAACCAATGAACTTATATGTGACAATGCTTATTGGGTTGAAGAACTAAAGCACAATTTATTGAGTGTGGTACAATTGAATAACACTGGATTCAAGGTAGAATTTATGAATGGAAAGGCCAAACAATTGGATGGAAAAAGAAATCTGGTTGGATCCAACAAACAAGAAAAAGGTAATTTATTCTATCTAGATCTCATTGAAAGTTCATGTTTTATTGCTCAAATAGAAGAAAGTTGGTTGTGGCACAAAATATTATGTCATGTGAACTTTGATAACATGGTTAAAATAAGAAAAAGTAGAAGAGTTCGAAGTGTTCCTAGCTTGAGGAAACCTAATATGAGTCTATGCAAAAATTATCAAATTGGTAAGATGGGAAACACTAGTTTCAAAAGCAAGAATTATCATTCTAGAGAAGTCTTAGAGCTTATGCATCCATACTTATGTGGACCTATTGGAATAGAGAGTTATAGTGGAGATTAGGTTTTCATTATTTTTGTAAGAAAACTTATAAGAAAGAATGTAACCGTTTCCACATAACCCATAATAGATCTGAAATAAACACGGAATTAGAATCCACATGCAAGAGAATAGACAACATACCCAAAAAATTGTGACACAAGATATACCCTAAGAAACCCTCATTGAGGGAAAAATCCAGCCTCCAAAAACATCTATCGCCATGTATTATTTAGAAAAATACCATTACAATACAACCATGGAAGCCTTCAAATCCATAGCCACAACTGAGAAAATTATGTAAACAAGCATGAATCCACACATCCCATGGCATGCTTCCAACCTTCACAAATGGTCCCTTGGCTAACCTATCAAGCCTTGTCCCACTAAACTCTTGTCTTTTCTCTTTCTCACTCTCTACAACAACTACCCTTGTGACTGCTTATATAATAGCAAGTCTCACAAAACTACTAAATGGTATTACATAGACCATGTGCTAAAACCATGGGCTACCTAACCCACTGACCCCACATTTAATATTGGGCATTTAATTTTTTTCCCTAATATTAAATAATTACATGAAATATTATCACAATGTTATAATACAACTCATCAAGTATATCTCATGGGAATCTTTACATGTTGCACATCCATCTAGGCACAACATTACATAATTAAATTAAATAATACAATATAACAATATTATGCAATGTGTGGAACACCCATTATCTCAACACTTTTTGTTGATGACTATTCTAGAATGATGACTATAATGTATCTAAAATTAAAATCTGAAGCTTTTCAAAAATTCAAGTGGAATCTGGCAAGAGTAGAAAAGGAAACTAGAAAGAACAGAAATGTTTAAGATCAGATAGAGGTGGTGAATTCATTTCCAATGAATTCTACATTGAAAAAGGAATTAAGAGACAAGTATCAACCCTAGTACTCCTTAGCCAAATGGTATAGCTAAGAGATGGAATAGATCCATCATGGACTGTGCAAGAACATTAATGATAGAAAAGAATGTTGCAATCAAATACTAGAAGGAAGCAATCATTACTATAGTGCATACCTTGAATAGAGTACATTTGAAGAAAGACTCAAATCAAATTCCTTATGAATTCTGGTATGGCTACAAACCTAATGTAAGTTACTTAAAAGTATTTGGCAACAAATGTTATATCTTAAAAGAATCTATGAAAGGTAAATTTGATATCAAAGGTGATGAAAGCATATTCCTAAGATACTCCTACAGAAGTAAGGCATACAAATGTTTAAATTTATATACTCATAAAATCATAGAAAGTGCACATGTGAGAATTGATGAGTTTGTAGAAAAAAGTGAAGAAGAAAGCAACAAAGAGCTTGAGGATTATAGAAGATTTATTTACTACAAACCTGATAATCTACCAAAACTATCTAGAAGAAAGGAGGCCTCACCTCCCAAGTCCCTAAAATCTCCAAAAGCTACTAAGTTGCAAACAATGCAACTCGAGTCACAGTCAAAAGGGCCTGAGTCATAGTTAGAAGCTACCGAGCTACTACAAGAGAAAACTAAGTATGATGGAACCAATTCATAGTTAGGGGACCCAAGCTTAATATTAAAGTTCATGATGAAATTAGTGAAACTAACTCCAAATCCAAACTACCTATGCTATCAAGATATGTTAGAAGGCATCATGCACCTGACCAGATCATTGGAGACAAATCATATGGAACAATGACAAGAATTAAATTGAAAGGTACATGTTTACTTGCTGAATTTGAACCTATAAATGTTACATATTCTTTGGATAATTAAATTTTGATTGAAGCAATGAATAAAGAAATAGAACAAATAGAGAAGAACAAAACTTGGACTCTTGTTCCTAGACTCTAGGATAAAAATGTAATTAGCACAATATGGGTATTCAGAAATAAGCTAAATGAAGATTGAGAAATTTCCAAAAACAAAGCAAGGTTAGTATGTAAAGGTTATTCTCAAGAAGAAGGTATTGACTATGGTGAAACATTTGCTCGTATTGCAAAGATTAGAAGGTGTTATAACTTTATGAGCATATGCAGCACATAAAGAATTTAAAATTTATCAAATGGATGTAAAATCTATATTCTTGAATGGAATTCTTGATGAGGAAGTCTACATAGAACAACATGAAGGTTTTGTAGATCCTAGCAAAAGAGATATGGTCTAAAAATTGCACAAAGCATTATATGGTCTCAAGAAAACTCCTAGAGCTCAGTATGAAAGACTTCATAACTACTTGGTATAGATTGGTTTTCAAAGAACAAAAGATAATAGTAGTTTGTATATCAAAGAAGGACCAGACAAGAAGATTGTGTTGACAGAAATATTTGTTGATGATACTTTATTCACAAGAAATGATTACTTATATAAGGAATTTTTAGAAGAAATGAGTAAAGAATATGAGATGTCTATGTTTGGAGAGATAAAATTCTTTTTTGGATTGTAAATCTAGCAGAAGAAAGATGGTATCTACATTACTCAATCTAAATATATCAAGGAGATACTAAAAAAATTTGGAATGGAAGACTCAAGACTAGTTGGAACTCCTATGTCTACTATACATAAGCTATCCAAAAATGATGATTCCAAAAAGGTAGATCAAACTACATACAAATCAATGATTGGAAAATTGCAGTATGTAGAGCATACAAGGCCTGATATTGCATTAGCAGTCAATATGGTGGCAAGATTCTCAGCAAATTTCAAAGAAAATCACATGATGGCAATCAAAAGAATCATGAGATATCTGAAAGGTACTGAAAAATATGATTTATGGTAAAAAAATAGGAGGAAATTTAAATTTAAAAGTATTCACAGATGCTGATTGGGCAGGAAGCATTGATGATAGAAAGAGCACTAGTGGTGGAGCATTTTTTCTTGATAAAAGACTAGTGTCTTGGACAAGCAAAAAATAGAATTGTATTTCTTAGTCCATAGCAGAGGCAGAATATGTGGTAGTAGTAGTTAATTTTTCTAGTATTGTTTGGTTCAAACAACTATTGGTAGGCATGAAGATAGAGATCAAAGATCCAGTGGTTATATATTATGATAACACCAGTGCAATTGATATATCAAAGAATCCAGTGATGCATACCAAAACAAAATACATTTCTATAAAATATTATTTTTAAAGAGAATTGGTACAAGATAAAGAAGTCAGATTGGAATATGTAAATACTAAAAAACAAATTGCAAACATATTCACCAAGCCATTACTTGAGGATGCATTTCTTATCTAAGAGGTAAGTCTAAAGCTCACTAAATAAAGCTTAGTGATGCATCAACCAGAGCTTGTCGAGGATCAATCAATTGGTGCAGTATTGACAAAGGTTATATTGCAAATGAATCAGTACATAAGGTACATTGATATTCACTAAACATTATCTTTGGCATGAGATGTCAAAGAGGGAGAAGTTTGTTTTCATATTTCATAAAAAATTTATAAAGAGTAAAAGATGTCAAAAAGGGAGAATGAACTTGGTCTAATATCAAAGACAGAGTTTTCTATCAGAAGAAGTTGTTGCAGATAGAAGTTTTCTAATAGAGGGAGAAACTAAAAGTAGGAGTTCACACTAATAGAGGGAGTTCTCATGGATGAGAATCAGAATGAAACTAAGGATATGTTCCTTACTTTCTAAAAATTTCATTGCATTATGGCATATTGTGTTGCCATCAATGCTAAAGAGGGAGATTATTGAATACAATTTATAAATTGTATATTGTCTTTGATGTTACACAAAATTTAATATCATCACTAGTCAGTGTATGTTGAGCTCACTCTGGCATTGAAGATAGTTTTCTTTGTTTGTTGAGCTTTCCAAAATTTGCCTAGTTTAGAAGATAGTATCTATCGAGTTCACTTAGGTGTCAAATGAAAGTTTGTAAAAGTTCAATGTTAACCAAATGAGCTTGGTTAATGAAAGAAATGTTGGATCAAACCAATGTTAATTGAGCTCACTCAGTTACCAAAGGAACTTTGTGAATATGCAGTGTTGACTGAGTTCACTTGGTTAACACAAGAAAATTGTTCCTGAGTTAGTGTCTACCAAGCAGGGTCGACTAATGAAACATTTTCTTGTTTTGGCATTATTGAGTTCAATTGATTTATCTATTGGTTCTAGCCAACTAAGAAGATGAATATTAATTATTCTAAGTAATATTCAAGCCAACTTGATAATATGACAGATATAAATATAAGCTCAAGTTGAGGATTAGAAAATGTATGATAGTGGAACATAATTGAAGATTTGATAATGTCAAGAGGAAGAAAATAGGAAGGATAAGAAAAATATTCTTGTTGAGATGCAAAGATACATTCAATCAAGAAGGATCAAGTATACCAGCCAGAATTGGGATCTATAATTAGCAATTTAGTTGTATCAAGAATCAAGTCATCTCATTGTTACTCTTTAACCATTGTAGCAATAATATAAATCTCTTAACAAAGTTTGCTTAATAGCTATTTGTAAATCCTCTAACAAGGTGGCATTTATATCAAAATGTCTAAAGACCTCTAACAAGGCCACTCCTAACAGGGTGATTAAATCCTCTAACAAAGTCACACCTAATAGTATGTTTTGTAACCTTTAACAGGGTTAGCTCCTAACAAGGCTCACTTCATAAGAGTGAAAATTAGTAACTAGTTGCAATTGGTGGTTTTTCCCAAATTAAGTTTCCATGTTAAATCTTGGTGTCAAGTGTGTTCATGTTATTTCTTTTATGTGTTTGCAACTAATTTAAAGTAATATTAATCATAGATAATATCTTAAAGGTTTTCATGTTATGCATTTACTAAGCTATTTTAGTGTTTATCGAATCATAGCATTTTCTATGTGTTTGTCAAGCATCAGTAGAGTTAATTTTTTACAGAATTTTTTTCTACTGATAGCTAAGGGATCTGGGATTTATTTTAGTGGTAACTGATTCAGCCCTCCCCTCTTAGTTATTCATCTTATATTTCCAACACACATCACATGACTATGATATGAATAAGTTTGTTAAAATTAGGAATCATGATGGAGGTATTGTTAGAGTTGGTAATAATGTAGCCTATCACATCATAAGGATAGGATCTGTTACTATTGATGGAAAGACTAACACTAATTATTTTTACTTTGTTGATGGATTAAAGCATAACTTGTTGAGTGTTGGATAGTTGGTGGATAAAGATAATGTTAGAAATGATTTAAAATAACTAAGAGGGGGGTAAATCAATTATTCAAGGTCCATGTCCTGATAAAAAAAATTTACTAAGTATAGTGAGCCTATTTAAACTAACCATGCATCCAAGGTAAACATTATTCTTAGCAAGTTACTGATAAATAAACATGCAGAAATATGACATGAAAGATCAACACATAACACAGTGATTTACATGGAAACCTAATTTGGGAAAAACAACCAGTAACATGCTACTCCTTTCTCACACTTCTGAAGTGATGCCCTATGAAAGGCCTACCTTGTTAAAGGCTAAAACACACTATTAAATGTGACTTGGTTAAAGGATTAAAACCACCCTATTAAAAGTGGGCCTAGTTAAAGGACTCTATAACATTCACTTGGAATATCACCCTATTAAAGGATTTACAAATGATTGTTAAACCAACCTAAGTCCATAGAATTTTTCCTTAACTGATACAATTGCTAGAGAATAACAATAAGAACTTTTTATCTAATACAACTCACAACATAACTTGTAGATTTCAGATCTCAATTTAGCTTGCAAATTTACCTAGCCTTCAGTCTCTATAGCTCTAACAACTTCTCCTCCTTTCAAGATTTGTCTCCTTGAGTCTCCATGCTTGTTGTGCCAATGCAATCACTTCTATGATCACCTATCAAAGAAGAGTCTCTATACTCTATTCCTCCCTCTCAATGCCTTCTTCTTGACACCACACACTCTCTCTAACCACTCTTGCTTCTTGACCTATAGCTCCTTATATAGAATTTTGGAATACTTTTTCCACTTTAATCTTCCTACTCTTATTTTTAGTTTGAATGGATTAGGTAAGATTCAATGAATCTACCCCTTATCTTATTTCTTCTAGAAACATCATGTAGAATCCACCTATATTCATCCAAAAAATGGTTTACCTAGAATTCTATACCACCAATTCATCATCCTTATCTTCCATCTGGTTCACAAAATTCAAGGTAACAAACTTGTCAACTCAGATCTAGCGAATTTTTAACTTTTCAAATAATGCAGTAGCTCAACACTATTGAATTTTTGATGCTCAACACATACTGTGTTACTTGGCATCAACTAAGTTTTTCTAATGCTTGACACCTATTATATTTTTGTCTAGCTTGGCACCTAAACTTTCTTGGCACCTTTTGTTTCACTCGACTCCTTCTGTTTCACTTGGCACACACTAGATTTTTCATTTGCTCGATACTTACTAATAATCTACTCAGCATGAACTAACTTTCTTGGCACCCACTAATGAATTTAGTCAAATTTTGTAGACAGCTTTGTTACAACTTATTCTTCTAGAGTTTCTAGGTGTAGCCAACCTCTGTATCTTCAAGTCTATTATCAATACATCATTTTACTATTATCTTAACTGATCCTTTTACTTCATTAAAAACTCATAACTCAACCTTTCCCTTAGGTGCTTTTGTTGCATCTTATTGATTAAATCATCTTCATCAATCAACTAAGTGATAGTACTTGGATATTATAAGAAACTGTCATTCCAAAAAATATTAGGTTAGACATCAATGACAAAAAAATGATTGAAAACATTCTTTATCAACAATCTCCTTTCTTCAATAATGATCTTTTCAATCATATGTCAACAATCTCCCTCTTTGAAATTGATGTCAAACCAAACTGATCAACCAAGTTATCAAAATGCTAACTAGGTTAAAATAGTAAGTCAAATGCCAAAAAGAAAACTTTGTATCCAAAATTATTTATTCTATCAATAGCTTTGAATTTATTATGAATCTCTTTCAAAGTATTAGGGATATCTCTTATGTTAATACATTGTCTTCTCCTTTTTGTTCTACTCCCTCTCTGATCTTATCATCCTGATTGATTTTTGTTTATGATGTTTTCTCCCTCTTATTTGCTAAAGTTTCTCCCTTTACACATTTGATCCTATAGATTTGATTAGTTTCTACTATTTCTCCCTCTTTTCTATAGCTTCCCACTTTGATCAGTTTTTGTTATTTCTCCCTCTTTGACAATAATGCCAAAGACATATTGTTTCAGCATCTTATCATATAAGTGTAGCATTTATAGGAACTCCAATTTCTCCCTCTTGTCACCTTGCTTGTGACTTATTTGGAGTTTTAGTATTTTAATTACTTAGGAAAAACCTAAAGTAAGTATCCTCTGCATCAATTTATATTATTTCAGCAATCAACTTATTTGATGTAGGACAGTCTTGTTGTTACTTAAGCAGCCTTGGATAGGGGTATCACCCTAACTTACCTCTAAGATACTCAAATGCATCTTTAGGTAATGGTTTTGCAAAGATGTCAGCAATTTTTTCCTTTGACTTGACATATTCCATCTTCACTTGTTTGTCTTCCACCATTTCTCTTACATAGTGATACTTAATTGTGTTGGTGTAAATAAGTATTCGCTTGTTACACTTACTTAAGTTTACTTAGGTTAATGCATTATTTATTTATTATTTTACATTATTTTATTATTTTTTATTTGTGAGACACTTAGGATTTTGTAAACCTTTTGAGTTGTCATGTTGACAACACAGGAGTACACAACTCTATTTGAGCACATGGTGTCTACAAAACTGTTTTGCGTGTCCCACCTTTGTAGGCTTATCATCTCATCACCACACTTACTTATGTGCTTAATGGAGGATAATCCATATCCATTGGACATGTGCTTGGTTGTATAACACATCATGATGCTAACTTCTATGCATTCTAGAAGCTCTCTTGAGGCCTTTATATTCAAGCACTCCTATTGTACTCTCATGAGACAATTATTGAATACATCATTATTCTGATCATACTCTCTCTCTCTTTGGTCTACTATGTGCTTTTGTTTGAGTTCTTAGTTCCTAGGTGAATTTCACCCTTAGGCAAATTCTTACATGGTATTAGAGAAACTTGGAAATTTTCTCATCACAAGCCGTTCAAGACCTGTTGCTTGCTTCATCACCTCAGCTCAAATCTGGAGTGCTACAGAAATTGAGAGAGTCCAGCGCCAGATCTGACCTCACCATTGTGTCTAGAATGCTGAACTGGTGAAAATTGACTATAAGCATGCCTATCTTGGCCCAAAGTCGACTGTGAGGCAAAAAAAAATTTGCAAATCGAAACTTGGATGCCCGATTTGTGGTATGGGTATGATCATATTTTGCGGATTTAATTGATTTATTTGATCTGCATTTTTTTTCTATAATTTTTGTCATCAAATTTAGCGAAAAAAAAATTTTTTCCCTTTCAGGCATTAGCAGAGAAAATTTTTTGATAGACCTAGGTAGTGAAATCTCGGATCTGCCAATTTGGAGGTTTATTTGTTGTTACAAGAGGTATTTTATCTTAATTCCCCAACCAGACCAGCCCAGCCTGGCCCTGCACACTACCATGTGACAAGCTTCAACACATAAACCCAGTAAGACAATTACCAACCACCGACCACACAATACTTTGGCGAGTTGCCTTTTGTATAAAAATTGTGGCTTTCTCATTATAAACAGCACCCACATACCCCACAGGGTCAATGTGGGATTATTCTGAGGACTCCGATGAACTGGATTTGTAAACTTCGACGAGCTTTGATATAATCTGGCATGGTTTTAACTTTTCCACAAACTTCCTTCCTGGCCCATGAAGACTTTCTCTAGCCCTGCAAGTTGGTTCTTTTCTCGTTGCTTCTGCTTTTTCAAGCACACAAAACATGCAGGCAACGCTGTCAAATAAAACCCAGCCGTAAACATATATTTTTAGGCAGTTTCAAACTTAGCCCTGGCCCCTGCAAACATTCTTGGTGACTATTACATCACTCTTTTTTAGACTCCAGCACGTGTCAATATTCTGGCATCCACTGCAGATTTAGGCAGCATTTGAAAAAAATTGACTCAGCCTGCCACGTCTGTTGTTTAACATGCAAGCAGAGAACATGGGACTGCCACATCACCAGTGGAACCCATCTCTACCATGTCAGCATAGGTTTTGCCACATCATTGATGTACAGTCAATTTTTTCGTACAGTATGGATGCTGACTTAGCCTACCACGTCAGCCCATGCGCTAATTTTTTTCTAACGCAATAATTTTTTTGTTTTAAATTTGATGCCTATCTGAACATCATTCCTAGGCATTTTCCAACTGCTTTGACAATCGTTTGATTGTCAAATTTAGACGCATAGTTTCTCCTCTAGACCCCTCTCTAGATTGCTTTTCAGATTGGTAGCCTGACTTTGCGAGCTGATATCTTAGACATCCGAACTCTGATTCAGGTGCAATTTTTTTTTAAATCAGGTAGAATTTCCTAAGTTTTCCAGTGGTGGTGTTTTTTTCTAGTTTTGGTGCACAAATTTTGTAGAATTTACATTTTTTGGCAATTGTACCTACATAATCCTACCTTTTGAAACTTCAAAGGCTCTATACGGGCACATCTGGTCACTTTTCAGGTTCTATTTTTTTTGAAAGTGCATGTTTTTTCATCTACTTTCCAAATTTGAAGTTAGATTCTAGGGTTGTGTGGACCAATTTCTCACTTTTAGAATTAGGCCTTCTTTAGCATTGTAATGCTTTGATTCTTTTCAAAATTGTTGTAAAACTAAGCTACAGTACTTAAGTGACAGATTATAGCCTTATAAGGTAGTTGTAAAAGAAAAATCAGAAAGTCCACTTTGTTCATTTTGCCAAGTGGCCCATTGTAAACGCACTACTTATAAAGTGCCAAAGCATCTTTTTTGGGGGGGGTCTTTTCATTGAGTGAAAAGGGGGGGGGGGGGGGGGGGGGGGGGGTGTACTATGTTTTTGTGTCTCTTTCTTGTGCTCTTTTCATTTTTGCAACATGGGTTTTAAATGTCCTCCTCTAACTTCATGCAACTATTCTACATGGAAAGATATTGCATGGAGTAGATTAATGGAAAAAGGATATAGTTTATATGTTGATGGTACAATCACTAAACCTACTGATGCTAAAGAACTCATTGATTGGAAAAGACAAGACCAACAAGATTTAGGTGTAATTAGGAGTTGTGTACATGGGGATCTTCTCTTTCACATTAAAAATTGTTCAGAATCTAAGGAAGCTTGGGATAAACTTGAACAGTTGTATGGTAAAGTGGATGAAGAAAAGGGATTTCAGATTGAAGATGATCTACTTCTCTTGGATCCTAAAAATTATGACACAATTCAGGATTACATTATTAAAGTCAATGAGTATAGGGCACTTCTAAAAGATTGTGGAAATCCCATAAAGGATGATAGGTTGATTCATCACATCCTGAAGAAGCTACCTTCTGAGTATGCCAACTTTGTTTTGAGCTTTAATACTCATAGGTTGACCATGGGATCTGCTTACCAGAAGCCTTCATTTGATGGATTTGCAGACATGTTGATTGTTGAACAATCTCACTTGGTGGATTTTGGACTTCTCAAGTTATCTAAGACCAAAGCCTTGGTGGCTAGTGATGCTCAAAAATCTAGTCAAGGGGGAAAAAGTAACAACAACAAGAAGTAGTGGAAGTAGAAAACACAATCTGAGACACAACATGACTCCTCTCAACAAGGCGATTCTTCTTCAAACAAGAAGGGAAGTAATGAAAAGAAGGACAAACTCTTTTGTGCATACTGCAAAAAGCCAAATCATGACCAGCATCATTGCAAGACAAAAAGAATGGATGAGTTAGAAAATCTACTCAAGAAGAACAAGATTCAAGTGCCAGGTACTTCCAAGGATTCTACTCCTACCTCTTCAAAAGGTAAAGGTCAAGCACTTATGGCAAACACAAATTCTTCTTCAGAATGGATACTTGACTCTGGTGCCTCTTACCACATGGGTTCTTCAAGGGAAGACTTTTCTTCATTGAAGCAGTCAAAGGTACCACACATCTTTATGGGAGATGATGTTAAGATGGAAGTTGAAGGAAAAGGACATGTTGAAATGAAAAATGGGGAATTCAAAGATGTTATCTACGTTCCAAATCTAAGCTCCAATCTCCTATTAGTTTACCAAATCACTCACCTTGGAGATGGTCATAAGGTTGAGTTCCTTCTAGATTCAGTGATGGTGTGAAGTCTACAAGATGATTCATTGGTAGCACTGGGGAAAGTCAATGATGAAAAGAGGTTATACTCCTTCTCCCACTTTGTGCCTAAGAGTCCTTCCCAAGCCTTGTTAACTCACTCTACTTTAAACATCAACTTATGGCATGAGCGGTTTGGACACCTTGACTTTCACTCTCTTCAGCAACTTTTCTCAAAATGCATGGTTAAAGGTCTACCTAATATCAACTTTTCTAAGGGAGAATGTTCATCTTGTTCAATGGATATGAATCTCAAGGAGAATTATGATAAACGGAAGTCTTCTCAAGCTCCATTTGTTCTTCAACTAGTTCACATGGTATTAGCAAGACCCTTTGCAGTGACTTCAGTCAGCCAAGGCCACTACATACTCATATTTGTCGATAACTTTTTGAGATTCACTTGGGTCTTCTTCCTTCATCACAATAATGAAGTAGTTCATAAGCTTCAAGACTTCAAGACTCATGTTGAACACAAGTCAAGGAAAGCAATCAAAGTACTAAGGGTGGACAATAAGAATAGATATGTTGACAGAAGACTTAAGAACTTTTGCAGAATTGAGGGGATTGATCTTCAAAACTCATCAGCATTCAATCTACACAAGATAGATGTTGCAGCTATGAGGATTAGGACTCTCAAGACCATGGCAAGTTGCATACTTAATGCCAAGTCTCTTGATCCTACATTAGAAGTTGAAGCCATTATCAGTGCTACTCACATACTTAACAGGTCTCCTCATCCAGCCTTAGATGGAAAAACTCCTTTTGAGGCATGGTGTGGAAAAAAACCAATTGTGAGTCACCTTATAGTCTTTAGTTGTCTAGCATGGGCAAACCTTTCTTCTAGGAATTGTAAGGCACGGGCACCTAGGCCTTGTACTCTCATCGGTTATGAAGACAATGTGAAGGCTTACAGACTTATGGATCTAGAGACACATGAGATTTTTGTGGAGAAGGATGTACATTTCAAGGAAAGTTCACTGAGCTTATCCTCTACTCCTCTTCACACTTCATACATAGTGGAAACTGATAGTGACACCAGTGATAGTGCTTCAATAGGTTCAGACATGTGGGGTTCTATCGACAGTTGCAATGAGAGGTCACATCAATCTAGTCCATGTGCTTATATTGCCATAGTGAAAGGTCCATCACAGCATGGTACATCTCATCTTCCAGCTCTAGCTTTAGTTGACTTGGGAGATAGACTTGAGGACATACATCTTCCCATTGATGATGATTCTTCTACAGTTGTTGCGAGGGCTCACTCTAACCCTCATGTCCATTCTCTACATGATCAATCTACATAGTTTGGTGTGATTGTGGATACTTATGAATAGCAATTAGTGGAGGTCTCTTTGTTAGTTGAGGAGATAGATGGTTCAGTGGAATAGGTTCAGCAGGCATCCTTGCCATATCTACATTCATTATTTTTAGCACAGTTGGAAGGGGTGAACTTCAGAATTAGTACAGGGATACTTGAGCAGGTTTCAAGGCCACTATACATCTTCAGGACTGTACCTTTTCCTTTTTTTCTTCCTAAGGGGAGGAACCCATTTCTGCATTCTTGGACCAACTTCTTCATTGGAGTAGATTTCACTTGTTGGCATTCTTCTTTTTGGGGGGGAGCCTATTCTATCTCTCTTCCTTCTCTTATTCTCTTATGTATATATTGGATGTATGTCGTAATGGGGGGGGGGGGGGGGGGGGGGGGGTCTTGATTACTCCATCCATCAATGCATCCTTATTTATCTCTCTTTTTGGGGGAGGTTTTTTCCCATGAGGTTTTCCCTCTTTCCCCACTTTATGGGAGATTGCATTGCATTATGTACATGGGTACCTAACATGGCCTAGTAGCCGGGACCCATTATGCATCTTCATCCTAGTTTGTACACTTAAGGGCATTCCCCTAAGTTACACTTAAGGGGGGGTGTTGGTGTAAATAAGTATTCACTTATTACACTTACTTAAGTTTACTTAGGTTAATGCATTATTTATTTATTATTCTACATTATTTTATTATTTTTATTTGTGAGACACTTAGGAGTTTGCACACCTTTTGAGTTGTCATGTTGACAACATAGGAGTATGCAACTCTATTTGAGCACATGGTGTCTACAACACTATTTTGTGTGTCCCACCATTGTAGGCTTATCCTCTCATCATCGCACTTACTTCTGTGCTTAATCAAGGATAATCCATATCTGGTGGACATGTGCTTGGTTGTATAACACATCATGATGCTAACTTCTATGCATTCTAGAAGCTCTCTTGAGGCCTTTATATTTAGGCACTCCTAGTGTACTCTCATGAGACAATTATTGAATACATTTTTATTCTAATCATACTTTCTCTCTCTTTGGTCTACTATGTGCTTGTGTTTGAGTTCTTAGTTCCTGGGTGAATTTCGCCCTTAGGCAAATTCTTACAAATTGCAATGTGCTTTGTTTTGGCATGCATCACAAGATTTTTTGATATGTTGATGTCACTTGTGTTATCACAATAGAGTATCATTGGTTTAGTTATCTCTTCCTTCATACCTTTCAACAAGTGCTTGTTTCATACAATATTGGTGTAGTTGATTGCAGCAACAACATACTCAACTTCAATTGTGGACTATGAGGTACAACTTTTCTTTTTGCTAGTCCAAGTGACTAATATTATACCTAAAAAGAGTGCTCCTCCACTGGTACTTTCTCTATCATCTATCTTACCTCCCCAATCTACATCAGTGTAGGCATTCAACTCAAAATTTTCAGTCCTCTTGTAGTATAAACCAAAGTCATATATTCCTTTTAGGTACCTCATTATTCTTTTTACTACCGTAAGATGATTTTCTCATGGGTTTGCAAAAAATCTTGCCACTATTCCAATAGATAATGCAATGTTTGGTCTACTATGTTCAACATATTATAACTTTCCAATCATTGATTTGTACATTATCTGATTTACTTCTGCTGACTCATCATTCTTGGATAACTTATGTCCTATTACCATTGGTGTACTAACTAGTTTTGAATCCTCTAAGCCAAATGTTTTGAGTCTCTCCCTGATATATTTTGATTGAGCCACAAATATTTCATATTTCAATTTATGTACTTGCAATCCAACAAAGAATTTGATTTCTCCAAACATTGACATCTCAAACTCATGTTTCACCTGATCAGCAAAATCTTTGCATAGTGCATCTTTTCCCCCAAATATTATATCATCAACAAAAAACTTAGATATCAAAATGTCTTTACCTTTTTCTTCCTTGATATATAGGTTTTTGTTGTCATCTTTTCTCTCAAATCCTATCTTCACAAGACATTTGTAAAGTCTCTCATACCAAGCTCTGGGTGCTTGTTTCAAACCATAGAGTGCTTTATGTAGTTTGCAAACCATATCCTTGTTGTCATCAACGAATCCCTCTGGTTGTTCTATATAGACTTCCTCTTCTAGCATATCATTTAGAAAAGAAGACCTTACATCCATTTGGTAGACTTTAAAACCTTTGTAGGTAGCATATGTAAGTAGAGTTCTTACTCCTTCTATCCTTGCAACAAGGCCAAATGTTTCCCCATAGTCCAATCCTTCTTCTTGTGCATAACCTTTATAGACTAGTCTGGCCTTATTTCTTGTGATCTCACCATTTTCATCTAGCTTTTTCCTAAATACCCACTTGGTACCAATCACATTCTTATCAGTTAGGCTTGAAACTAAAGTCCAAGTTTTGTTCTTCTCTATCTAATTAATCTCTTCATCCATAGCTTTGCACCAAACATCATCTAGTAGTGCATCTTTCACTATTTTGGGTTCAATTTTTCTTAGCAAACATGATTCATTTCTTAGTTTGTTCCTTGTCATTGGTCTGGCTTCCTTGTCACCAATTTTTTTTTATTAGGGTGATGTCTTCTCACATACTTGGATAACCTTGGTTTTGTCCTTGTTTCCATGTTTGATCTTGTAGCTTCAGAGTCACTATGCACATCTCTTTCAGGTAGCTTTGCATCTCTTTCATTTGTACTAATTTTAGAGTCAAAATATGCATCATCTTCATTCTAAAACTTGGATTTTGAATGCAACTCGACATTCACTGGTCGTGACTTGGCTGATACTGAAACTTGTTACTAATTCCCAACTTGATTGGCAGCTTCTTCTTCAGTAGGCATTCCATCATAGAAGTATACAAAGGATCTGTACTCTTCTAGTTTCTTGAATTCATCAACTTGAACTTCTATATGCTCATCAAAGTTTACATTTTCACTCTCCACAATTTTTTTAGTGTTAGTATTTAAACACTTATATGCTTTACTTCTAGTGGAGTATCCAAGGAATATGCCTTCATCACTCTTTGCATCAAACTTTCCATTTCTAGAATCTTTACGAATATAGAACTTACAACCAAATACTTTGAAATATTTTGCATTGGGTGAGTGACCATACCATAATTTAAAAGGTGTTGCATTTGTACCCTTCTTGATTTGTACTTGATTCAAGGTGTAGACAACTATACTTCCAGCTTCTCTCTAGTACTTTAGAGCAACATTCTTTTCCATCATCAATGTTTCGGCATAGTCTATCACTGATCTCTTTATTCTCTTTGCAATTCCATTCTATGGGGGAGTTCTAGGTGCTGATGTTTGTCTCTTAATTCCTTTGTCATTGCAAAATGTCTCAAATTTTTTTGATGTGAACTTTCCTCCTCTGTTTGATCTCAGAAGCTTCAAATTCTTCCTTTTTTCCTTCTCAACCCTAGCCAAATACCACTTAAACATTTTAAGAGCATTAGATTTTTTTCTTTAAGAACATGATAGTCATCATTCTAGAGTAGTCATCAAAAAATAGCATTATATATTTGTCTCCTTTGTAGCTTTGCACTTTTATTGGGCCACATAAATTAGGATGGACTAACTCTAGTACTTCTTTGGAAGTATAGGCTTTTGTTTTGAAACTTGACTTTGTCATCTTTCCTAGCTGACATTATTTGCACATTGTATTGTCAAGCTTCTTCAGTTTGGGCAAACCTCTGACTTTCTTCATTCTGTTGATGTTAATCAGATTATCAAAGTTGACATGACATAGTCTTTTATGCCATAGCCATGCATCATCAAATCTTACAATGATATAGGAAGCATCCTCCATATCTAGGTAAAATAGATTACTCCTAGTTTGGTCTCATTTTCCTATCAAATTTCCATCAGTGTCATAGATTTTGGCAGTTTTGTTTCCAAATTCTATTTTGCATCCTACATTGCCTAACTATGACACACTCAGCAGATTGTAGTTCAATCCTCCAACATAATATGCATTATCACATGAAATTTTTTCTATAAGCTTAATGGAACATTTTCCTTCGATTAGACATGGAACATCATTTCCAAATCTAACACTATTTCCATAATATTGAGTAAAAGTAACAAACTTACTTTTGTCTCTTGTCATGTGATGTGAGCACCCACTGTCTATGATCCACTTGTCATTCTTGTTTACATAGGTTACCAATGTTGTTGCCTCATCTTCATCTGACTCATCATTCATGGCTACATAGATTACCTCATCATTATTTTCATTAGAATCCTCTTCTTCAATAATGTAGCACTTTTTTCCTTTGTCTTTGTAATCTATATTATCATCTTCTCTACTATTCTTGTGCTTGTTTCCTTCTCTGTAGTTCTTTTCCTATGTGCACCTTGCAACAATATGTCCTACTTCATTGCAATTAAAAAAAATGATAGGAATCTTACCTTTGAATTTACCTTTGCCTTTGTGAAATCTTCTAGCCAACAATGCTTCCAATTGTTCCACATCTTCTTCATCTATATTGTTGTCACTGGATGCATATTTTATCTTTCTTCCCTTCTTCTTTGGTTTCACTTCTTCAATATATTTCAACAATAGTTTGGCCTTGAAAGTAGATTCAAGATTCTCAGGTTTGTAGTTATCAAAGTTGGATAACTCAAATGTAGTAAGTCTTCCCACTATACCTTCAAGAGTTAGCTTGTTTCCTGGTATGCATCATAACTCTTAGATGGTTGATACTCTAATAGCATATATGGGGAGCAAGGTTCTTAAGAATTTGTTGTTGATAGTATCATCATCTAAATGATCACCCAAACTTCTTAGTGCACTTACTACTTCCTTTATTCTAGAGGAATATTGAGAAATGTTCTCACCTTCCTCCATTCTCATGTCATCAAACTTTCCTCTAACACTTTCTCTTTTTTCTCTTTGGACATTCTGATCTCCTCCATAAATATCTATCAAGGCTTTCCACATCTTGAATGCAGTGTTACATCCATTGATGTCATCAAATTCAACATAGTTGAGGTCAGAGGCAATCTCTTGCATTGCTTGATTGTGCTCCTTCTTTTTCTTCATATCTTCTACAGTAGGGACTCCAGTTGGATCAACATGTTCCACTTTGATTGAGGTTTGTGCATGATCACCTATTGCCCCAAGGTGCAGCTTCATTAAACTTTTCCATGTAGCAAAGTTATCTCTGTTGAGTTTGAGAACTTCTCTCTTAGACATCTTGATCTTTTCTACTTCTAGTACCTTTAAACCAAATCAGTAGATGGCTCTGATACCAATTTTTAGAAATTCTTCAAAATAACTAAGAGGGGGGCTGAATCAGTTATTCAAGGTCCAAATGCCTTGATAAAACTTTTTCGCTAAGTATAGTGAGCCCATTTAAACTAACCATGCATCCAAGCTAAACATTCTTCTTAGCAAGTTACTGATAAATCAACATGCAAAAATAAGACATGAAAGATCAACACATAGTTAAACTCACAAATTTGCCTAGCCTTCAGTCTCTATAGCTCTAATAGCTTGTCCTCCTTTCAAGATTTGTCTCCTTATGTCTCCATGCTCGTTTTGCCAATGCAATCACTTATGTGGTCACCTATCAAAGCAAAGTCACTATACTATGTTCCTCCCTCTCGATGCCTTCTCCTTGACACCACACACTCTCTCTAACCACTCTTGCTTCTTGACCTATAACTCCTTAAATATAAGTTTGGAATACTTTTTTTACTCTAATCTTTTTGCTCTTATTTTTTGTTCGAATGGATTAGGTAAGATTCAATGAATCTACCCCTTATCTTGTTTCTTCTAGAAACATCATGTAAAATCCACCTATATTCACCCAAAAAATGGTTTACCTAGAATTCTGTACCACCAGCTCATCATCCTTATCTTGCATCTTGTTACAAAATTCAAGGTAACAAACTTGTCAGTTTAGATCTAGTGAATCTTTGACTTTTCAAATAATGCAACAGTAACACTATTGAATTTTTGATGTTCGACACATACTGAGTTACTCGACATCAAGTAATTTTTTCTAATGTGTTGGTAAACAGATTTTTTCTTTTTATCTTTTGTGAAATTATGACTCTTAATGCCTAAATTATGAACAATATCTATTCACAACAATTGAAAAGCCATTTTATGGTTATCGGCTTTTCTCTGAATTGGTAGGTACAGCTCCCTATATGAATGATATTCAAAGAATTATATTTGTTCCTCCTATCTAGTTTAGGGTATGTTCTTGACCTGAGAATAGCAGATGTATAACCAAGTTAGACTTAGACAAGACCTAACTCAGGCAAGTTTGAGTTCTAAGCATTTAATTATTTTTGTGTATTCACAATCTTATGAATTCACAAAACCTTTAGATATCTAACTACGAAAACTTGAAGCTAAACTATTGCTATTAATTAATTATACTAAAGTTTCCTCTTTGAATGAACAATAAAAATGTTTATTACATTCACTCACTGTATTATGAAAAAGAGAAGTAAAACTCTATTTATTCCTCGTTCCAATTCCAAACATTTGAGGAAAACAATAATTTCAAAAATTCTACAAAACAAAAAATAATTGATATTGAGTGCTCTCAGTTGTCTCTGCAACAAAAAGCATCTCACACCAAAAATTTTCCAACCTTTGATTCACCATTAAATTTCATACATATAGGATTTGAGAGATGATCGTTACAATAGGAATATCAATCGGTTCATCTTCTCAGATGACAAATGGCAAGATACCAGTTTGTCGGATTTCAAAATTTACAAAAATTTGTAACATTTACATCAGAAAATAGAAAAGGGGTATTGAATAAGTCATTTAGACTTCTTTCCCTTTTTAGTTTTTGCCCTATATGTTCTGGCAGCCACTATAATTGGGATCATCTCCTCGTGACTAGGCACATGTACATTGGTGAATCTTAAGAGCCACTTTGAATGCTCTCAAGCCAACTCCTTTACTATACCCAGCTAACTTGTCAACTCTCTAGCTACCACATGTATGCATCCACTGAGTGTTTGCAACTCTACTACTCTGTTTTGACTGCTTGAAGTCATCCCAGATAGATTATTCAAGTATGTGGAGAAGTTATTCTTCATTGCCTCTATCCCAATGAGAGCCTTTTCTTGCCCACTCCTTTGTGGATCTATGTGTAACCCTTGCATGAGTGCAAATGCTCTATCTTGGATCTTCTTCACCTTTTCCTTTGTTTCTTTCAGTCCTTCCTCTGCCTCTTGAATCATTTCCTACTTGAATTGCATGTTCTGAAGCCATTCAAACAGAGGCTTAGTCCCCTTCTTCAAAATATTCACTTCAATTGCCTCTTTTGCCTTCATTTGAATGACCATATTTAGGAGAGAAACACATTCATCGCAACTTGCCTTTTCTGCACCCAAAGTGTTGTGATTAGAAGTAATATTATCCTTCTCAATTTCTAACCGAAGGATAACATTTCCAATCTGATCAATCAGAATAGTTCCATCTGTACTGAGCTTCTCAATCCATTCTTTTTCAATCTGGCCAAAATGTCTATCCTTTTGGAGTTGTGAGATGAAGGCTTGCACTTCTTCTGTAGTAGGGTTCTCAGTAGCAGGCACACCAGTAATGGTTGCCAATGGAACAACTAGTTGCCTGATGAATCTTTTCAATTCCTCAATCTCTGCTTTCATTCTAATTTTTGATAGTTTGAGGTCCTCTAGTTATTCCTCTATCACCTTATTACTCAATCTCCATAGGCCCACTTTCATATCATGCCTAGCTTCCCTGAGATCAATTGAATGTAGAGTGAAGTCTTCTAGCATCATATCTTCAATTCGCCTGGCCTTGTTTGGTTTTGCTACCTCTAGAGTTAAGTGTACTATGTCTGGATCTTGTCCTAAAATTTACAAGGTCTTCTGCTTTTTAGCTTTCACCATGGCAAATCTTGAGCGAACCGCTTGGGATACAACATCTTTCCTTTTTCTCTTCTTTTCCAAAGTATCCTCGAGCCAATTTTCTGTACTAATCACTTTGGAGGCTGTTTGAAGTGACTCAATGCTGAACATCTTCTTCTTCACTGGAGTATTGTTGTTGTAGTTGCAAAAAAGGGGGTCTTGGGATTCTGAGAAAGAAGCTGAGATGAACTTAGAGCTTTTTCTTCTTTTTGGGCTTTCTTTGTAACTTCATCAAAATTAGTAGATTCGCTACTACTACTTTTATCATCTTCGATCTGTACTATTTGAATAGGAGAACCAGTGGGCTTTAAAAGAGGAGCACTTACAGATGGTGTAGGGTTGTGATGAGGGGATAAGACAAGGGCAGCATGAAGAGATGGAGTTGGAGAAGCTTGAGGAGATGGGGGAAGAGTAGCATGTGGAGGTGATATTGGAGTGAGAGATCCATCTCTCCATTCCTTTGTTTCTTTTTTAGCTTCAGCTTGAGTTCTGATTACTGGTAGCAATCCACCTTGACAGGTTGGGGCTATTGGAACATTCCTCTCTGGGGGTTGATCACCTTCGCCTATAGATTGAGGTGTAGCTTGAGCAGCTATGGCAGTAGCACCGGGAATGGCACTCTGAGGGGAAGTTGTGGTAGCTGTAGATGTGGAGGCTTGAGTAGTTTTACTCCTACTCTGGCTTTTCTTAGTTGTCCATTCAACCCACTTCCCAGTCCTTTTGATTATTCTTACCATCATGACATCAAAATCTTCTACTATGTCAACATATGGTTCAAAACTTATGGCATTATTCCTCAACATAGTCAAATATGTATTGCTATACATATTTTGACCATCATCCTCCAGTCCCTCCACGTCTAAATTTATACCATATGTCTTTACCTGATCAATTGTAAATCTAGCAAAGGCACGATCTCAACTCTCTAGTTCATCTTTACAATCTGCCTAGTAATCCTCCATGGTTGTTACACGTTTGATCACACTTCTAATCTAGAGCACATCCCTAGCCTACCCATTAGGATCAAATAGGGGCCTTACTGCTTCATACTCTTCCAATTTGTATTTACTCTCAAATGCTTTGAGTATATTCTTTGCATCTGATCTAGTTTCACAACTGTATGCTCCAACTTTTATAGGGGATTCATACCCTTTCTTCTTCAGGTTGGCACTCAACACGTTCACTTGTATTGCTTGCCTCATGATGTCCATGAGCATGATCATATCATCTGGATACCTGGGCAGCTTCAATGGGAATCCATCGAATGCTGCAAGATGCAAATAAGAAAATGATGAGAACTGGATGAAGTAATTGCCAAATTGGCTAATGATCACTATCACTTCTAGGCTGAATCTTCACTCCAGGTGCCCCTATAATTCCCTGCAAATCCTCATGGTGAATGCATCATTTACCCGGATGTATTCTGCATAACTATTCTGTAATTACAAGCATGGATAAAACTCGTAACTTTTTACATTATCAGGGAAATCTTCAATCGTAGGGAGTCTCGGCCATAATTGAAGACAAGCCAACATGTATATCAAGAATGAGTACATATAAAAAGAATTATAAAACTTAGCTGCACTGAGAGCCCTAGAGAAGCTGTTCACTAACCTCATGCACCCAATCAATATACTATGTGTCTGAGCAAATAACTTGCACCAAAAAGAAGTACTGCTCTACAAAATTAAAAGCTTCTACCTCACCTTTGAGTCGATGCAATAGAACCAAAATATCAAAAAAATTTGGTTTGGGGTTCGTGCTGAAGAGAGTTTTAGGGACTTTACTCTTGGCCCCCATTGGCTTCTGAAACCAAGACTGCATGATCTCCTTCCTCCAAACCATCTTTTTCGATGACTACTCGAACACGGCTCCACTCATCATCAAATCAGAGAACTCCTCCCATTCTGGAATTCATAAGCAATTCACCACTGATTGTTAATCAATTGAAATCAACACTGTCTGATCAGGCAGTAGAATCTGCCTTATATCTGGGTTGTAATGATTGATGCATTCTAAAATCAACTCTGGGGCTTGTACTGCTATAGGGAACCCAGCTGCTTCTACTAATCCGCTTCCCCAAAGTTTCTCTATTATGGGGTGGATTGGTTTTTCTCTCAATCTCCTTTGAAAATCATGCATATCATAGAAATGAAGTGAAGTATCTGTGAAAGTTGACCATTCTGACCTAATTCCACCCAATCCATCAAACCCTGCGAATCTTGTTGCCATTTTATTTGATGTATTATAGCAAAAACTCAAATATTTATAGCTGACACAAGATGCCAATTCTATATTTGAAAAATACTTGAAAACACTATCCAATGCAACAGTATAACAGTAAGACGGTAGTTTGAAAGTCTGTTACTTGACTCTTTATAGAATAAACCCAGATTTGCCCGTTGAATTTCATAAATTGTGCCACACGAGTGGAATTAAGAGTAAATCTGTTGGATTGGTAAATATAAAGGTTATAATGGATTTATCTTTGTCTTTTCACTATTTCCATTGGCTTCAACTGTAATTTTCATTAGTTACTAGTTTACTTTCCATTTCACCTATCTTTCGAAAAAACAAGAACAGAGTACTTCCTAGGGCGAAATTCACTTACCTCAATTATGCTTGCAAACACCCCATCAATTCACTAATTTGCTTCTATTTACTTGTCCAAAATAATCTGAAATCAATTCATATGTTTACCATGCTCGCAGGAATGATTTTTCCCCAAATACAGAAAATGGCCTTCGAGGGTAGAAAACCCACAGTGGAGAAACAGATTTTTGATTTTCCCTTTTAACTTTAGGTTTTACCTTTCAATCCAAAGTACTTTAATTTTTTTATAAAAAAAAAACTCTGAGAAATATAAAAGAGGCTTCGCAGGTGAAAAATGGGGTCCACTTGGTAACTATATTTTTCCATTTGGGCCTTTGCAGAAATTTCAACTCTTGGTTCAAAATCCGTCAGAGGAGAAGCCACTTTGAAATTTTCTACTAATGCTTATCCCGCTCATCTTAATGAGCTTTGAGTAATTTTTTCTATGCAAACTCGATGATATTTGAATTATCTAACCATTAGGCAACTTACATACCCTTGTTTTAGTCTACCAGTAGTAGCTATGGATCTCTGCGGAGTTTTACCTTCTAGGTGCAAAAACCCACAATGGAGAAGAAGAAACCTATTTTTCTGCGACTATTCATTATTTTAAGCCCCCGAAAAACATAAAATTGACTTCAAAAGTGAGGGGTGGAGACCATTTTCTTTCTCAAATCCTTTACATAGGACTTTTCAAAAAACTAATTACTGACTTCGAAGTCTGCCACGGAGAAGCTCTTTTCTGGTTTTTTGCTGATGCTTATCTTGATCATTTTCCAAGCTTTAAAATGGTTCTCACCGTCAGATCATGATGTCACTTGAACGATCTTTTCTTATCAAGATCCCCTTTACTTTAAGGAGGCTTACAAATAGCTTTTGCCAATCTTTGTGAAAATTTGCCTTTGGGGTGCGAAAACCCGCCAAGGAGAAGCCGGAACTTGATGTTTTGCCGATTCAATTTTCTCTAACTCCAGATCAAATGAGCTACATGGAAATCAAAAGATGTAGCACAAATTGATAATATCCATCAAGGATGGCTCTAAACTACCCCTAAGACTCATGACAACCAAGAAATACCCACCCGGGCTAACTATGATATGGGAGAAAGGAAAAGATGAAAGTCTAATGGAGAAACTCAACACCCTAAGAAGAAAGACCTAGTGACCTGACTTGACAGAACATGACATTAGTTTACTCTCCACTATGCAAAAATTTGTATATGGTGGAAAGGTGGGGCAACATGATGCTCGACACCTATTACTTTTTTGTCTAGCTTGGCACCTAAACTTGCTTGGCACCTTCTGTTTCACTTGCCTCCTTCTGTTTCACTTGGCACACACTAGATTTTTTATTTTTTTGACACTTACTAATAATCTACTCGGCATGAACTAACTTTCTTGGCACCCACTAATGAATTTAGTGAAGCTTTGCAGATAGCTTTATTACAACTTATTCTTCTAGAGTTTCTAGGTGTAGCCAACCTCTGTATCTTCAAGTCTATTATCAATACATCATTTTACCATTGTCTTAATGGATCCTTGTACTTCATTACAAAACCATAACTCAACCTTTCCCTTGGGTTTTTTTGTTACATCTTATTGATTAAATCCTCTCCATCAATCAACTAAGTGATAGTACTCGGATCTTATAAGAAATTGTCATTCCAACAAATAGCAGGTTTGACATCAATGAGAAAACAATGATTGAAAAAAATTCTTTATCAATAATCTCCCTTCTTCAATAATGATCTTTTCAATCATATTTCAACAGATAATTGGTTGTAATTCATAGAAAATACTTTCATTATCAAATATTAAGATGGTAAGCTGATTGGAATAGGAACAAGATCCAGACATAATGTATTTTAGTTGAATCCTACTGAGAGAACATGTTTGGTTGAAAAAGTGGATAACAATTGGTTATAGCATAGGAAGTTTTTTCATATAAACTTTGATAACATTGTGAAGGTTAGTAGCACATTCGCAATTAGATATCTACCTAAGATAATAAAGCCTAATAATATTGTTTGCAAAGAATGTATCTTGGCTAAGCAAAAGAAGATATCATTTCCCAGCAAAAAGTTCACTACTATAGAGAAGCTAGAGATTGTTCGCACAAATTTGAGTCGCCCCTCAAGGAAAAGAAGATTCTATGGAGAACTATATTTCATTATTTGTGTTGATGATTTCACTAGAATGATGTGGGTAACATTCCTTAAAGAAAAATTTGATGCATTTGAGAAGTTTAAAACATTGAAGAATAGAGTTGAGATTGAATCTAGTGTTAAGATAAAATGTTTGAGATCAGATAGAGGAGAGTTTACCTGTAGAGATTTTAACATGTTTTGTGAAGAGAATAGAATCAAAAAATAGTTGTCTTCACCCAAGAGTCCTTAGCAGAATGGGATTACTAAAAGAAGAAATAGATTAGTAGTAGAGGTAGCAAGAGCAATGATGTTGAGAATGATGTATCTAAGACATCTTAGAGAGAAGCAATTAATACAGTAGTGTATATTATGAGTAGAGTACATATTAGAAAAGATATGGATAAGACCCCTTGTGAATTAGGGTTTGGTCATTCACCCTTAGTAAAGTATATCAGAATCTTTGAAGAAAATGTTATATAAATAGAGATGATGATATTGGTAAGTTTGATCCAAGAAGTAATGAAGCTATGTTTCTCAGTTATTTATTGAAAAGTAAAGCTTACAGATGTTTTAATCCTAGAACTAAGACAATAGGTGAATGCACAAATATAAAAGTTGATGAAAATTTTGGAATTAAGGAAAAGATGATGGATTACAATTTTGGGGAAAAAGATAATACTAGAATTGTTAGATAGAATGTAGAGGTTTTCTTTGAGACTAATAACGATCTACAGAATAAGAGGCAAATTATTGAGAAAAGAAGAGAAAGATCTAAACCAAGAGAAGAAGTAAGAGTTGAGTTAGCAACTCCTACCTCTAACATGAATCTAACAAAGAATCACCCTCTAGAGAAAATAATTAGAAGCAAAGACAAAGGAGTGATGACAAGGAACAAAGTTAATGAAGAGATATGTTTGATCTCTCAAGTTTAACCTAAGAGAACACATAAATAATGTAAGGATGATCATTGGATTCAAGCAATGAAGAATTAGATCAGATTTTGAAGAATGAAACATGGGAATTAGTTCCAAGACTTAAAGATAAGAATGTTATTGGAACCAAATGGGTATTCAAAAACAAGATGAATGAACAAGGTGAAGTTGTAAGAAACAAGGCTAGACTTGTGTGCAAAGGATATTTATAGCAAGAAGGAATAGACTATGAAGAGACGTATACCCCTATAGCTAGAATGGAAGCAGTAAGAATGTTCCATGCCTATGTAGCAAATAAGAAATTCAAAGTGTATCAAATGGATGTCAAATCAGCCTTCCTAAATAGAGAACTTGAAGAAAAAGTATATATTGAGCAGCCTAAAGGTTTCCCTCTAATAGAAGAAGAAGATATGGTGTGAAGACTAAATAAAGTTTTATATGTTGTAAAGCAAGCACCTAGAACCTGGTATGCAAGGTTGGACAATTATTTGGAAAAGCTTGGATTTTCTAAAGGTACAATAGATAGTAACTTGTATTTCAAAGAAATAGAGAATAGACTACTGATAATAGTAATATTTGTTGATGATATATTAGTTGGAGGTAATGATGAAGCAAGTGATAAATTTTCTAAAGAAATGAAAAATGAGTTTGAAATGAGTATGACTAGAGAAATGACATTTTTCCAAGGTTTGCAGATTGTATTGAATAGTGAGGGCATATTTGTTTCATAAGTGAAGTATTTGAAGAACTTGTTGAAGAGATTTGGCTTGGAAAGTTGTAAGCTTATTGGTGTTGGAAATATATGTGATATGCTAAGTTATTGAGAAGGGAGGGGTGAATCAATAACCAATAAAACTTAATGCTTAATTAGAAATTAATCCTTCATGTGTATTCTAATCTAATTACATGCATGAGAAACTAAAAATATTAAAGCATTCATAACACTTTTGACACACAATTTGGTGACCCAAAAACCTTCCAAATATAAAGTAAAACTAGGTTGGGGATGATACCCACAACCTTTAGTACTATAGTATAAAGTTGGCCTATTAAGACTTACAATGATCACTTCTGATGATCTACCCTATTAGGAGCAATAAAGGCTACTAGGTCCACCTTGCAAAAGGATTTACAAACATACAATAAAGTATGCACTTGGTAAAAAGATTGACAAAAGATTGTTAAGTCTACCTTGTGAAAGGATTTGACTGATCCACCTATTAGGATGAATTAGTAGCTAATCTTTGATCTACAACTTAGTTTTTTGAATGAGATTCCTTTGAATTTAGTAATCACCTTACTGCGATAGATAAATCTTTTCTACTCCTTATACTATTGTAGCCTTTTTAATTTGCTCTTTTGCTCTTCTCTACTAATTACATTACTTCCACATACTCACATTGGATGTGATACAATACATTACATATATACAAATATAAATTATAATTCAACAAAGTTAGCTACAATACAAGTTTACACAAAATACACAAAGTCAGCCCAACTATAGCAACTCGAGTTCTAAAAACTAGCTCGGTGAGGTTATGATACTCAGAATCCACTATCAATGTCTGGCATCATCATGCACTCAATAGACATAGAAGCTCAGTCCATAATTATTTCTTCTAAGTAGTCTTGAACTTAGTCTATATTGGTGACTTAGAAAATACTATGAAACTCAGCATATAAATTGAATCACTAGATTTATACTACATAGCTTAGTCAATGCTATCACAATGAGATCATTATAAACTAAGTCATTTGGTTAACACTAAGTGGCTTGGTCAACACTGGATTCACATCATTGTAACTATAAACTTGGTAAGCATTGCATAACTTGAATTTCACTGAGAAACTTGGCATACGCTAAGATGCTCAAGTTACACTATTGATCAATAACCTGGTGGAAAATATTTGGTGCAAACTGAGTACTGGACTTAGTAGCAACTATAGAACTTGATAGAGACTAAAATGCTTGGTTAACTCTATTAACTGTACAATATGCTTAGTAGACACTTACAATCTAAATAAGTGTATGTCACTAATAAAAAACATGAAAATAATGCCAATAGTTGGTACACCAATGATAACTAGTCACAAGTTATCTAACAAAGATGAGACGCCTGCATTTGAGAAAAAGAAGTATAGATCCATGATTGGAGTTTTGCAATATCTAACTCACATTAGACCAAATATAGAAAATGTAGTTGGGATTGTAGCTAGATTTCAAGCTAATCCTAAGGAGTATCATTATGTAGTAGTAAAAAGGATATTTAGATATTTAAAAGGAACCTCTGACTATGGAATATGGTATGATATCTCAAGTGATTTCACTCTATGTGTTTATACTAATGTAGATTGGGTAGGCAATATGGATGACAAAAAGAGCACCAGTGGTGGAGCATTCTTTAGTAAGTCTAGTTATCAATGTTAGACATCTCAAAAGTAGTAAGTCTACCGATTACACCTTCTAGAGTCAAAGTGTTACCTGGTGTCCATCTCAGTTCTTGAATTGCAGACACTCTAATGGAATATATAGGAAGTAGATTCCTAAATACCTTTATTATCATTATTTCATCTTTGATTTTTCCATTTGCACCATGAATAGCATTTGTGAGTGGTAAATGTGGGCCTCTATAATTTACACACACTTTAACATGATCCTTATATGAAGAATCATCCAGAAATGAACATGGGATTATTCATTTGAAATAACCAATAGGTTAATCAATTGCCTCATAACTAGATTAATTTTGCTAGTTGCTTTCAGATTAAGAGGCTAGCAACCAGACATCTAGAATGAAGGATTTTGAATCTATATGAGATGAAATAATTAAACTAAATAAGATGCAAATTTCATCTAAGAAAAGAAAATAACAATTAATCTAAATGAGTGCATATTTAAGCTAGATGAGATTAATATGCAAGAATAATGAAATGATGAGTACATGTATTTGAGTCAACAATTCGGCATAAGTTCAATACAATTCATTTGCAACCTCTAAAATGGGGAATTAAGAGTTTCTTAAATAGAATTGTAGAATTCATCAATGGTCAAGATCAATTTGGATGAAAGGTCAAGATTGGAAATGAGATTTAGTTAGAATGGAATCTTCCTTGTGCAAATGAAGTTAATTGATTCACTTCTAAGTGTGAGAAAGAGTTAACTGAATCAATTCCTTTTCCGATTCTAGTTCACTCAGAGTTTCCAATTCTGAACTGAAGAGAGAATTTGGAGAGTATATTTGATTTAATAAAATTGAATATAACCTCATAAATACATAATCTTAATTAATTAAATAATTAAACTCAATAATTAAAATGAGGATATATTTAATTAAATCAAGTACATTTAATTATTGTATGTGTATTTTAACCAAAGGGGAAATTTTAATTTAATTAATAGGTTTACCTTTTCTAATTCGATTAGACTTCGAAATTAAATAAAGTATGTAATTAATGCAAATTAGAGATTTTTCGCATTTAACATGTAGGTCAAGTAGTGATCATCAAAATTAGGATTGCCTAGTAAAATAGGACTTAGGATTAATTAAATAGAGGTCAAATTTGGTTTAGCATGGCAATGTGCCAATTTTGGGGTATTAGATTTGCCCCTCTTTGAATAAATGTGCAAGTATCACATTGATTCAAAGAAATCAGAATTATGAAGCATAGACAAAGAAATAAGAGTAGTTCTAAAATTGATGATATGGAGACCAATTGATAAGATTTTTAACATTATCTCCAGAATAAAGCTTAACCTTGCAAAATCTAGATAGTACACCTAGATACCAAAATTGATAAACTTTTTCAAGTTATCTCCAAAATGAAGCTTAACCTTAGGGAATCTAGGTAGAACACCTAGATACTAAAATTGATTCATAGAATTATCCTTAAAATTAGGCTTAATCCTTAGGATTAAAGGTTAAACTTAGAACTATCTCCAAAATGGAGCTTAATTCCCAAAAAGAGTTAGGATTATCTCTGGAATGGACCTTAATCCTTAGTAAGAATTTGGAATTATTTCCAGAACAAAGCTTAATCCCCAAAAAGAATTTGGAATTATCTTTAGAACGGAGCTTAATCCCCTAGAGTCCAAATAGAACACCTAAATTCTAGTCCATGAAAGAGATAACAAGACCTATAATAGAATCATCACCAAAATGAGGCTTAATCCTTAGAAGTTAGGGTTAGATTGTCTTGATACTTGTCCATTGAACTATGATAAGGATTGTTATAAGATTGATTAGATGACCAAAAGATAAGATAGATGACATATGATGCCAGATAGAGAAGAACAAGATGCCCTAAGTGATGAGGACATAATATTCAGATTGAGTTGTGGCCAATTTTGAAAGATTCAATGATGTAATCATCCTGCCCCCTTCAGGAGAAAAATAAAAAGATGACACACCAAAATAGTGATGTAGAGTAGTATATTGAAAGATGCTAAAGAAATATGAAGTTTAGAAGAATATAAAAGAGGTTAGAGGGATTGAAAGAAAATTTCAAGTTGATTTGAAATGATTTTGAGGTCAAAAAGACCAGAGTTGACTTTTTCCAAAAAAATTGGAAAATTTGAAGAAAATGTGATTTGAAAATATTCCAAGATGCACAAAGTATCATAAAATTAGATTGCACAAGCATTCGATCACATCAGTCCAAAAAAATTAATGTGATTTAGAGCTATATATGTGTGTTAGATTTTGAATTCAATCTCAAAAATGACTTCAAAGTAGCCAAATTAGCCAGGGGGTGATTTTTATGTCAATCAGAGCACTTCAAAAAATTAGTTCAAAACCAACATAAGGGCCCAAAAGGTCTTTTTTCAATTCATTTGTTCTTCTTTTTTTGTGAAGAAGAGAGCTCTAAGTAGAAAGATGGTTGTCCCCCTACATCATCACCAATTTGAGTGTTTGAGGCAACACAATCAGCTAGAGGACTATGAACCTCTGGTGAGTAGTTGAGTATCCAAATTTGCATTTAAAAATTTATGTATTTCGGTCAATTTTTTGAGTTTTTGAGAATTTTAAGTTCATGTTTTCTATAGGTTTTTCATGGAGGCTTCATTCTTCATGCAAACCTGCATTTAGTTTCATGTGAGAAACTATCATCCTGGAACTTTTTCACATGAGGTGGTGGGTTTCCTCATGTAGGAGATACCCATGTCTCACATGAGAAACCCTAAACATAGGAGTTTTGTCATGTCTCATAGTAAAGTGACTTGCACGAAGACTTGAAATCTCATGTGAAGAAGTGCAATCTCATATAAGAAAGTGCAATCTCACACAAAAATATGGTGGTGTGTGAAAAATATTTGAAAATTTAATTTTTCATTATTGTTTTACACTTTTGTTCATTTTTTTTGCATATCTAATACCTATTGTATTCATGTTGTTTTCATGTTCATAGGTTAGCTTTCCTGACATCTTATTTAGATCGCATTATCCCCCTGATAGAGTGTTGATTAGATAGCTAGATGATGCAGACATGGTGCATATCAATGCCCTAGGTCTTTCATATCTTTGTCATAGTCCCACATTAGTGGTAAATCACAATTTACCAATGGAACCGGTTGAGTGTTTCCATTCAAAGATGAACACTTTTCACTTGCCCCAAGGAGAGATGACCATCACACCAGAGGATATATACAAGATACTCTAGATCTCATTCCACATGCCATGAGTGATGTATGACACATAGCCATGAATAGGAACAATATCACTGAGGGCTATCTTTTAGGAGGATCTCATCATGGGTCATGTCATCACATGGGATGAGCTAGTACATATATATGGTCCTACCCATAGGTTGGAAACAATGCTCAAAGTATTTATTAGCTACTTTCTAATGCCTAACAGAAGCCAACACAGACTCAAGTATGGATGGGGACAGATGCTCAAGTAGATGTTGGATGAGCCAGTACACTTTTGATGGGGGCAGTGCATGCTAGCATACATGTACCACGAGATATATTAGATTGTTTATCATGAAAGGAAGAGCATGACCACAGGGGTCAATTTTCTTTAGGTGTGGGCATGAGATTAATTGCCCATTAGGAGGCCAATTTTTGTTGATGGGAGACAAGAACATGAGCCATTCATCTACAAATATCATGGATAGGTGACCTAGATAGCTCTAGGTAAGATTGAGTCATGGATAGGTCGATTGGATGACCTAGTAGCAATAATACGAAGGCCATTTAGAGAGATGGGGGCATGGGATGATACACAGGTAGAGCTAGGGTACATGTTTTCTTCCCAACAACTGATTGGTCACTTGGTCTAGGTGATTGAGAGATTCCCACTTACTCATTTGTGGTGATAGTTTGGTCGACCATAGTATATTCTATAGGAGTATTGCACATATGCTCACTTTTTCTCAGACTTAGAGCATGGGTGATCTATCAAACTACACCAAGGTCAATCTATGATCAATGTGTCTTCCATTGTTGTGATGCAATGGGACTATATGGCAGCAGTTGTAGATAAGGAGGTGACTCCAGCATACTAGGCACATTTTGTGAGTCATTCTATCCCTCAATTCACAAACTTGGTAGGGATGGTAGTGGTAGTACAACCTATACAGGCACCACAGTCACCATCACAACAACTACAAGAAGAGAGTATTAGGTAGTGCATAATGCAGAGACATATCCCTCCTTGCTAGATGGGAGAGGATCTAGGTGCTGGGGGTGGTGGTATAGGACATAGACATCCATGAGGTGAGATGGGTACCTTGGGTGCCATCGGAGGAGTAGGTGATGAGGACATGAAGGATCACCCTACTCTTAAGCCATGGGCAGAGATATCTTGGCATAGACCTAGGATGCCCTTAGGATATCCAAAGATTGAGAACAAACAATGCAGCGATAGTTGAGAGAGCTACAAATATAGATTTCCATTAGAGATACCTAAATATCAGAAAAGGATTTAGAGATATATGAGTTGCAAGAGCATATAGAGTGAGAGACTTTCTCATTATGAGAATAGTCAGAGTGGCAGCAGGATGAGATTTTGCTCCAATTAGTGAGAGCAATGTATTACTATGCACATATGTTGTAGTAGTGTCATCTGAGGCAGAGTAGGTGCCACAATTCTTCTAGTATGCTAGAGATTTGGGAGGTGCATGGCCTCTGACTAGACCAAAGATGCATCCTCCTCCTCCATCTAAAGGTGAGGGAGTGGGATAGAATTAACTCACTTTCTTCTAATTTTGTTCTAGTTATGTATCGATTGGTGTGCTAGCATTATTTTGTATCATTTTGAGATTGATAGTGCTCGAGTAGCCCATATTTTTGTATTAATTGTACACTTGAATTCATTGGAGTGATTCATACATATGAGATCATTTGATTTACATACCATTTGCATGTGTCACCTTTTCTCTTGTAGTTTTTCATACATGAGATGTTAATGTTATGATTGATTGAATGCAAATTTGATATGATGTATGTATTTAGTGTAGATGAGATGAATATGAAAGTATGTATGAAATGAAAAATGTGAGTTAACTAACATCTCATGTAGTGTTCCATTTTGTTGATAATGATGTGTATCCCATGAGGATCAAGAGGATGAACAAAAGAACCGAATGCTTGTGCAGTCATGAAGAAATGTGATACTTTGAAGAAACCAATAACCCCTCATGTCAAAGGATACAAGTAAAGCAATGATCAAACCATTTGCTTATGCGATGCAACCCCATGTTAGATGCAACCCTAGGTCTAGTTACTAAGCTCATAAAATTATAATCATTAAGTGTTTAGCTAAACCCACAAATGTCACACAATCCACTAACATTGCAATCATAAAAATATAAGTCTGATACATGTTTAGTTTTGTTAGGATTAAATGTAAGCATTCAAGGCACAAGAAGCCAGAATGACCATAACATTTGTTCCTTTTGATGTAGCAAGTTAACATAAGCATTAGAGCATAGATGTTAGGATGACTAGATGGTTTCTTGCATGAAAATACACTAGACACACAAGATATCCTTCTTATGCTAAGAAATTAGTAAGTATTCTATCTGCAATGACCCTTGCATTTATAATCTAAGATAGAACTATGTTATACTCGTAGTGACCCATGTGTTCACTTAGTAAGATGAGGATTAGTATTTACTATAGCATAGAGAATTCACTCAAACAAGCAAGGAAAAAGAACCAACCTCAATAAAGAGTCCATATAAAATGAGTTGAGGTATAGACAGACAATACAAGATAGAGGCTCTTATAGTGGACACCCCTTTTATATGGATGCTTTAAATCATTAGAACTAAATGATCAAACAAGAAGAAAAGAAAAAATCATGCCCGCAGTCCTCACTTCTCTAGTCAAAAGAGACACCATCGAGTTGCTAAAAGGGAAATGGTAAAGTAGAAAATAAAATGAGCAAAGAAAATCTCAGCATATGTCAAACAAGTTCATCATTTTCAGTTCAAGTTTTGTGTTATAGGATTGATGTCAAGTATCAATGTTTAGAACATATATGCAAGAAATCTCTTTAGTAGGATGAAAATAGTAAAGAGACTCAGTTAGGACAATTTGTGACTAATATTATAGAGAAATATTAATTGAGAAGAATCTCTATAAGAACCTAAACAGTGGTAAATAGATGCAGTTAGAACAACTAGTGACTAAAGCTTAAGAGATTTTCCTTGAGAGGGATCTCTGTGGTGAAACAAGTGATAGTAGGCAGACATAATTAGAACAACTAGTGGCTGATGCAAAAGAGATCTTCTTTGAGAGGAATCTTTGTAGTGACACAAGTGATAGTAGGCAGATGCAATTGGAAAAACTAGTAGCTAACACAAAAGAGATCTTCTTTAAGAGGAATATCTGGAGTGATACAAGTGACAATAGGCAGACATAGTTAGAGCAACTGGTGATTGATGCAAAAGAGATCTTCTTTGAGACGAGTCTCTAGAGTGATAAAAGAGATAGTAGGTAGATGCAGTTAGAAAAATTGGTGAATGACACAAAAGAGATTTCTATGACACTGTAGGGTGTTGCCCCCAAGTTAAGGATAAGATTTAATCCATGGATGCATTAGAGAATGAAGAAAACCAAAGTAGGAAAGAAACTATACAAGAGCCAAAAGATGTGTTGTGAGATGTAGCATTTGAAATAAGAGGCACTTATTTACTAGGTTTTCACCTTCTTTGCAATTTTTTTTTTTTGCTACCATGATACATGTTTGCCAAGTTTTCATCAATGGCACTTTTTTTGTTTTTAAATTTTTTTGTTATTTTTCTCATTTTTTTTTTTTTTTTTTTTTTTGGTATTACCAAGTTGCCTATTGCTAATTTTTCACCAAGATAATGATTTTTTTTCAAGACTTTTAAGTATGTATAGAGAGCTTTTGAAAGCATGTTAGTTGTAGAACCTCTTCAAATGAAGAGAATTGATCAACTCCTTAAGCGATTCTCCCTTAGTTGTAGAAAGTTGGTAAGCACCAAATCCAAACATTGCAGTAGTTATGCATGGACCAAGCAAGTTGGGTTTGAACTTCCCTTTCTATAGCCATTATTATTGATTTTTAGGGTTCTCCCTTAGGATGAGATCACCCATTTGAAAGTCATGTGGCTTAACTTTCTTGTTTGTTGTAGCTCTTAGACATGTATTTCTGGTAAGCTCAAAGATGATCACATGCCACTTGTCAACATTCATCTAATGATTCTAGCTCTTCAAGCTAAGATATTTTGTAGTCATCATAAATAATGAGGCCTTTCATAGAGATTCTCAAAGTAAGAATCTTGACCTCAATTGGAAGCACAGCATCTGCTCCATATACCAAAGCAAAGGGCATTGTCCCCATTGGAGTTTTGATACTAGTTCTATAAGCTCATAAAGTCAGATTAATCTGAAGGTGTTAGTTCCTTCCAAATTTTTTGACTATGTGATGTAATATCTTAAGGATAGCCTTATTGGATGCTTCCACTTGACCATTACCCTAAGGGTAATAAATAGAAGACCAATGTTGCATGATTTTGAACTTTTTGCACAACTCTTTAAGATCCATATTTTTAAATTGTTCTCCATTGTTAGTAATGATGGAGGAAGGTACACCGTACCTACATATGATGTAATTCATAATAAAAAGAGCTACAATTTTTCTATTTTCTATAGAGAAAGGGACTGCCTCTACCCATTTACTGAAGTAGTCTATAGCTGTAATGATGAACTTATGTCCATTTGAAGAAGATGGGTGAATTTGACCCACTAGATTGAAGGCCCATTGTTGAAATGGCCATAGGGAAATAGATGAAATTAGCTTCCTATTTGGAGCATGAATCATATTTCCATGGAGCTGAAATTGTTTGCAAGGCTTGGCATATTTGATTTCCTCTTGCTCCATATTCAACCAATAGCAACTAGCTCTGATAAATTTACGAGTTAGTGTCAAGTCATTAGAATGAGATTTGTAAATGCCCTCATGTACATTGATTAATGAGTGTTTGGACTCATTAGGTTCTAGACGCCTAAGGAGTGTTCTATCAAGACCTCTCCTAAACAAGTTGTTAGCAATAATAGCATACCATGAAGCACTGCAGATAAGGTGACATTTTTCATTCTGGGTTAGATTGTCTGGAATTGTTTGGTCATGTAGGTAAGAGTATATATGATGGTAGTAGGATGAATCATGTCCTACAATAGGATAGATCATCCAAGATTTAAGGGAATTATAGGTAGGGTAGAGTAACATCTCCACCAAGAATTCATGTTGAAGATCATTCTCTAGAATCTATAGAATGGAAGTAAGTGCAGCCATTGCATCAACTACTTTGTTGTCTACCCAAGGAATTTGTTAAAAAGTGATATAAGCAAAGTATTTCTTCAAAAAATCCACCATTTTCTTATAAGGTATCAACTTCTCATCCTTTTTCTGATACACATCATTGACTTGGTTGATTACGAGTTGTGAATCACCAAAGATATTTAATTCATCTACTTTCCATTCAATTGTAATCTTCATGTCATTGATTAGGGCTTCATATTTGGCAATATTGTTTTTATAAGGAAATAGAATCTTATAGGCCTTAGGAAATGAATACTTCTATGGTATTATGAATAAGAGCCCTACATTGGATCCTTCTTGTGTGAAGGAATCATCAAAGAAAATCACCTAGGTTTGATGTATTAGTGTTAAAATGGACTCATCAAGAAAGTCAATGTTTAGCGAAAGAAGACTTTGTATTGGTGCTTTCGCTAATTGATCAGAAATTTTTAATCCTTTGATAGCCTTCCTTTCAACATACTGAATATCAAAGTCACTCAGTATTATAACCCACTTAGCTAATCTTCCTATTAGAGGTGCCTTGCTAAGTAAGTATTTTAGTGGAACAATTTTAGCAACTAGTCATGTAGTATGAGCCAGCATGTAGTGTCTCAACTTTTGCGAAGCAAAGATGACTACCAAAGCAAGCTCTCTTAGTGATGTTATAGTTCATTTCATAAGAAACTAACATGTGACTTAGATAATAGATAGCTCATTCCTTATTATCATTATTTTCTTGAGCTAGAAAGATACCAAGAGATGACTCTATTGCTAAGATATACAAAATGAGAGGCTTCCTATAGATAAGAGGCATCAGGATTGGTGGATTAACAAGGTAATTCTTTATCTGTGTTAAAATTTGATCACAATCTTTGTTCCAATCATATTTCATGCCTTTATGTAGAGTCTTAGTGAATGTTTGTGATCTATTCACCAACTGTGAGATGAATCTATGAGTGGATTGAAGTCTTCCTTGTAAACCACTCATTTGACTAAGATTATAGGTGGAGGCATGTCCATAATTGCTTGAACTTTTTCTGGATCCACCTCAATTCCTTTTGTAGAGACAATGTAACCAAGTCCTCAAAAGTGACACTAAATGTACAGTTCTTAGGGTTGAGTCTCATACTGAACTTCTCCATACAATCCAAGATGGGTCCTAAATCTTGAAGGTGAGTGTTGCATTGTGTACTCTTAACCAAGCTGTCATCAACATAGTCCTCCATCATCTTATGCATCATATCATGGAAGATAGTTGTAACTAACCTTTGATACATCGCACCAGCATTTTTCAGACCAAATGGCATCACATTCCAACAAAAAGTCCCCCATGCACAAGTAAAAGTATTTTTCTCATGCTCTTATGGTGTAATTTTGATTTGATTATAACTAGAAAAATCATCCATAAGTGATACAGTTCATATCATCCTGTCATGTCAAGTATCATATCAATATTGGGAAGTGGAAAATTATCCTTCAAACATGCTAAATTAAGATCTCAAAAATACATACAAACTTGGGTAGACTTTTCATGTTTGGAGACTAGAACAATGTTTGATATCCATACAACATAGTCAATAGCACGGATGAAACCATCTTTTAGAAGCTTTCCCAATTCAGTATTAACAAGTAATGCAACATAAGGATGTATTTTCCTGAGCTTTTGTATGACTAGTTTTACTCCTTGTGCAATAGACAAATGATGCATTATGAGATCAGGATCCAAGCATGGCATGTCTGAATATGTCCATACAAAATTTATCTTTTTGCCTTGAAAGAAGGCAATAAATTCATCTTTCTCTTCTACAAATAAAGACTATGCAAGGTGTATCATGTGAGTTTGTTCCTCTATTCCCAAGTTGATCGGTTGTGTTGGCTCTATCAACACTGATGATCTCTCCTAAAAATGACTAGGAAGTGCATCAAATATCTCATCCTTACGAGCCTCAAAGAGGTTTTCAAATTTTGATGCATCTTTTATTTTTACTATTTTAGGTTCTAATACTTCCAAAATGTGGTTTTCACCATCAGGCCTTCTATTTATTTTTCTTTTTATTATATGATTGAGATATTTGATGTTATCTTCAATCATGTTGACACTATTTTTGATGGTGGAAGACATAATAGGTTTGATAGCATTTATGTAGTAGGCAAGAGCATAGTTATTCTAGAATGTAGGGACTTTATTAGATGCATTTGAATTCTAGTCTATGAGCTTGGCATAGGTGAGTGAAAGAAATGCGGTGAGATCGATGGTGTTCATAGTATAGTTATCAAATTCTCATACAAGTAATTTGAGACCTAGAGTGGCTTCATCAATAGGTGTGTTTGAATGCCCTTAAGTTCTATTGACATTAATCAAAGACTCATTGACACTAGTTGCATAAGACTCATCTAACCTAACCCTAGATGATTCACTTGCTTTGAGTTGATTTTCATAAACATGAACTTAATCTATATCTTTGTCAGTAATTTTTTCTAAGAGATAGTTGATTTCATACTCTCGAGAGTCTATGCTACATGGAGACAGACTATAGAATTCCCCAATAGTAATAGTGACAAATTCTCCTTCATCATTTGGATTTTTACAGAGTCACTCAAAAACTATAGTATGACTTGACTCTCCTTGTTCTTGTTGAATATAGGGAGGATCAGTAGCATCATTAGAACAATCACTATCAACATCCACAATGATGACATGTGGTACAAAATCATCTAGTTCTATGAAGAATTTAGTAAGATCAAAAGGAATTGGATAAGGATAAGTATGCTTACCATCAAAACTATCCTCATGATTATTTGACTTAGTTTGTGACTCATGTTTAGATGAACTCTTAGATTCTAGTGAATTTGAGTTAACAATTTCTTGCACTCAGGATCTGAGTTAGTTAATTGCACCTGTATTGTTCCACTTTGACTAAATCTTAGTTTCAATCCTAATCATCAATTTGAGTTGATCTCAATCATTCATGGATTCCTGGATTCTATTTAAGGGGCTCTCAATCCCTCATTATAGAGGTTGGATTTTAATGTTATTGAATTGTTATTGAATTGAATAATAACTTTGATAGCTTTATATGTGCTTTTGCTTAATATCTTAATATCATCTAGCTTTATAATGCATACATCTAGCTTAGTCTCTTTTATTATTTAATATAATAGATTTCACATCATATAGATTACTTGCACACTCATAATTTGCATAAATCCTTCATTCTAGAAAGGTCTAGTTGCATGCATCTCATTCTGAGAGCACATAGGCAAAATCCTTCTAGACAGAAGGCAATAGGTTGCATTGTTAGACCTCTTGGATGAACTCTTCCATGTTCATTTCAAGATGAACCCACATACAATGACCATGTTGATGTGTAGGTGAAAGAATCAAGGACTCATTTTCATGTATACATTTCTGCCATCCACTGTGGGGCCAAGAAAAATAATTTTCTGGCCTCATCTATCTTTTTTCTATCATTTTCATCATTTTTTCATACCTATCCATATAGTTTTCTAGATTTCCCCGTGAGAAAATTCATTTTAGCATGAAGATTTGAGGGTTTTGCATGCTTCTGTAAGCTTTCTCATGCAAAAAAGTGCCCTATTGCACATGTTCTTGTGTGGTACATTATCTTCTCACATGGGACAACGAAAGACTTCATGTGAACCTGTGCAAGATTTCATGCAAAATCTTGAAACAACACAGTTAAGGTTCATTTTTCCAAAATGTTGTTTATCATCTTTTATTGACATCTTTTCTTTGAAGCATTGTTATTTTAGTTTTTTTGGTTTTCTGTAGCTTAACAATTTTTTGCAGAACATTTGATGAAGACTCCTTTATACAAACTTTCCCAAACATGAACTGATTATGTGTTTGCAGGATGTTGTCAAAGATACGATTGTCAAAGACCAAATCTTAAAACCCACTAAAATAATGTGTCTTTTTCTTGCTTTCTAAACATAGTCTAATTAGGGCTTATGAACTTCGTAGGGTGCAAGATAGAAGAATAAGGGATTATGCTCTTCACCACCTAGAGGTCATGACCAAGGGTGAATTAGAAACCTAGACACTTCTAAAAGATGGCATCTGAGGGAGGTAATTAGCTTAGTGGTTCTCTAGTGCTAATCCTTTTCTATGATGAGATGATGGTTTCCTTTTTGGGGATCAAAATTTTATAAAAGATGAGTCTAGATTGATTAAGCTAAGTCAGTGATTAACATGTTCTATGTGTTTGGGTGAGAAACTCAGGTAGAGGAGTATGCTCTTTCCCCGTGAGGGAAATCGAAAACTTTGACCCTTATGTTCAAACCACCAATCCAAGTCAATCCTTTAGAGGGCCTACCAGAGTGATCCAACCTCCGAGAATGACCCAAGTGAGCACACTCCTTTCACTAGATATTCCAACTCACTATAATCAAGATGCTTTGTAGAGAAGAAGACTCCAAAGCCATATTAATTTCTTCCTCTTGACTCTTGATATCGCATATCAAGAGGAGGCTTTGTCTGTTGCACTAGCTAGCGATGGCCCCAGTCTTGCTAAGAAAGTGTGTGCACTCTCAAATGATGGTGTGGGCTATTGGTCTCAATTCCACTTGTGGAGCCACTAGGGATTAATATGAATGGAAGCCAAGTAAAAACCTTTAGTTAGAAGCTACCTGGTTCACCTCCAAAAGGAGGCATAATCTTTGTGCAAGGAGGGCGAAGAATATCTCCTATAGAACTCACAATAGGCATGCTACTGGGTGTTTGAAGGTGGTATATGTACTTGACCTCTGCCACAAGGGTGTTCATTCAGCATATATGTTATTAAGCCCCTCTAGGGGGTGACATGGTTGTGTGAGGTGCACGCACACACATAATTTTTGGGACAAAGGTTTTTCCTTCTCTACCATTTTCTATTTTTATGGATAAAGCATATTTGTTATTGAGTCTTAAGCATGTCCAAACCCATATAAACAAACTAAAATTTAAGACTCCCCTATCCCTCTGAGTTGCTTTGCCCTCAGCTAGATTTTATTCGACTACTACTTGCTTCTTGTGGCTTGTTGAAAACACTTTGTCTTACTTGAAACTCAACATTACTTCACAAAACTTGAAAATCAACCCTACAATCTATCTGTTATATGTCAAACAATCCTTCAATCTATCCGGAATAGTCCAAAATTATTAAAATCTCTTTGAAATCAAAGTTTATTGTCTGTCTGGCCTCAAAATTTTGCACATAGTTTTACAAAATTTTGTGCGAGCAGTCATATCTTCATGCGGGTCTATCCATATCTTCACACAAGAACTTGCATAGCTCCACGTGAGATCTTGTTGGTTATCTATTTTTAAACTTGTCACTTCTTCACGTGGCTTGGATCACATCCTTGTGTGAGTTCTAATTACTAATATGAGTCTTCACACCCACCTATGAACTTTCTCATGCACCTCCCAGAGGATCTTCGTGTGATATCTTGTGTTAAAACTATCAAATCAGCTTATTCAAGCAACCTGTGATCTACGTCTAGTCTATTTCCTACATCGAGTTACCTCTTCTCTATCTATAAATAGTCCCAAATAGTGACATTTTGCTCAACTAATGACTTGTGGTCTATACTTTCACTAGTGTCATTTCTCATTCTCTTGTTTCTATCTTCTAGTGTTCATTATACTTCGTGTAATGATAGTCATAATCCTTGGCTATTCTAGCCTTCACTCAGACTACTCGTACCTTAGTATACGGCACTCTTCCTTTTGCTTTTTGAGACTATGTTTTAGTGTGATCCTTGTCTTGGTCTTTGCTTCTTGTCCTTGTCTATGATTATTGTAACAAGAAGTGGGAATGTACTTTTTCCCCTTAGACTTAGGTGAGGTTGAGCTAGGGCTCATAATCATGATAGAGGTCATCTTCCTTTTTTTACTTCATTTGTATCTAGCTCATCTAGTCAGGCATCTTCACAATTTCCCTCACCCATTAGATCACCTTGAGTCCAGTGAACATTCTCCATAAACTTATGAAAAACTAGGAATCCCTTGTATCAAGAGGATCCAAAGACTAGCAAAGGTCCTATATCTTCAAACAAAATATATGACTTCCTTTTCAAAGGGCCTTTCCAATCACAATATACTGAAACTAAACACATTCCTACAATGGATGATCATGAACCTAAACATGGTAGTCATAGGAAACACCAAGATCCACCTAGGAATGATAAAGAGAAAGACCATGACACAAATGAGGAATAGGAAGAGGTGGAAATACTTCTTGAACACATAGCAAAGTGTCAAAAAGATAAAAACTTTCAAAAGGTCATGCAAATCCTACTCAACAAAGAGAAAAAAAAGTACTTTCTCAAACTTGCCTAAGAGGGAGCTAAGCTACCCTCTCATTTCAATGTGGAAACCATCATCATGCCTAAAGAGGAAACTGAGATTTCCAAACTCCAAAAACAACTAAAAATCATGTAGGACCAACTAGCTCAGATGATGCATGAGAAAGAAAAACCAGCAAAAACATACACCTTAGATGCTCTTTGTCCATTTCTATTTGACAAGAGCATAGACATCCCTCCTTTCCCAAGAGGAGTAGAACTACCTAAGTATGAAAGATACTTTGGAACCATTGATCTCCAAGATCACTTGTAAGAATTTGGTGCCTTGTCTATGTAATTTATGCATAACCACACATATCTCATGCATTTATTCCCTAGAAGTCTAGGTGGTCAAGATTTGGAGTGGTTCTCACACTTGCCTCCCAGTATCAAAATGTTTGATGAAATAGCTAACTTGTTTGTCTAGTATTATTCTAATAACATTCAACACCCTATCAATATTCAAGATTTATGTAACCTTAAGCAGAAGGTTGGGGAACCCTTCCTCACATTCCTCCAAAGGTGGAGACAACTTTATACTAAGTATTCATGCAAGATTCCAGAAATAGAAAAGCTTGACATCTTCACTGATAATCTCCTACCTTATTTTGGGTATAGAGTTCAACTTCAAGGTCCATGTACCTTTGAAGACATGATCACACAGGCCATCTGCATAAAGGAACTCATGGTCAAGAAGGGTGAACTCACTCTTTAGAAGGACACCAAACAAGGCTGCACCTCCAGCAAGGGAAAAACCAAGTATGTCAACAAGAACTAAGAGATTGTAGATGATGGGGTTGTTGACAATGTCACTCCTAAACCTGCTAAGGCAACCTTTAATCTCACAGATGGTCTCAATGCGGCCAAAAATGTTGAGAAACCTCCTCCTGACAACAAGACATTCGAGAAAAAATAGAGAAACTCATGGGTTACATGCCCTAAACAAGAGTATACACATTTGGGTGAACCTTTGGATGTGGTTTACAAAACCTTGTTACAAAACAAGCTCATTTCACCATTGGACAACTCTCACCCTTATGATCCACAACCACGCCCACCATGGTGGAATGAAACTATGTTTTTTGAATACCACTAAAATAAGGGGCACAAAATTAGCAACTACATAAAATTGTGCCACAAAGTCCAGGACATGATTGATGCTAGTGACATTGTGGTAGATGGACATAACAAGAACTTAGATTAGAAGGTGTTCAAAGAGCCCTTCCCAGCTTATGAAAAAGTAGAGAGTTCAAAACCAAAACCTAACAACAAGGTCAACTATACATATTCTAACAATGATGATGAGATAATCAACATCGTTTAACCTATGAATTTTGAATATTGTGATGTCATTACCATTATGGCAAGCAAGATAATGATAAACCCAAGACACCATTTGTCTTGAGAGGTCCTACTTCCAACACAATGGAAAGCACACCTTCACAACATTGTGCTAACGCTATTACATGTTGTTGTGCCAAGTTGGTGCTTAAAGGCCCTGTGCCTTCTACTCCTGATCCTGAACAACATAAAGACAAAACCATTACTAGTCCATCTAGAAAAGGTGAAAAAATCATAATGAATTCAGCAGCAACTAGCTATAGTGTTCTCAATCAATTGAAACAAACTAATGCTCAAATCTCCATCTTTGAGGTTCTTAAAATCTTGCCTACTCATTGGTAGATTCTGGAAAAAGCCCTCACTGAGGAAAATGTTCCTCAAGATCTTGATCTTGAGTGATTTTAGTCTATGGTAGGTCACTTGACCTTTCCTTACTTTATGTCCTTCTCTGAGGAGGATGATAACTCATTAAGTCACCCGCACAATCAACCCCTACACATCAAGGTCATGATACATCAGACACATGTTCCTTAGGTTCTCATTGATAGTGGCACTAGGTTGAACATTGTCTCTACATCTTTGCTTAGACAATTGAATTATTCTGAGGACTCTATTTATCCTTTTAGCAAGATCACTATCAAAGCATATGACAAAGTTGAATGAAAGTCTCTAGGTCTTGTAGTCCTACCCCTTCACATTGGTCTTGCAAAAAGGGATGTCACTTATCAAGTCCTCAACATTCCCTTCACTTATAACATTCTACTAGGATGGCCATGGATACATGAGATGCACACTGTGCCATCCACATATCACCAATGCATCAAATTCCTATTTCATGGCTTCGAAGTCACTATTTTTGCCTCTACTAGCTATACTTACAATATGCTCAAAATTGCTGAGAATTTCATCCTTGCCAACAAGAAATCCATTGATTATTATAAAAACAAGCTGAAACAAATTGAGTAGTCAATCATGCTAAAAGAAACTAGCATGGGGGAGTACCATATTGAACTACTATTTTCATTAACATCTCTTCCTAAGTCTCCTCGTCATTATGGGAGACCATCTAAGGCAAAGAAGTTGTTTGTGTTAACACCTCAAACCAAGTATAATGGTACTTTTGTCAAGCCTACAATTCCCTTAGAGGATGAAAGCAAAAATAGAGCCATTGTTGAATGGCTTTACAAAGAGGAGAATCCAATAGACCTAACAAAGCAAGCTTGAGAGATCACTCCTAAGAAATATGGACCTGGTCTTAGACTCATGAAGCATTTTGGCTAAAAGGAAATTGGCCCTATTGGGTGCAATAACAATGACCTAGTTGATCCTATAAAGGAAATAGCTCGAAGAAATAGAGATACATCTGGTCTATAATTTAAGAAGGTTCTCTTCCATTTGGGAGCTAAAAAATTCATACCATAACCTAATAGTTCATCCAGGAATGAGTCATAAGCTGAGTCAAATACTCAAGATTACCAATCTGACAAATCTGTATCCTTATCCTATTCCTCATGATCTGGGTAAATTTTTTGTTGAGCTTGATGACTTTGTGCCACATGTTAGCACTATGGATGATACTAATGATTCTTTTGAAGACAATACTGATCAACCCAAAACTCGCTCAGAGAGGGGAAAGTCTAGTCAGGCGTTATGTGTTGAATACTTGTGTAAAAACCTAGATGATGAAGGCAAGTATGTCCCTATCACTGTAGGGGAATTCTATAGCCTGTCACCATGTAGCACTAATTCTAAGGAATATGAGTTTGACTCTCTTTTAGAAGTGACTATTCATAAAGACATTGACCAAGTTCACGTCGATGAAAACCAACTCAAAGTGGGTGAAATGTCTAGGGTTAGATCAGACGAGTCTGATCCAACTAGTGTCCTCAAGTTGTCAGTTGCTGAAATTAGTTCTTAGAGGCATTCAAACACACTTGTGGAAAAAGCCATTGTAGGTCTCGAATTTTTGGTCCAAGCATTCAATGACTATACCATGATTGTAACCAAACCTACCACTACTCTTTCACTCACACATCTAGAGCTTATAGACTAGAACCCTAATGCATCTAGTGAAGTCCCCATGTTCTAGAATGACCATGCTCTTGCTTGCTACCTTAATAATGCCTAACCTATAATGTCTTCCACCAATGAGCAGAGTGTCAACATGACTAAAGCTGACATCAAATATCTCAGTCATACAATTAAAAAGAAAAAATGCAAAAGGTTCGATGGTAAAAACAACATTGTGGTAGTGTCGAAACCCAAAAAAGTAAAAATAAAAGATGTATCTAAGGGTGAAAACCTCTCTAAGGTGCCCATGGATGAGATATTAGATGCACTTCCAAGTCACTTTCAAGAGAGATCATCAATTTTGATAGAGCTGACACAACTGATCAACTTGGGTATAGAAGAACATCCTCATATGATACATTTGGCACAGTCACTATCACCTAAAGAAAGGGAAGAATTCATTGGCTTCTTCTAAGAGAAGAACGTAAATTTTGCTTGGACATATTCTGACATTCTAGTTCTAGATCCTAATCTCATTATGCATCATTTTTCCATTGCACTAGGCATTAAACTAGTTAAACAAAAACTTCAAAAAATGCATCCCCATGTTGCATTGCTCGTCAAAGCAGAACTGGAGAAACTTTTGAAAGTAAGATTCATCCGTGCAATTGATTATGTTGAATGGATATCTAACATTGTCCCTATCTCCAAACACAATAAATCTATTAGAGTTTTTACTGACTTCTATGATCTCAACTTAGCATGTCCTAAGGATGATTATCCACTGCCCAACATTGATATGATAGTGGATATGATAGCAGGATATGAAATGTACTCATTTGTGGATGGGTTTTATGGTTACAATCAGATTAAAATTATGCTAGAAGATCAAGAAAAGACTACTTTTTCATGTACATGGGGAACCTTCTACTGGAATGTAATGCCATTTGGCTTGAAAAATGCTGGTGCAACCTATCAGAGAGCAATAACAATAATTTTCCATGACATGATGCATAAGACTATGGAGGACTACGTGGATGATACCTTGGTCAAAAGTGAAAAATGTAATACTCATCTGCAAGATTTGGGACCCATCTTAGATCACATGGAAAAATTAGCCTTAGGCTCAACCCTAAGAAATGTGCATTTGGCATCACATCAAGAAAATTACTAGGATACATTGTGTCTACTAAAGGAATTGAGGTGGATCCAAAGAAAGTTCAAGAAATTATAGATATGCCTCCACCTCAAAACATCAGGTAGATGAGAGGCCTACAAGGAAGACACCAATCTATTTGTAGGTTCATCTCACAATTGGTGGATAGATCACAACCTTTTACAAAGGCTTTACATAAGGGTGTGAAGTTCAACTGGAGTCAGGATTGTGAACAAATCTTAACACAAATACAACAATATCTTGCCAATCCACCAAACTTGATGCCTCCTATCTACATGAAGCCCTTGATTTAGTATATTTCAGAAACTAAAACATCTTTGGGAATCTTATTAGCTCAAGAGGACAATGATAACATGGAAAAAGCTATTTACTACTTGATTCATACACTAATCTCTTATGAGAGGAATTATAGTATCATTGAGAAAGCTTGCTTGGCAATTGTCTTTGCTTCCCAAAAGTTGAGACACTACATGCTTGCCCATACTACATGTCTAGTGGCTAAAATAGATCCACCAAAGTACTTGTTCAATAAGGTAGCTCTCATAGGAAGATTGGCTAAATGGGTCATGATACTTAGTGAGTTTGACATTTAGTATGTTGAATGAAAAGCTATCAAGTGACAAGTGATTGTGGATCAGCTAGCAGATGCACCTATGCAAAGTCTTCTCCCAATGAACATTGATTTCCCTAATGAGTCAATTCTAACACTCACACACCAAATGTGGGTGATGTTCTTTGACAATTTCTTCACACAACAAAGATCTCGTGTTGGATTACTCTTCATAACACCACAGAGATATTCACTACCCAAAGCATACAAGATTTGGTTTCCTTATACAAACAAAATTGTTGAATACGAGGCTTTGATTAATGACATGAAGATTGTAGTTGAATGGAGAGTGGATCAATTATATATCTTTGGGGACTCTCAACTTATAATCAACCAGGTTAATGATGTGTAACAAATAAAGGATGAGAAACTAATCCCTTACAAACACATGGTTGATGATCTAAAGAAGTATTTTGTGCACATCACCTTCCAGCAAATTCCTTGAGTAGATAATAAAGTAGTTGATGCTATGGATACTTTAGCATCCTTGCTATAGATGCTTGAAAATGATCTCCAACATGAGTTCTTGGTGGAAGAGTTACCCTACCCAGCCTATGATACCCCCAATTCTAGGATGATCTATTATGTTGTAGGACAAGACTCATATCGCTAAGATCACATTTACTCCTACCTCCATAACCAAACCATTCCAAATGGTCCAACCTAGAATGAGAAATGTTACCTTATCCATAATGCTTCATGATATGTCATTATTGCTAACGACTTGTTCAAGAGAGGTCTCAACAAAACACTCCTTAGGTGTTTAGAACCTAAAGAGTCCAAACATGCATTAATTGACATTCACAAGGGCATTTGTGGATCCCACTCAAATGTCTTGAAACTAGCTCACAAACTCATTAGAGCTGGTTACTATTGGCCTAAAATGGAGCAAGAGGCAATCAAGTATGCCAAGTCCTACAAGCAGTCCCAGTGCCATGGGAATCTAATTCATGCTCAAGCCAAGGAGCTGATCACATCTACCACAACATGGCCATTTCAACAATGGGCCTTCAACTTAGTGGGATAGACTCACCCAACTTCTTCTAATGGCCATAAGTTCATTATCATAGCTACAGACTACTTCACAAAATGGGTAGAGGTAGTACCTCTCACAATAGAAAATGGAAAAATTGTAGCTCTTTTTATCACAAACTACATCATCTATAGGTATGGTGTACCACCCTCCATCATTACTAACAATGGAAGAAAATTCAAAAACAAAGACCTCAAGGAGCTATGCAAATGATTCAAAATCACACAACATTGGTCTTCTATCTACTACCCCCAAGGTAATGGTCAGGTAGAAGCATCCAATAAGGCGATCCTCAAGATCATCCATCACATAGTCAGCAAATCTAGGAGGGACTAGCATCACCAGATTAATCCAGCCTTATGGGCATACAAGACAAGCATAAGGACTCCAACAGGTACAATGCCCTTTGCTTTGGTTTATGGAGAGGATGTTGTGCTTCCAATAGAGGTTGAGATTCCTACCTTGAGAATCTCTATGAAAGGCCTTATTACTGATGAAGATTATAGAATAGCTCAACTTCAAGAGCTAGTGCTACTAGATGAATGTCAACAAGTGGTGTGTGATCATCTACAAGCTTATCAGTAGTGAATCTCAAGAAGCTACAATCAGAAAGTTAGGCCACATGACTTCCAATTGGGTGATCTTGTCCTAAGAGAGAACCCTAAGAATCAATAGCAACGAGTCCAAAAAGGGAAGTTTGAACCAAATTGACTTAGTCTTTACATCATTACTATAGTGTATGGGTTTGGTGCTTACCATCTTTCCACATCCAAAGGAGAAGTGCTCAAGGAACCTATCAACACTCTCCACCTGAAGTAGTTTTACAACTGATCTAATCTCACAAGCTCTTTGTACATATCTATATGTCCTAAAAAAATTAGAAAAAGTCCTAAAAAAATTATTACATTGGTGAAAACCTAGCAATAGGCGCCTTGGTAATACCAAAAAAATCAAAAAAAGAGAAATTGAAAAAACAAGAAAAGTGTCATTAGTGAAAACCTAGAAACAAGCATCATGGTAGCAAAACAAAAACAAAAAAAGAAAAAAAGAAAGCTCTACCAAGATGGTGAAAACTTGGCAAATAGGTACCTCTTATTCCCAATGCTCCATCTTCTAGTGCATTTTCTAGCTCCCTATATAGTTGCTTTCCTTCTTTTCCTACTTTTTGCTCATGTATCCATGAATTAAGTCTTCACAGCTTGGGGGCACTACTTTTCAGTGTCCTAGAATCTCTGTCATGACAGTCACCAATCATTCTAGGTATGTCTACCTATTATCATGAGTGTCACTCCTTGTTGAGATTCTCCTCATAGAATATCTATTGCATCAGTCACCAGTCATTCTGGTTGTGTCTACCTACTATCGCCATTATCACTCCTTGTCAAGATTCTCCTAATAGAATTTCTTTTTGCAACAGTCACTAGTTGTTCTTAGTTGTGTCTGCCTATTATTTCTTGCATCACATTTCCAGATTCCTTTATGGAAGATCTCTCTTGCATCAATCACTAGTCCTTCTAGTTGTGTTTGTCTACTGTCACTCAGTCCTCTTAGGTTCTTCACCTCAAAGATTCCTCTTTGACCTCAGTCACTAGGAATTTTGGCTGCATTTGTCTATTGTTGTCACCCTATTAAAGAGATTTCTTTCATTTATGTTCTGGACATTGATGCTTGACATTAATCCCAAAAACATTGAACTCAAAATGATATACTTGTTTGGATATCTTGAGCATTTTCTTTATTTTTTTTGCTTTCACTTTCAACATGTCTCCTCGAGCAACTCAATGATGTCATTTCTAACTAGAGAGGTAATGACTAGGGGCATGATCTTTTCTTTATTTTCTGTTTGTAGTTTAGTTCCAATAAATTGACATATTACTATAAAAGGGGTGTCCACTATAAGAGCCTCCATCTCGTATTGGATGGTTGGGTGTACCTGGACTCCTTTTATATGGATATCTCAATAACATTGGTTCTTCTCCTTGCCTATTGGATTGAACTCTTCATGCTATAGTATGTACTAATACTCATCATGTTAAGTGAACGTATGGGTCACTGCGAGTATATCCAGCACACTTATGTCTTAGGTTATGAATGCAAGGGTCATTATGGATAGAATACTTACTAAATACTTAGCATAAGACTGATCTATTGTGTGTTTTGTGTGTCTTCCATGCAAGCAACATTTTTTTCATCCTAACATTTATGTTTTGATGCTTATGTTAACTTGCTACATCAAAAGGGATAAATATTCTGGTCATTCTGGCTTCTAGTGCCTTGAATGCTTACATTTCATCTCGACAAACCTATAGCATATGTCCTATTCATATTTATATGATTGCAATGTTAGTGGGAATTGTATGACATATGGGATTTTATCCTGTGCTCAATGATGATAATTGTCGAGGCTTGGTAACCAGACCTAGGGTTGCATCTAGTTAGGGTTTCATATAGCATAGGATTACATCACTTGGTTCAGCATATGATTCAATTGCAAATCTACTTTCACCTTTTTTGATGAGGGATTGTTGATCTCTTCAAAGTGTCATGCTTCTTCATGGCTACATAAGCATTTGGTTCATTAGTTTTTCCTCTCATGCTCCTCGATGAGATACCTATCATTATCGAGCAAAAACATGGAACACTACATGAGATGTCAATCCATCTACCTGTGCATTTCATTCATAAATCCATAAAGTTATTTCATCTACATGAACAAATAAAATCAAACATGCATCCATACATCAACATAATATTTTGCATCTCATAATCACAGCATAAAAACATCTCATGATAATCAAATTCAAAGATAGACAATGACAATGACATGAACACAAGATGCTCGGCTCAAAATCTCATATATATAATCAATATCAAAAGAATGTGTTAGTACAAAAAATGAGCTCTACTTGAGCACCATTGATAAAAAATGATATAAAATGGTGTTGGCACACCAATCAATACATAGCTAGAATCAAAATGCAAAGGTAAGAATGTCAAATCTAACTCTGGCCTACACCATCACCTCCTAGAGGAGGAGGAGGCATATTTGGTCTCGATGGTGGGTATGCACCCCCAAACTCTCGAGCATATTGGAAGAAATGTGGCACTGGATGAGCCTCATCAGGCACTACTATGGAGTATTTTGCAAAGTAGTAGGCTACTCAGGCTTCCTATAGTTTGAGCTCATCCTGCAGCATCTCTTCCCTTTGCTTGGCAGCATACACTCGTTCTCATAATCTCTGGATCTCCTAATCTCACTCTACAATCCATGTGTCCTTCGCTGCCACTTGTATCTGCAACTCTCTCAACTTTTAGAATGCCTATCAGATTTGATCTCTATACCTCTGCAATGCATCTTGGGGCCTAATAGCAAGCTTCTCTTGCATCTCAGACTACTACTTAGGTACCTACTCCTCTACTCGTGGTCTCTACTACCAGCCCCGCTCCACCTCACTGCTACTAGCACCTAGATCTGACTCCATCTTCCATGGGAGAATCTGAACATATCGCACTCTCTCTATCTCACCTACTATGGTGGACCTTATGGTGGCTACTACTATGGTGGTTGTTGTTGTGTTAGCTATTGTACCGTACCCTATACAAGTGCCTACTAAGGTTCCTGCATTGCCATCCCAAAGGATTTTTGAAACATGGGAAGGGGTGGCTGATGAAATAAGCTAGATATGTAGGTGTCATTCTTGCATCTAATACATTAGAGAGGTAATATCACTATTTTACAACTAGGTTGCATACATCAATCATGGATCGCCCAAGATCTAACCTCACTGACCAAACTTGCTCCAAGTCTCGAGCCAATCTAGCATAGGTACAATACTCTTGTGAGATGTCCTAGGGTCGGTCATACTATCCCCACACCCACATGATAGGAAACCTCTCTATGCTTTATGTGGCTCAGCCTAATAATGGTCGTGAGGAGAACATCTAGCTCATCTCTCAGGGAGTGTCATTCCAATCCTCTGTCTCTCTCCAGGGCCACCATACAATAGAGACCAACTCATCAAGACATGTCCTCCAGTGCTCTGTCTTACCCAGACCTACTTGGGTAAGGTTCCCTCTATATCTGCATATGTATGGCTCCATGGACTCTCAGGCATCCTCAAAAATAGGTCTGCACACAGGAAGGTGCTCCCAAGCCCAAATCTAAAGAACATAAGCATCGGTAGCCATGCTCTTTTTCCCATGATATACAGTCTCATGCATCTCATAGAACATGTGGGTGAGCATGCACTGGCCCCATTCAAAATTCTTGGGTGAGTCAAGCATCCTCTATAGCATAATACACTACCCACACTCCAGTCTATGTTGTCCTCTATCGGGCACCAAGAAGCAATTGATGAATATGGCCAAAACTAATGCCAACCTAGATGAGTTCATCCCATGTAATGGAAAGCCCTATTGCTAACTCCCACTAGAAGATAGCTTGCAGCACCTCTGTCCTTGCCTGTGGCACAATATCATATACCAATCATGGCCTGTGAAAAGGTATCCACAATATTTTATAAATATCCTCTCGAGTAATCATCATCTCTCCCTATGGTGGGTGGAAGGTGTTCATCTTTGAATAGAAACACTCCACTAGTGTTGTCAGCAATTCATGATTCACCAGCATTGTTGGGATCTAGCATAGAGAGGTAAGTCCCAATCTGTCAATATGGGCCATGTTTGCATCGTCAAGGCTCTGTAACAGTGCTTTGTAGGGTGGATAGTGTGACCTAAATGTGACATAATTGAAGACATCCTACACGCACACAAAAAAACAACATGAAAATAGTCAGTACTCACTCGACAAGTCAAAAAAAATGACAAAATGAAAGCAAATTCAAGGCTAAAACATCAAAAATGCAAGTTGAGTTTCACAGGAGCCACCAGATTTTTGCACAAGAATGCATTTCTTCGTGTGAGAAAGAAATTCCTCATGCAAAAAATGAAGAGATCACAAGTGAAGTTTACCCATAATCTCACGCAAGAGGTGGGTATCTCCCGCACAAGATTTCCCCCCAGCACACATGAAGAATCACCAGGTTGGTGGATCTTTGCACAAGAAAGGACTGGCTTTTGGTGAGAAAGGATAGCCCCGCATGAGAACCAATTGACTCATCCTAAAACATCCTAAAAATTTGCTAAAACTACCTTGAAATGCATTAAAATTCAAATGCGAAGCAAGGTTATCGACCACTCACCAGAGGTTCATAGTCTGTCGGCTAGTTGTGTCATCGAGAGTGCTCAAAATGATGAAAATGCACAAAAACTGCCATCTTCCTCTCAGAGCTATCCTATTCACTAAAGAAAATAAGCACAAATGATTTGAAAATGACCCCTTGGGCCCTTATATAGGTTTTGACCTAATTTTTCAAAGTGCTCTAATTTGCACGAAAATCACCACCTAGCTAATTTGACTGCTCTGAATCAATTTTCGGGATCAAACCCAAAACCTAACACACTTAAGCAACTCAAAAATGTGTTTTAAAATTTTGAGACCAATCCAATCGAACGCTTGTGTAGTCCACATTTTTCTAATACTTTGTGATTCTTGGAATCTTTTTAGCTCAAAATTCTACATGTTTTCAAAATTTATTTTGGAAAATGTCAACTCAAGTAACCTTTTGGTCAAACTTGGTCTTTTGGACCTTGAAATCATGCTGACTTGATTCTAAATTTTTTTCTGACCATTCTAATCTCTTCTGCATTCTACTAAATCTTGTATTTCTTCTATATCTCTCAACATACTCCTTTACATCATATTTCTGGTGTTTCATCTTTCGATTTCACTCCCAAGGGGGCAGGATGATTACATCATTTGAACAAGAATTTCAGATCAGAGCATCTTGTTCCCATCTTATGTCCTCAACACTTGGGGCATCTCATCACTCGAGGAATCTTATTCCCCTCTTTCTAGAATCTTTTTCACCTATCACATCTTATAAAGAGTTCAATGGACAGGTATCAGGATAATCTAAACCCCAACTCCTGAGGATCAAGCCTCATCCTGGGGATGATTCTATGACTTATAATTTGACCTTGTTATCTTCTATCAACCACATGTATCTAGGTGTTCTATCTATATTCTTAAAGGTTAAGATTTGTTCTAGAGAAAACCTTTAAAATGTTTTCAATCTTGGGTATCTAGGTGTTCTATCTGGATCCTTAAAGGTTAAGCTTAGTTCTAAAGAAATCCTTTAAAATGCTATCAATATTAGGTATCTAGGTGTTTTCTCTAGATCCCTAAAGGTTAAGCTCCATTTTGGAGATAATATTTCAAATGCTATCAATATCAGGTATCTATATGTTCTATCTAGATCCTTAAATTTTAAGCTCCATTTTGGAGATAATCTTTTAAATGCTATCAATCTCGGGTATCTAGATGTTCTATCTAGATCCTTAAAATTTAAGCTTCATTCTGGAGATAATCTTTTAAATGCTATCAATCTTGGGTATCTAGATGTTCTATCTAGATCCTTAGATGTAAAACTTCGTTCTGAAGAAAACCTTTAAAATGCTTATCAATTCAGGTATCCAGGTGTTCTAGTTGGATTCCTTAGGATTAAAGCTCTGTTCTAGAGATGGTCCTTAAAAGCTTATCAATTGGTCTCTGTGAGAACAACTTCAAAACCAATCTTATTTCTTGATCTTCACATCATTTTCTTTGAATCAAACATGCTACTTGCACATTCATTCAAAGAGGAGAAAAATTTAATACCCCAAAATTTGCATATTGCCATGACTACCGATTCTGGTCTATCTGATAAATTCTAAAGTCCTATTTCACTAGGCAATTCTTACTCTGATATTTGTTACTTGACTTAATTGTCAAATGCATAAAACCCTAAATCTGCATTAATCATGTTATTTATTTAATTCCTAAAGTATTGATTTGTACTAGTCACATTAAACTTATTGATTAAGATTTATTATAATTTGAAGTGTTTATACTTTAATTAAATTAAATTATCTCCTAGGGCTAATGTACTAAGGAATTAAATATGTTTAATTTAATAATGCTCTCATTTTAATTAATTGAATGTAATTATTCAATTAAATAGAAAAGGCATTTATGAGGTCATATCTCATTTTATTAAATTAAATATCTTTCCCAAATTATATTTCTCAATTCAAAATAGAAATTCTTAGTTAACTGCTTCTCAAATTAGAAGTGACTTAATTCACTTACTCTCACACTAAGGTGAATCTGAGTTAATTGTTTCTTGCACTCAGGATCTGAGTAAGTTAAATGCACCTATATTGGGAATCTTCCATTTTGACTGAATCTTAGTTTCAATCCTAACCGTCGATCTAATTTGATCTCAATTGTTGATGGATTCCTGGACTCTATTTAAGGGGCTCTCAATCCCTCATTACAGAGGTTGGATTTTAATGATATTGAATTGTTGTCGAATTGAATACTCACTTTCATAACTTTATATGTGCTTTTGCTTAATATCTTAATATCATCTAGCTTAATAATGCATACATCTAGCTTAGTCTCTTTTATTGTTTAATAGAATAGATTGCACATCATGTAGATTACTTGCACACTCATACTTTGCATAAATCCTTCATTCTAGAAAGGTCTGCTTGCCTACATCTCGTTCTAAGAGCACATAGGAAAAATCCTTCTAGATAGAAGGCAATAGGTCACATTGTTGGACCTCTTGGATTAACTCTTCCATGTTCATTTCATGATGAATCCGAATACAATGACCATGTTGAAGTGTAGGTGAAAAAATTGAGACCTCATTTTCACGTATACAAACTGTTCTATGAGATCCAATAGAGTTTCTTCTTTATATATCCATCCAGCAATAGCTTTGTTTTCATCTTCCTCTTCCATAGGTATAGTAGCTTTAACAAAGGTAACATTGTACTTAGTTTGAGGTGATAGCACAAAAGGTCTCTTTGTTTCAAATGGTCTCCCATAATGACAAGGAGACTTAGGAAGAGATGTTAAAGATTGAACAAGTTCTATGTGATATTCACCCATCCCAATTTCTTTCAACTTGAGTGACTTCTTGATTTGTTTCAACGTATCATCATGATGATCCATAGATTCCCTATTAGTAGGTACAAATATTTCAATATATTTCAGCATTTTACAAGTGTAACTAGTATTAGTAGGTATGGTGACTTTAGAGGCGTGGAATAGAAACTTGATGCATTGATGGTACATTGAAGGCACAGCTTGCATCTCATGTATCCATGGTCTCCCTAGCAAGATATTTTACACTAATGGAATGTCAAGGACTTGACAAGTAACATCCCTTTCTACAAGACCAACCTGAAGAGGCAACACAAAAAGACCTATGGATTTACACTTGACTTCATCATATACCTTGATGTTTATTTGTGATGTGGATTAATAGACTCTTTAGAATATCCTAATTTCCTGTGCAAATTAGTAGAGAAAATGTTTAAAACATTTCCATTGTCAATGAGCACACATCAGACATGCTTTTGATGTATCATGACTTCAATGTGCAATGATTGGTTATCCAGATGACTCAATGAATTACTGTCCTCTTCAAAAAAGGACAAGTAATGAGGTGAAGTTAGGTGACCCACCATAGATTGAAACCTGTCAAGATCAAGATCTTGAGGTACATTTGCCTCATTCAGGGCTTTGTCAAGAATATGCCTATGAGCAAGCATGATTTTGAGTAATTCAAAGATTGTTATTTGAGCACTTGTCCATTGCAATTGGTCAAGGATACAATAATTGGTAACCACAGAAGATGTTGCAATTTTCATATCTTTTCCAAATGGACCAGCAAGAGGTTTTTATTTGTATTGATCTAACTCAGGAGCAGAAGGCGTAGGTCCTTTGAGTACTATCTTGGTACAAGAATGTGTAATAGCATTGGCACAAGAATTTGATGGTTCTTTTTTTCAATGTAGCATATGTAGCTCCTCTTAAGAAAAATGGCATCTTAGGTTTTGTGTTGTCTTATTTTCCCTTAATTATGATGACATCACAATATTCAAAATCCATAGATTCAACCATGTTGATCACATCATCATCATTAGTATATGTATAGTTGACCTTGTTATGAGCTTTTTATTTATATTTTTCTCCTTTCTTGTAATTTGGAAATGGCTCCTTGAAAGCCTTGTGATCTATATTCTTGTTGTTTCCATCCACAATTATTTTACCATCATCAATTAAGTCTTCAACTTTATGACATAGGTTGATGCAATTACTAGTTTTGTGACCTTTTTTCTGATCATATTTACAAAATGTAGTCTCATTCCACCATGAAGGTCATGGTTGTGGATCATAAGGACGAGAATTATCCAATGGAGAAATGATCTTGTTTTGCAGTAAGATCTTATAGACCATATCCAGAGATTCACCAAGATCTGTATTGTATGCATGAAAACCTAACCTATTGGGAGCATGCCTAAACTAGAAAACATTAGTAGCATGTGTATATCAAAGATTAAAACAAATTAAAAATAGCTAATGTTAGACTTGATTTTTATAACTTAAACAACCAAAAAGCAAGAGTTCCCATACAACCTCAAAGTAGCTCAACAAGGGTGTCCATGAGAGGCCTTGTTGGTGTGCTTAAGTGTGGAGGATGTAGATGTGCTTTCACAAACACAACTATGAATCCCAATGATTGATAAATGATATGCAATGATAATGAGACTATACTAAGATGAATGGAGAATACTTCAAGCAATGGCTATGGAAGCAATCATTCTTGAAAGCACTCAAAGGATATGAATATGAATGCAAGAAATCAAAATAGATTAACAATGCAAATGAAATAAAATCTAACAACTACCAAGGGGTTAATAACAATGCATAAAACCATCAAGATCACTACAAAGATCTAATTCTAAACTAGCATGATAATAATGCAAATGAGGAAGATGTCAAATGCTTGAGACAAGGGCTCTATTTATAGGCTTTAGAGAGGCCTTGGGGGAGGTGGCATCTATGTGGAATCTATATAGGTACCACAATATAGACACATGGGCTAAAGAACAAGCCATGCAAAAATCAAAAAGAGCCTTTATGGTTGAGAGGCTCAAGATGTGCTCACACATGTGAGAAACCTTGCAGAAAGGAGGGGAGAAAAAGATGTAAAAGGTGTAAGAGGTGTAAATGAAGTGGGAGCTTTCTTGGATCATGAGCTTCTCACACATGTGTGAGTAAACACTTAGGAGCAAAAAGGTGTTTAGAAAGGTGTTTAAGATAAATAAGTGGTATTAACAAATGGATAGGCTTAGAAGGATGAGAGTGATGGGTGTAGACTAGGTATTTAAGATGTGATTAGAATTAAATTAAATAGGATTTAACTTAATCATAGGATTAGAGAATTTAAAAAAGTGGAGGCAATTAAATAAATTAGAATTTATTTAAAAGGGGATTTATGAATCACTATGCATTAAATAAATTTAATACATTAGGGAAATGAACCTATTTAATTAAACAAGTAGAAGAATATGAAAAATATTATTAATTAATTAATTAATAATTATAATATCAAAGGAAATGAATTGATATATGTTTGGGATGATTTTAAGCATCTACATGTATATTCTCATTTTCAGTGTGTAACCCAAGATGAGTTCTTTGTTTTGTTTCCAAATGTCTTGTTGTCAAGAGGAAATTTGTCAAAAAAATTAGATGCTTTGAGATTGTCTGTGAGATTGAATGTTGTTTTGACAGGTTTAGGAGTAATGTTATCAACTACTCCATCATGTACTACCTCTCGATTCTTGTTTACATACTTGGATTTATCCTTACTAGAGGTTGATCCTTGCTTAGTGTCTTTTACATGGTTATCTCATATATTTTTATCATGAACTCCTCTATTCAAATAGCTCGTGTGACCATATCTTCAAAAGTGTGTGGACCTTAAAATTGGACTTTATATCCAAAGTCAAGTAAAACATTATCCGTGAAGATGTCAAGTTTTTTTGTCTCAAGAATCTTTCATGAGTATTTGGTGTATAATTGTTGCCACCTCTAAAGGAATGTGAGGAAAGGTTCCCTAACTTTTTGTTTGAGGTTACACAGGTTAGATATGTTAACTAGGTGGTGTATGTTGTATGAGTATTGTTGAACAAATAGGTTAGAAATCTCATCAAATATTTTGATACTAGTAGGAAACCTTTAAAACCATTCCATGGCCTAACCACCTAGACTTTGTGGGAATAAATGCATGAGATGTGTCTGATTGTGCATGAATTCAATAAACAAAGCACTAAATTCCCTCAAATGATCTTGGGGATCGAAAGTTCCAAAATATTTTATTATACTTGGGAAACTCAACTCCTCTTCAAAAAGGAAACATGTCTAAACTCTTGTCAAAAGGAAATTGACAAAGAGTTTCTAAGGTGTTTTTTTTTTTTTTGTTTATCCTTGTCACACATCATTTGGGCCAACCATTCTTGCATGATCTTCAGTTATTTTTGTAACTTGAATGTTTCATTTTGTTCTTCATGTGTGGTGATAGTTTTAACATTAAAATGATGAGGTGGTTTTTCTCCTTCTTGGGTGAGTTTGAGAAAGTATTTCTCTTTCTCTTCGTTAAGCAAGATCTCCATTACTTTTTGGAATTGTTTATCCTTATGACATTTTTCAATGTCTTCAGCGAGTATTTCTTCATTTTCCTCATTCTCATAAGTGTAAGGTTCTTTTTCTCTTTCATTTCATTGGTGATCTTGTCCACTACTATGTTCTCCATTTTCTTGGTCTTGATCAGCCATTCTAGGAGTGTGGTAGGTTTTAGTGTACATTGGTTGAAAAGGTCTTCTAAATGAGAATTTAGTTGCTTTTTTTGGAGACATAGGTGTTTTGCTAGTTTTAGGATTCTCTTGATACAAGGGATTCCTAGCTTAATGAAAGTTTATGGAAAACATTATTTGAACATGTGGTGGTCTAACAGGTGAAAGAGATCATAAAGTCTCCTCACTAGACTCAGACCATGTATAAACTAGGAAGCAACCTCTACCATGATTTTGACCCTTAGCTCTACCTTGTCTAAGTCTATGGGGAGGAACTCCTTGTTGTAATAGCCATAAACAATGATAAAAAGAAAAGCTTAGACAAGGACCATACTAGAACATAGCCTCAAAGTGAGATAAGTGTGTTGTATACCTAGGCATGATTCATCTAAGAAATGGATAGAATATCCAAGAGTTATGACTATCATGACATAAGGTATGATGAACACAAGAGAACAGAATATGATAAATAAGTGAGGAGACTAGTTCATGTGTAACTCATTAGTTGTCAACTAAGAAAGAAGTCAGAGTCAGACATGGTTATAGATACAGGAATGACCAAGTGTTCTAGATACATATCAGACTTGGATCAGATTTTGAAGAGGGAGCTCAAAATAGTTCATTATTTTTTACAAATTTGGATAGACTCGTGTGAGGAAATGACTCCAAGGTGAGGAAACACAAATGAACAGGTAAGAAAATACCTCTAGCAAAGAAATTTTGATAGCTCTAGGACAAGATATCATATGAAGATTCAGAAAGAACCACGTGAGAAAGTACAAAGAATCAGGAAAAGTTTTAGAACCGCAATTTTAGACCTATTTTCTCATGTGAGGACTTACACAGAGTTGTGCAACAAAATGACAATTTGGCCAAAAACAAAAAGGTTTTTGAGTCAAAAAGATAGTGTTTTAGAAAAATGTCATCTAAGGATTCATAAATAATCATGCGAGGAATTGCAGAGAACCCCGCGAGGAAGTGTAGACAGATAGTTTTCTCATGTGAAGGTTTGCAATACTAGATGTGAGAAAAGGATAAAATTGGCATAATTTTACTGAACTTGAAATATTTTCAAAAGTTTTGATAGTTTCTAAAAAGAGGACTAACAGTGTTTACAAGTTTTAGGTAGATATCAGCATTTTTTTGAGATTTTGTACATTGTTTTGGTTTACAAGTAGACAATTGTTTTTAGACATGGGAAGTAAGCAGTAGTCGCAAACAATCCAACTTAAGACAAAGCAACTCGGAGGGATAGGGGAGTCTTGACCCTTTGTTTGTTTGGAATATTTGGACAAGTTTAAAGACTCAAAAAAAACACTCTTTATCCCTATAACCAAAAATGGTAGAGGAAGCAAAACCTTTGTCTCATAAATTATGTGCATGTGTTCACCTCACACAATCGTATCACCCCACTAGAGGGCACCCATATTTTTGGTCTATTCCAAGGACTCAATAACATATATGCTAAATGAGCACCCTTGTGGTAGGGGTCAAGCACATATACCACCTTCCAACATCCAGGTACATGCCTATGGTAAGGATCTATAGGAGAGATTCTTCCCCCTCCTTGCACAAAAAGTATGCCCCCTTTCAAAGTTGAACTGGATAGAAAATATCTAAAAGTTTTTGCTTGGATTCCATTCACATTAATCCTTGGTGGCTTCATGAACAAAGTTGAGGCCAGTATCCCATACCAACATCTAAAAGTGCACATACTTGACTAGCAAGACTAGGGGTGGCATCGCCCGGTGCAACAAATAAAGCCTCCTCTTGATATGTGATATTAGGAATAAAGAGGAAGAAATTTACATGTCTTTGGAGTCTTTCACTCTAAAAATCTTCTTTATTATAGTGATTTGGAATCATCGACGAAAGGTGTGTGCTTACTTGGGTCATTCCTAGATGTTGGATCACTCGAGCAGGCCCTCTAAAGGTTAACTTAGACTGATGGTTCAGATTCAAGGGTCCAAGTTTTTTATTTCCCTCAAGGGGAAAGAGCATACTCCTCTACCTCATCACCTTACCCAAACACACAGAACATGTTCATCATCGAGTTAGCTTATCAATCCAAACTTGTCCTTTCTTAAGATTTTGATTTCCTAAAAGGAAGTCATCATCTCTTCATAAAAAAGACTCATATAGGAGAACCATTACCTTTCTTGCCTCCCTTGGGTACCATCTTCCAAAGGCATCTAGGTTTCTAATTTACTCTTGTGCATCACTTCCAAGTAGCAAAGAGCATACTCCTCTATTCATTTGTTTAGAGCCCTACAAAGTTCACAAGCCCTATTAAACTATGTGTGTAAGAAAGTAGTAAAAAGACACAAAGTCTAAGTGGGTTTGAATACATTCTTTGACATGTGATTCTTTGACTAATTGTCCTAAAATCAAACCATCAATATTGTTTTTGAGTTTTTGATAGGGTGTCTTTGAAAAGCAATCTACACACCACTATTAAGCTATTGAAAATTAAATACCGAAAATAAAATTCTTCAGAGACAAAATGTTAGATAAATCATCATGATAAAACTAGAATCTAGAAAATTGCATTTCATTTTTTTCTGATGTTGAGTTTCATGCAAAGTTTTGTAGATCCTGCAGGAGAAAATGATGTGTTCCATGTGAGAAACCATGTAGTTATACAATTTTTTGTATGAGAAAGTGCAGAATAGGGAGTGAAAATTAAGTTTCTTTGTGCAAGAATGAGATTTTTTGTGCGAGAAATTGAGGAACCATACGAAAAAAAAAGATAGAACATGAAACAATTATAGAATAAAGAATAGATGAGGCCAGAAACTTGATTTCTCAACCCCACAGTGGGTGCCAGAAATGTGACTGGTAAATGTTGTCCTCTGTAATTCACACACACTTCAACATGATCATTATCTAAAGAATCATCCCAGAATGAACATGGGATTGTTCATCTAAAATAACCAACAGGTCAATCTGTTACCTCCTAACTAGATTGATTTTTCTATTCACTCTTAGATTGAGAGGATAGCAACCAGACATCTAGAATGAAGGATTTTGAATCTATATGAGATGCAATAATTAAACTAAATAAGATGCAAATTTAATCTAAGGAAAGAAAAATAAATCTAAATGAGTGCATATTTAAGCTAGATTAGATTAATATGCAAGAACAATGAAAATATGAGTGCAAGTATTTGAGTCAAAACTTCAGCATAAGTCTGATAAAATTCATTTGCAACCTCTAAAATGAGGAATTGAGAGTTTCTTAAATAGAATTCCAAAATTGATCAATGGTCAAGATCAATTTGGATCAATAGTCAACATTGGAAATGAGATTTAGTTAGAATGAAGTTGACCAATTCACTTCTAAGTGTGAGAAAGATTTAGCTAAATCAATTCCTTTTCCAATTCCAATTCACTCAGAGTTTCCAATTCTAAACTGAAGAGAGAATTTGGATAGTATATTTGATTTAATAAAATTGAATATGACCTCATAAATATATAATCTTAATTAATTGAATAATTAAAGTCAATAATTAAAATGAGGATATATTTAATTAAATCAAATACATTTAATTCATTAATGTGTATTTTAGCCAAAAGGGGTAATTTTAATTTAATTAAAGTGTTAGTACTCATTATTAAATTAAATTAATTAATAGGTTTACCTTTGCTAATTCGATTAGACTTGGGAATTAAATAAAGTGTGTAATTAATGTAGATTAGGAATTTTTTGCATTTGACACTTAGGTCAAGTAGTGATTATCAAAATTGAGATTGCCTAGTAAAATAGGACCTAGGATTGATTAAATAGACCAGAATTGGTTTAGCATGGCAATGTGCCAATTTTGGGGTATTACTTCATTAACAACTTCTTTGACTCTTGTGCAGTATTGCACTATGTTCTCACCTTCCATCATTCTTGTATCATTAAAATTACCTCTTAAATGTTGGAAATGATTGAAAAGATCATGAGGAAAATTGTTGAAATGATCATATCGAACTAGTAAAGAATGTTCTCAATCATTGTTTTGTCATTGATGTCAAACTTGCTACTTGCAGGAATGACAATTGCTTTAGTGATCAATTGGTTGATTGACAAGGAGGAGGCAATCAATAAGATGTAACTAGAACACCTAGAGAAAGGTTGAAGTTATGATGTTGTAATAAAGTCCAAGGATCAGCTAAGTCATTGATGAAAAAGTGTATTGATGACATACTCTAAGACACAGAGAATAGGCACATTGAAACATATCAAAGATGTAAGGTTTTAGCTAAGTCATTTGTAAAGACTAACTAAGATCATTAAGGAGCCAAACAAATTCCTAGTTGAAGCTGAGCAAGTGCCGAGCAGAATCAAGTACTGAACAGAATCAAGTGCTAAGCAGAATCAAGTGTCGAGTAGAATCAAGTGTCGAGTACCAAGTAGAATCAAGTGCCGAGCAGATACAAGTGTCAAGTAACACAGAGATGCCAAGCATTAGTAAACCAATAGTGTCGAGTTGCTAAACGGGTGAAATCAAAGAAGGGAAGAAAGATGAAATATGTATCCAGCAATAGTAGCACTGATGAGGAAGATGTGGAACAATTGAAAGCTTTGTTAGCTAGAAGATTTCATAGAGGCAAAGGAAAATTCAAAGTTAAGATGCCTATCATTTGTTTCAATTGTAATGAAGTAGGACATATTGCTGCAAGGTGTACACAGAAAAAGGATTACAAGGATGACAACAAATACAAATATAGAAGAGAAGATGATAAGAGAGATTACAAAGACAAAGGCAAGAAGTGTTATATTGCTGAAGAGAATTATGATGATAATGATGATGAAGTTGTTTATGTAGCCATGAAGGACCAATCTAATGAAGAAGAACCTATAGCATTGGTAACATGCATGAACAAAAATGAAAGATGGACCATAGATAGTGGATGCTCACATCACATGATAGGAGGCAAAAGTAAGTTTGTTAACTTTACTCAATATGATGGAAATAGTGTTAGATTTGGTAATGATGCTCCATGTCAAATAAAAGGAAAAGGTTCCATTAAGCTTACAAAACAAATTTCATGTGATAATGCATACTATGTTGAAGGATTAAACTACAATTTGCTGAGTGTCTCACAGTTAGGCAATATAGGTTACAAAGTAGAATTTGGAAACAAAATTGCAAAAATTTATGGTACCAATGATAAATTGATAGGAAAAGGAGATCAAACAAGAAGTAATCTATTTTACCTTGATATGGATGATGTTTCTTGTTTTGTTGCAAAATTTGATGATGAATGGTTATGGCATAGAAGGCTATGTCATGTCAACTTTGACAATCTGGTCAATATTAGTAAAATGAAGAAAGTCAGAGGTTTACCAAAATTGAAGAAGCCTGATAATATCATGTGCAAACAATGTCAACTAGGAAAGATGACAAATTCAAGTTTTAAAAGCAAAAACTATACATCTAAAGAAGTACTTGAGTTAGTTCATACTAACTTATGTGGTCCAATGGAAGTACAAAGCTATAGAGGAGATAAGTACAAAATGTTGTTTGTTGATGATGATTGTTATGTTCTTAAGACAAAAATCCAATGCCTTTCAAATGTTTTAGTGGTATGTGGCTAGAGTTGAAAAGGAAATAGGAAAAAGCCTAAAATGCTTGAGATCAAATAGAGGTGGTGAATTCACATGAAAAGAATTCGAGATATTTTGTAATGAAAAAGGAATCAAAAGACAAACATTAGCTCCTAGAACTCCCCCATAGAATGGAATTGCTGAAAGAAGAAATAGATATGTGATTGACTGTGCCAGAACATTAATGATGGAAAAGATTGTTGCTCTAAAATACTAGAGAGAAGCCATAAGTGTAGTTGTTCATACACTAAACCGAGTACAAGTCAAGAAAGGTAAAAATACAACACCTTTTGAATTATGGTATGGTCATTCACCCAATGTAAAACATTTCAAAGTATTTGGTTGCAAATGCTTTATCCTTAAAGATGTTAGAAATGGAAAATTTGATGCAAAAAGTGATGAAGGCATATTCCTTGGTTACTCCACTAGAAGTAAAGCATATAAGTGTTTGAATACTAACACTAACAAAATTGTGGAAAGTGCAAATGTAAACTTTGATGAACATACAAAAGTCCAAGCTGAAGAAGCAAAGAGAATGAATGAATACAGAACATTTGTGTATTCCTATGAAGGAATGCCTGTTGATGAGGATGCTATCAATCAAATTGAAACTCAACAACAAATTTTAGTCTCAGCCGAGTCACAACCAGTAAATTCTGAGTTACATTCAAAAGCTGAGTTGTAGAATGAAGGAAATGCACAATCTGATACTAAAGTTAGTACACATGAAATAGATGAAGAACAACCTAACAACTCAGTGCATAGTGACCCTGAATTAGAAAGATCAAACATGGAAACAAGAACAGAACCAAGATCATCCAAATATGTAAAAAGACATCACCGTGTTGAATAGATTATTGGTGATAAAGATGCAAGACCAATAAAAAGGAACAGACTAAGACATGAATCATGTCTAATCAAAAAATCTAAACCTAAAACAGTATATGGTGCATTACAAGATGATGATTGGTATAAAGCTATGGAAGAAGAAATTGATCAAACAAAGAAGAACAAAACCTAGAGTTTGGTTCCCAGACCAGTTGACAAGAATGTGATTGGCACCAAGTGGGTATTCAGAAACAAGCTAGATGAGAATGGTGAGATTACTAGAAATAAAGCTAGACTAGTATGCAAGGGTTATGCTCAAGAAGAAGGACTAGACTATGGGGAAACATTTGCCCCTATTGCTAGAATGGAAGGAGTGAGAACTTTACTTGCATATGCTGCATATAAAGACTTCAAAGTCTATCAGATGGATGTAAAGTTTTCTGTTTAAAATGGTATACTGGAAGAAGAAGTCTACATTTAACAACTAAAGGGATTTGTTGATGAGAACAACAGGGATATGGTTTGTAAACTACATAAAGCACTCTGTGGTCTGAAACAAGCACCCAGAGCATGGTATGAGAGACTTCACAAGTATCTAGTGCAAATAGGATTTGAAAGAACTGATGATAACAGCAACATGTACATCAAATCAGACAAAGGTAAGGATATTATTGTATCTAAAATCTATGTGGATGACATAGTGTTTGGAGGAAAGGAAGTGCTTTGCAAAGGCTTTGCTGACAAAATGAAACATGAGTTTGAAATGTCTATGTTTGGAGAGATCAAATTTTTTTTGGATTGCAAGTACATCAACTAAAACATGGTATATTTGGATTGGAGGAGTCCAAACTAGTTAGCACACCAATGGCAATAGGAAATAAGCTATCCAAAAATGATGAATTAGTTGAAGTCAATCAAACAATGTACATATCCATGATTGGAAAACTACAATATGTTGTACATAGTAGACCAGACATAGCATTGGCAGTTGGAATAGTGGCTAGATTCTTTGCTAATCCTAAAGAAAATCATCTCATAGCAGTAAAAAGAATAATGAGATATCTTAAAGGAACTGATAACTTTGGTCTATACTACAAAAAGAATGGAAAGTTTGAACTCAATGCATATACAAATGCAGATTGGGGAGGCAACATTGATGACAGAAAAAGCACAAGTGGAGGTACATTATTTTTAGGTAAAAGGCTAGTTACTTGGACTAGCAAGAAACAAACATGCACATCCCAGTTCACTACAAAATCAGAGTATGTGGCAGCTGCAGTCAATTGCACAAACATTGTGTGGCTCACACATCTATTGATAGGAATGAAAGAAGAGGTAACAAAACCTATGATATTTTATTGTGATAATACAAGTGCTATAAACATATCCAAAAATCCAGTAATGCATGCAAAAACCAAGCATATTGCAATTAAGTATCATTATGTCAGAGAATTGGTAGAAGACAAACAAGTGGAATTGGAATACATTCACACAAAGGAAAAAACTATAGATATCTTCACCAAACCATTACCCAAGGATGCTTATGAATATCTTAGAGGCAAGTTGGGGGTAATACCCCTAACTCAAGTAGTTTAAAGCAACAAGGATGTTGCCCTGCATCAATAGGAACAAATCATTGAAATATCAAAAGAATGATGCAGAGGATGACAGCAGGACAAAAAAATCCAAATCAGTCGCAAGCATGGTGATAGAGGGAGAAGACATCAAGAAACCAAATCTTATACTTCACATGTTAAAGATGTTACATCTTTGGCATTTATGTCAAAGAGGGAGAAATATGCAAAAACCTAATCAATACAAAGCAAGAGGGAGATATATATGAAAGAGGGAGATATATGAGATTAGTAGTAAGGATGCAAGCAGCCAGGAAAAGTAGCAGACAACGTATACAATCTTGATGGTAACTAAGTTGATCAATTGATCAGTTTGGTTTTGCCATCAATGCCAAAGAGGGAGATTGTTGAAAATGATTGAAAAGATTATGAGGAAAATTGTTAGAATGATCATATGAAACTAGTAAAGAATGTTCTCAATCATTGTTTTGTCATTGATGTCAAACTTGCTACTTGCAGGAATGACAATTGCTTTAGTGATCCAAATACTATCAATTGGTTGATTGACGAGGAGGCAATCAATAAGACGTAACTAGAAGACCTAGAGAAAGGTTGAAGTTATGATGTTGTAATATAGTTCAAGGATCAACTAAGTCATTGATGAAAAAGTGTATTGATGACATACTCTAAGACATAGAGAATAGGCATATTGAAACATATCAAAGATGTAAAGTTTTAGCTAAGTCATTTGTAAAGACTAACTGAGATCATTAAGGAGCCAAACAGATTCCTAGTTGAAGCCAAGCAAGTGCCGAGTAGAATCAAGTGTCGAGTACCAAGTAGAATCAAGTGTCAAGGAGATACAAGTGTCAAGTAACACAGGGATGTCGAGCATCAGTAAACCAATAGTGCCAAGTTGCTGCATTATTTCAAAAATCAAAGATTCACCAGATCTAAGCTAACAAGGTTGTTATCTAGAAATTTGTGAATTAAATGGAAGATAAGAATGATGAGCTCGTGGCACAGAACACTATGTAGAACATTTATGAAGATACAACTGGACTCTAGATGAAGTTTTTAGATAAAAGCAAGATATGGGGTAGATACATTGTATCCTACCTAATCCATTTGAAACCTTAAAGTTGGAAAGGGAGAATCGAGCGGCAGAGGCAAACCAAATTTCTATTTAAGGAATCATAAGGTCATGAAGAAAAAGAGAAGGTGGTCGAGCATAAAAGCATAAAGTGTTGAAGGAGGTGCTAAGGAGAAAGAGAGCACAGTTACTATGTTTCGATAAGAAGACCCCAGATATGATTGCATTGGCATGATGAGTAAGAAGACTCAAGGAGACAAAGCTTGAGAGGAAGACAAGTTGTCAGAGCTGAAGTGATTAAAGCCAAGAAAAAGGATAGAACTAAAGTGAGATCTAAAATTTGCAAAGTATGTTGTAAGTTGTATCAGATCAAAAAGCCATTATCATTACTCTCTAGCAATTGTAACAGTTAGTTTAAATCCTATGGACTTAGGTTGGTTTAATATCCATGTTGTAAATCCTTTAATAGGGTGACATTCCAAGTGAATGTTCTAAAGTCCTTTGATCAGGCCCATTCCTAACAGTTTGGTGAAATCCTCTAACAAGGTCACATTTAACAGTGTGTTGTAAGCCTTTAACAGGGAAAGCTTTTAATAGGGCATCACTTTAGAAGAGTGAAAATCAAGTAGCATGTTACTAGTGGTTTTTCCCAGATTGGGTTTCCACATAAATCACTGTGTCATTTGTTGATCTTGCATGTTTTATTCCTGCATGTTGATTTGTTGTAACTTGCTAAGATGGTTGATTTAAGTTTGGATGGATGAAAAGTTTATAGACTCATTATAAGTTGTGAAAAAGTATTATTAGGGCATTTGGACCTTGAATAACTGATTCACCCCCTCCCCCTCTCAGTTATTCTAAGGAATTCTAACATTAAACTCTCTGATTTGAATCTCAAGACATTGTCATCACCTCCATATATAGTTTTCAGTTTGTCCCACATCTTCTTTACACTATCAAATTCTTTTATATGATAAAACTTGGCATAGCTTAGGTACGAGGAAATCTCCAACATTACTTGATTATGTTCTTATTTCTTCTTTTGTTGATCATGTTAGAAATAGATAATACTGAGAGGGGGTGTAAATCAATATTTTCAATCTTTTTGCCCACAACTAGATATTAGTAATTTTTTTAATACATGTACAAGGAAGTAAACCAATAATGCTAAATAGTATAAACAACCATACACAAAGAGAGCTTGTAACATCATATTTTTTTAACTAGAGAAACTCTAGCCAAGGGAAAACCTCAGTGAGGATGAAACCCACAAGATGATTCACTATATATAAGAATCAAGTTAAGGATACTGACCTTGTTAGGAGTCTATGAAGAATGTATAGTTTCTCGAGTCCCTATTAGGAGACTAAGCCTTTTTAGAAGCCTCAACCCTATTAGGAGTTGCCTCAACCCTGTTAAGAGTTGGTGGATCATATACAAATGTGTGCAAGAAGATCCCACTACCCTAACATGCAACTATACAGTAAGTTCTTCAAGAGAATAGATATACATACTATATTGGATCACTTGTTCTACTTTGCAATTCTTCTAAATGTCAATTCTTCATACAAAGAGTGACTACACGTATATCAATTTGCATCATATCTTGTATTATCATAACATTACTTCACATCACATATCATAGCATCACATGGCATACTGACTTTGCAATTGAAGTTTTTTACTTATATCAATCATATTAATAAATTCTTCCTTAGTCATCTCACATTTCATCCTTAGAGTCAGGTCATCAAGATTTAGTAATCAAAACAATTATGTAAGTTGTACAACTCCATTTATTGACATGCTCTGTTCTACACTATGAAGTAACTGCATAGGTGTTTCCTTCATAACTTTAACTCGGTTGCTCGTACAGACATGCACACTGGTATGCATCATCAAAGTGACATCATGCATCTATGGTTAATTGCATAAGAGAATATTCCAAGGAAATATTCTGCTATCAATAAATCTCATCATGCCACTGTAACATTGTCCATTACTTAGACAATTTTCCTTCACAAATAATCACAATTAAACTACAAAAAATATGTTTCCATAAATGACAACCACATACCTCACCTAATTTGACTAATTGGTCATATTGCCAACAATCTCCCCCTTGGGCATTGATGGCAACATTTTGGGAAAATTGGCTAAGTCCCAAAACTGTTATCATACCAATCAAAGTAAATAACCATACATAACATAGTAAAAACATTATATTCATATTTTGAAAAAGATTACATCCCTTATAACTCTGAGTACAAATCTTGCTTAAGGAAAAACTTACTACTATATGTCAAATTACAACTATATAACTTATCATTACAATTTTTCTTATTTCTCCCCCTTTGACATCAATGACAAAGGTGTCAACAAAAAGAAGATCTTGTCAAAATCTAAAAGCTACATCAAAATCTAGAAAAACAATCTCTGAAGTTAGTCTTCAACTGCACAAGATGTTTCTTCCAACTTTATTTTGGTGCATCTAACACACTTATTAACACACATAAATCATATGCTACATTCAAGTCTATAGCCACAAACTTGTCATGTGAGGTCTTAGCTACCAAGCATTCCTCCAACTAATTTTGTAATAATGTAATTTGTGGGGATAAATGGTCCTTCAAAAGAGTAAATCTCTTTAGATTTTTCTCCTTTTCTTCTTGTATATCCTAGATGCTATCATGAAGTGCTTACATTGTATGCTCAAATGTTACTAATTTCTATTATGTTTCAGAAAGTTATGAGTGAGCATCTGAAGCTCAGTTATCTTCTCTTTGATTTGCTCATCAAAACTATGAAGGTGAAGGTATGCCAAGTTTCACTTAGCATATATTTGTTTCCCTTCTTCCATACTCTACCTCAATACCTTAATGCATACATTTAATATTTTTATATCATTTCTTATATTTGTACACATAGTATTAAGAATTTTACCATCATGCTTAGTCTATTCTTGAATTGTAGCAACATTGGTAAGCATTGTAAACTAATTATCAAAGGTTTTGCACACAATTGCTGCTCTCTTTTGAATGTCTATAGATGTATCAACAGAGCTTACTATCTTCTCCAATCTATCCAAAACTGAAGTTAAAGTCTTCTCAATTGACTTAATTGATTTCTTATTTTCAAGGAATTTACTTAAACAAGATATAAGATTTTGTGCTTCATCTTCCTCATCTGACTGTACTACTAAGGTGACCACTGCCGCTTGTGTAGGTGGTGTAGAGGGTATCACTATAGCTATTTCTAAGGGCACACTTGTAGTCACTGCCTCAGTCATAGTTTCAAATTTATTTTCAGAAATTACATCTTCTTTCTTTTGCTCCTTCTCTTCTTCTTCATTAGAAGAGCTACTATACTCAACAATATTACCAACAATGATAGAGCCAAAATCTTTGGATGGATCTTTAGTTCTATCCACTGTTACATTGGTGTTATCTACTTGCATAGATTCATTGTCAATGGTAATGTGTGGTGAATCACTTGGAATTGAAGTGTTAGTTGGTTGTTCAGAACTATGAGTAGACTAACTGCTACCATAGTAGGGCTTGTCTTCTCTGATTGCACGCTTTCCTTAGACTCCTTAGGCATAGTAGTCATGTATGTGACTATTGCCTTTTGAGTTTCCACATTCACTTCTTCATAATTTCCTCCCATAAGAAGAATAGATCTCTTCTTATTTCTCAGAAATGGTGTTATTCCTTTTAGAATTTCCTTTATTTCTTCCTCATTATTTACTATACATAGCTTTTTCACCATATTCATCCTTATTTTTTTATCCTCCTTAGTTACTCTACTTTTTGTATTTCTTAGTCTATTGTACAAATCTTCAGGTATTTGACCTTTTATGCTATCAAAACTTTTATCTTTCATAATCATATTTCTAACTACAGCATTTTCTAGTTGTCTCCTATCCATATTATTGTACAAATCATAATACTTATTTAATTGCACAAAGTTGTTGTCATTAATAATTTGCATATTGAGATTTTCTACCTTTGGCTTCCATATTTTTCTTCCTGTTGAAGTCATTGCTTCCTAATCTGCTAGCTCTACTAGTCTATCACCAGTTTCTTCTTTAGATTCTAAATAACTAATTTGAAAGGTTCTTCTCCTCTTACTTGGTCCACTTGTTGTTTGCTTGAGTCTCCTGTCAAGAGCAGGTTTAGTTTTCTCAAACCTTGTGAACTTTCTTGGTGCTAGTGCTTCCTCTATTTTCTTTGGTTTCCTTAAGGGTTATTGTTGTGCAACTGCTACATATGGCACTGCAGGTGCTTGTGCACTTGTCTATGTGATTGTGACCTCTTCAATAGGTTTGACCATTGCAATAGGTGTAGGGGTCAATAGTTCAATTTGACCACTAGCCTTTATTTCTGAGGCTATCCCTTTTACCTCTTCAAATCCCTTTCTAGACATCCCTGTATCTTTTAAGATGGAATCAATTACTTTATCTACTTTCTTCTTGATATCCTTGTCCATTAAATTTTTTTTGACTTCTTTCATCTTTTCAGCATATGTACCCCATCTAGTGCATCCAAAATCAACTTCAGAGTGTAGAATTATCTGTGTGTAGCCTTCAATTAGTTTAGCACTCATTTCATAACCCATAGGTTCAATGAACTTCACTCAAGGAACTACTACCACCATGCATGTGAAATCTATTTCTACCATGAAACATAGTTCATCCTTGTATTTTTCTATCAGTGCAGGAGGTATCCTATACCTTTGCTTCATTTTAACTTGGAATGATTTCATCATTCTATCAATATCACTATCCCTCATTATTTCTGAGTGATAATTTGCATTGCGTACTCACTTCCATCCCAATTTGAAATACCAAGAAACTTCTTTACTACATAGAAGAATATATGAGTTAGTAAGGATTCAAACCTAAAGATAGCACTACTAGATGTCTTTATTTTTGATATATTATCCAACAACTAAGTTCGAATAATATCACATGGATTAACCTTTTCACCCTTTAATACCATCACATAAGTTGCATGAAGAAATCCGGTAGGGACTGAATCTATCCTAGATCCATGATTGAACTTATATCCCAAAATTTTATTGATAAGTCTCACTCCATCATGTTGAATGGTGTTGACCTTCATGTTTTTTCCATTGAAACTTGTGTTGAGATTTTTTTCAACTAATCTACACACATTCTTTATGTTCATAAGATTACATCCTTCATTGCTCAAACCTGTGACCTTGTGAATTAGGTCATTATCGATACATATAATTGAATCTCCCAACCATAGAAGGTCATCATGAACTCTACTCAGAATGATTCTTGTCCATTTGTGGTTATCAAAGTTTGTATAGAACATATGCTTAACTAAGTCAAGTTGTTCTATGTATGCATATTCTAGTTTCATTCTAGTTTCAATTACAAATCATTATTACACATTCTCTCCAATTCCTTATGAATCTCAGTATCTCCTAAGCTTTCTATTTTATAGTCAATGTAACTTCTTATGTCTTTGACATGAAGAAAATTTTCCATTACTTGTGAAAATGCTCCAATGGAGCCATCAAGTAAGGAAACAAATGAGTGTTTCTTGAAGTTATATCTAGGTCTATCACTGATATTAAACACTCCTTGTATTGTCATTACTAAAAATATGCTCAATGAATTCAAAAAAAAACCTCAATTTCATGTTTTAGGGTTTTCAATGATCATGTGTATTTGCAAACTTCTTCAGGACCACAAATATCTCTTCAATATTGCACTTAAGATTTCACACAAGAAAATAATGTACATAAATCAATTTATGTCCTTTAAATCTTTTGCAATATGTACTTCACATTAAATGGGTATCTGCCACCAGTTTAAAATATTGTCTCTATATAATAAAGAGGTTATTTTTCTTACATAACCTTATACTTGTCATATCAAGCAATGCGCACTTCCCTATAGACTCCACTCAATGTCTAGTATATACTGCTAACTATGCAACTTGTGATATTCTCTCTAACATCAGTTATTATTAACTGACACACTATTTTACTAAGAATGCTTAATGCAGATAGGCTAGGTCATAGATAATAAGTGACTTTACTATCTTATCAGGTACATTAGGATGTGCTTCTTCCTAAATTGTATGAGAACTTCCAATTTCTTTTGCCTTTTCAATTTTTTCCTTAAATTCTTTTGCTCTTTCATTTCTTCCTTTAGACTATCATCATTTATTCTATTGTTCCTTCTATAGTTATGATTCCTATTAAGGTTTCTTCTATCCATTCTACAAAACTTTGTTTGTGTCCAAAGTTATTACATAATTGACACACAAGTACATTCCTTCTTTGTTCATTATTTTGGTTCTCAGGTGCTCTACAATTCCTTGTCATGTGTCCAAGATTGTTGCATCTATGACAAACAATTTGTCTTCATTCTCCACTTTTATTGCTATGAGATCGTCTTCTGCTGCATGCACGATTAGTGTTCCTAAATATTCTACTATTTGCGTTATCATTATCAAATTTAGGTTTCTTACAATATATTGCATGATGTCCATATCCATGGCAATTATGACAATAAAAAATGTAAATAGGTTTAAAAGACTTACCTTTGCAATCATCTCTAGTATGTTCAAGTTCAGTACACCTGGCATGAGATTCCTTTCTTCTATGATCCTCATCTTGATCAAATTCTTTAAATTTCTTAGAGTGAGTAAAATTCTCTTTGTCTTTATATGTATCATCTATTTTGCTTATGTTTAGATCCTTTTTGACTTCAAGAGTATGAGGTCATTTTCTCTCAATAGATTTCTTGGTGGATTGTCTAAGGAAGAATCCAAGTCCAATCTTGTCATAACTAGGTCTCTGTATAGATATTTTTTCTTCAATCTTTTCACTATTGGTATACAATTTCTCAAGTTGTTGTTTGGTTTGCACCAATTCACCTTTCACAATAGTGTTGTATTTATCTAATTCTACATGCTCTAACTTGATAGATTCTAATTCAAATGTTACTTTACTTAACTGGGATGTTAGATCTGCATTTTTAGCTTTTATTTTAGAGTCGTTCTTTCCTCCATTTTTCTTAAGACTTAGCTTGAGTTCAACTATTTTTAACTCATTTTTTAAGATCTCATTTTCTTTTTGTAGATATTCAATATCATCATCATGGTTTTCTCACTTGGTCCTTTTTGCTTCAGGTCATCTATCTTGTCCTTTAGTTCACCAATGTAAACTTTTGCATCTTTATATTCTTCTTTTAGTCCATCTCTTTGATCAGTAAGGAGATCAATTTGTTCAAGAGCTTCTTCAAGATTATTCTTCAGCTATTCCATATCCATAGGGATCTTATTCAATTTGTTAAGCCTCTTCTAAACAACTAAGCTCTAATACCAATTGTTACAAATAGATAATGCTAAGAGGGAGGTGAATCAATATTTTCAATCTTTTTGCCCACAATTGGATATTATTAATTACTTTAATAGATGCATAAGGAAGTAAACCAATAACATTGAATAGTATAAACAACCATAATATTATGTTAACTAGGGAAACCCTGGCCAAGGGAAAACCCCGGTGGGGATGAAACTCACAAGATGATTCACTATATATAAGAATTTGGTTAAGGATATTGACCGTGTTAGGAGTCTATGAAGAATGTATAGTGTCTTGAGTCCTTGTTAGGAGACTAGGCCTTGTTACAAGCCTCAACCCTATTAGGATTTGGTGGATCATATACAAATGTGTTTAGGAAGAGCCCACTACTCTAACATGGAACTATACAATAAGTTCTTCAAGAAAGTAGATATACATACAATAGTGGATCACTTGTTGTACTTCACAATTCTTCTGATTGTTAGTTCTTCATACAAAGAGTGATTGTGCATATATCAATTTGCATCATATCTTGTATTATCATAACATTTTGCATCACATATCATAGCATCACATGTCATACTAACTTTGCAATTCAAGTTCTTTACTTATATCAATCATATTAATAAATTCTTCCTTAGTTGGCTCACATATCATCCTTAGAGTCAGCTCATCAAGATTTAATAATGAAAAAAATTTTGTAAGTCATACAACTCAATTTGTTGACATGCTCTATTTTGTACTATGAAGTAACTGCATAGGTATTTCCTTCATAACTTGAACCTAGTTGCTCGTACAGACATGCGCACCGGTATGCATCATCAAAGTGATGTCATGTATTATGGTTAACTACACAAGAGAATATTCTAAGAGAATATTCTACTATCAATCAATCTCATCATGTTCTTGTAACATTGTCCAATACTTAGACAATTTTCCTTCACAGATAATTAAACTACAAAACATATGTTCCCATAAATGACAACCACATATCTCACCTAATTTGATTGATTGATCATATTGCCAAAAAATCATCTATTAGAGGAGTAGTCATTATCTCTACATACCCATTATCTACCAAGTTGATAGTTGTGTTGGCATTATGATTATTTTTGTCATTAGTGACAACACTTACTCAATTCTAAATGCTTATCGAGCATCCAATGGTTACCTTGTAAGATTAGCAGTTATGCAATTTACACCGAGAAAACAATGGCTACCGAGCAAATATAGACAATGTGAAGTCCAGCAGTGTCTACCGAGCTTCTCAATATCTATCGTGCTTCAGTTTCTACTAAGCAGATAGTTTGTGTCATGAAGATTCAGTGCAAACTGAGCAATTGGAAAGATTTAGTGTTTACCAAGTGAAGCAAGGTAAACTTAGTGTACAGTATCTACCGAGTGACACTACATCTACTGAGTCACCAGTGGTTACTAAGTTCAGAACTACATTGAGTGATTAGTATGGACTGAGCCTTCATTTCTACCGAGTGCATGATGATGCTGAGTAATGTAGTGGACACCAAGTATTAAAAGGTCACTGAGTCAATTTAGTGAACCTGAGTTATTTACTATTGGGCCGACTCTGTAATGTATTTGTTTACTTGTGTTTTGGTTGACCTTGTAATTTTGTAAGTTTGAAAGGTATATATGTAAGATGTATTGTAAGATATCAAACATGAATGACATGATGAATGTTGAAGAAATAGCAAAGTAATGAAGAATATATGCAAAATATTATCAGCAGTAGTTCAAGGTACACAACAAGGTCAATTCAGAGACTGAAAAGATATATCCATCACATGAGGTGATAAATGCATAAGGGATCTTATCAGCAATTAGTTGCAAGTAGATCCACTACTTCATCCTAACAAGTGAATTAGCTTTCTAAATCCTTTAACAAGGTAGACTTAACAGTCTTTGTACAAATCTCCTGACAAAGTGCATACTTCATTGTATTTTTGCAAAGCCTTTAACAAGGTGGACCTAGTAGTCTTTTGTGCTCCTAACAAGGCAGATCACTAGAAGTGGTCAATGTAAGCCTTAACATGCCAACTTTATACTGCAATATTGAAGTTTTGTGGGTATCATCCCCACCCTAGTTTTACTTTCTATTTGGAAGGTTTCTGTGTCACCAAAATATTGTGTTCTCTTGTGTAATGATTGTTTTATGTTTTAGAACTAATGCATGCAGTAGCATAGTTGGATGTATGGTAAATTAATAAAAAGTTTTAAGGTTATTGATTCACCCCTCCCCTCTCAGTAACCTATCATATCCTGAATATTTCCAACAAGTTGCACCATTGATACTCGATATATGAAACCTCATCAAGGTTTACCATGTAAGAAAGTTTTCCTTGTTCATCTTTGGTACCTCTCTTTTGTGAGTCATGATCTTTGGCTTTAAATACCTTCAAACATTTCTTTGTAAGAACAAGGCTCTGATACCAATTGTTAGAAATGTTTAGAATACCTAATAGAGGGTGAATCAATTACTCAAGGTCCATAAGTACCATTTTGAACAATTAAACATCAAAATATTCATTTTTCTTCTTATCCTAATATTTTTTGGTCTCTAATGTATTGATAAACAAAATTACTATCATAAACATAACATACTTTGTTGAATGTAAACTTTATCAAATGTAAAACACATAAAGCATTCAACACATGTTTGACACCAGGATTTTACATGGAAATCCAATTTGGGAAAACCCACCAACAACATGTCACCACTTTTTCGCTCTTTTGAAGTGAGCTTTGTTAGGAGCCAGCCGTGTTAAAGGTTACAATACACATTATTAAATGTGACTTGGTTAGAGGATTTAATCACTCTATTAGGAGTGGCCTTTTCAAAGGACTTTGGTCATTCCATTTAGAATGCCACCTTGCTAAAGGATTTACATATACTATTAGGTCAACCTCTATTAAAAGGACTTCAATACAAACTATTTACAATGATTAGAAAGAAAACATTAGTGTTTGATCTGTATGATTGCAACTCACTTTGTAGGTTTAGATCAATGTTTGGTTCATTTTTTGATTCATTGATAAGCTCCCCATTGTCAACTTTGTTCTTGATTCGCTTGGCAATCCTTCAAGCAATAAATCCTCTCCTTTCAACAAAATTTAAGCCATATCAATAGCATATGCACAAGCAATCTCCTTTTGCTTCACTTCCACTCTTGCATACTTGTGTTTACCTTTGTGTATCTCTTTTCCAACTTTCTCAATGTGCATCCTCTCTAATTTTAGCTCTATACCTCCTTAAATAGGTAATTATTTCTATGTCATTTTCCATGATCATTGTATATCTTAGGGTTTATGATCTATTCCATTAGGTTCATTATATCTATTCATCTTCCTTCTTTTATAGAATCTTCTCATCTATCAAATTAGATCATAGATACATACCTAATCTTCTCCTTGAATTTAATAATCCAACTCATCAATCTTATCTTCAGCATGGTTTACATATCTCAATAAATAAACTAAGTCAATTGGAACTAACGATTTCCTCAAATTCATTCAAAACATTGTTACTCAAAAATCAATAAGTTCTAACACTTGATCATCATTTAATCACTCAGTCATTGTAAAAATTTTGGCTCAACATCAACTATCTTTCTCATTCGATACTAATTCTTAGTGTACACTAGATTTTCTTGTCACTTACTATGTCTTAGTTGACACAAACATCACTCAGCATTCCTTAATCTTTTACTTATTTCTTGTCTTAGCTTTACATTCTTGATATAAACAATCACTTTGTCTTATCAAAGTCTAACTAACCAAATGTCCATTGTAGCTCCCTTTCCATAACTCAACCTTTCCTCTAGGTTTTATTGTTATGAGAAATTCTCAAATCCTCTTCATCAATCAAATAGATATGACATTTAGATCAAGTAGAAATATGTATTATCAGTAGATTTGACATCAATGACGAAACAATAGTTGTTCCAATTATAAGTTTCCAACATTGTATTGTTTCTCTAATTCTAGAACCATCAAATATTTTCTTCAATTATTTCTCTTTTTTTAGTTGTTTGGTACTAATATTCTTAGATCTAGTTACCTTAGAATAAGAATTGAAAGGATTGATTTCTTTAACTCCTTTTTTGAGGTGTTAGTTTATGTGAAGAACTTAGGTTTATTTTCTTTCTTCACATTTCCCCCTACACAACTAGAACCAAATTCAACTATAAAAACCCTAGGACTAATACTTAAGGAATCTAATCTTTTAGTGATGTAAAATATTCTTGACCACTATGAGAATGAATCCTAACTATATCAAGGCTTACCTAACATGATTTGGTTTGAGAATCTTTAAGCTTCATTATGTCCCATGTTCTTAAATGTGTTCTCTTTAATGCCATTCATTGATATTCATAAAACCTAAGAAAATAGTGTGTCTCATGTAAACCTACTCATATTTTAAATTTGTCAAATCCTTACTTATAATGCCTTTAAATACTCAATAAATTGTAAATATAAAAAAGACAACATCTATGTGCATTGAATTAAATTCCATAAATTGTACCTATGACATTTAAGTTTTCAACTATAAATAAGTTTAACATCTCATGAATTTTAAAATAACTATCAAACTAACACATTCATTTTTATATAATAATAAATTAATATAATTTTGGTCTAAAATTATTAGATTACTAAGAGATGAGGTGAATCATTAATCAGCCAAATAATTAACCTTTTCAACTTCTTTAACCTTTAACTAATAAACAACTTGATAGAATCACATAAAAGTATTCAACACTTTAAATGATCCATACATTTGACAAAGATATTTTAGTTATGCAAAAACCCAACTTGTATCAAAATCAATGTGGGGATCAATACCCAAAAAAAAAAACTCTTTTGAAGTATACCTTGTGAGGAGCTTAATCCTATTTAGAGTTAAAAATATAGTGTTAGGTTCCACCCTATTAGGTTATTTACCTATATCCCTGTTAGGATATTCACCTTGTTAGGGGTATCCTTGTTAAATAAATTTTAATACTAGCTATAATGTCACCTTGTTAAAGGATTTACCACAAGAATTTATTGGGATTAAGGGATTTTAAAAATTTCTATGATTAGGGAACAAAAAAAGAATGACTTTTGTAACAGCACTATCTCTGGATGATCAAATCCACCTAGGCTCACACTCACTTTTCAACACACTTTACTTCTTCCATGTTGGATTGCACCTTACATTCCTTCACTAAACTTATTGGACCACAATTTTAAAAATGTAAACATCTTCTTCTTTTTCCTAATTATTCTAGTTTTCCTTTTCTACCCACTCATATGAAATTCAAATATTGTGCTTAGACCCAACCCCTATAAGAAAATATATTATGATTTATAAAACTTTTACATGAGCACACTAACTATATTATATAATTTTGTACATAGGTCAAACATGTTTTGACCAACCACTTGCTTCCTCTAGAACCTTCTCTATATTATGTTCTTGATAAATGTAATGTTATATCATCAACATTAGATGTTCATCCATGTAACTAGATCACTATTGACATATCCAAAGTTATTGCAACCTTGTCGTCAGTCATTTTCTACATCTAACTAACTATTACTCAAGATCTCATTATTCTTTAACATGCTCATTGAATCTTCACAGCTTCTTCAGTCACCTATCACTACTTCACTAGTCATATTTTGCATCCTGTGGATGGTTAAGCTATAATGATAATGATCTTTTTTTATAACCATATCAGATTCACTTACTTCATCACATTATCCTATGATTTCTCCACTTCATTCAACATATATTTGATAAATCAATTAAATAACCTATAAGTTCTCACTAAGTGTTTTAGCAGTTTCACTATGAATTCATTGATCAGCTTATTTTTTTATTTAGTAGTAGTGATAAATATTTACTCTTCAAGAGACAACCTCAATACTCTCTTTATGATCGTACACATTGATCATTACTACAATACTCTATTAACCATGATTATTCTCAACTACATACTAGAAACACTAGGTCAATAGTTGACATCAATGACAAAAGAATAACTAATAATCATATTATTTAGTGTTAAAATGGAAGAACTTTAATAGGATGTAGAACTCCACTTTACTAGGCACCGAGCCATTCAAATAAGTGTGTGAGGGAAAGAGAGGACTTTCCAAATATGATTCCATTTTTTATCCAAATTAAATTAGCTAGAACCGAAAGGAAGAAGGTTCTAATAATAAATTCAAATTATAAAGGGGAATGTAATACAAGGAAATGTACTCTCTTTGGCCCTTGATAGGATAATGTGAATGTGAAATTGAACTAATTGCTTGAATAATATAAATATAGATGCTATGTGAAGATAATTATGTCAATTAAGATATAAATCTAGGGTAAAGATATGAAAGGAAATAATATATAAATGACTCACCCTTAAATGTCTAGAGGATGGTGTATTTTAACTCCAAAACTTGTAGATTTAAACTATATCTAAATATCCATTTATGGATCTCTAAATGAAATGACAAAAGGAACAAAACCCAAAAATCTCCCCAAAAATGGAGACTAAAGGACTGTTAGAATTCTTTAGAATAACTGAGATGGGGGGTGAATCAGTTATTCAAGGTCCAAATGCCCTATTAATACCTTTTTACTACTTTTAATGAATCCATACTTAAATCAATCATATAAGCAAGTTACAATAAATCAACATGCAAAGATAAAACACTCAAGATCAACACATGACACAATGATTTACGTGGAAACCCAATTTGGGAAAAACCACCAGTAACATGCTACTTGATTCTCACTCTTCTAAAGTGATGCCCTGTTAAAAGCCTGCCCTGTTAAAGGCTTAGAACACACTGTTAAATGTGACCTTGTTAGAGGATTTCACCAAACTGTTAGGAATGGGCTTGGTTAAAGGTCTTTAGAAAATTCACTTGGAATGTCACCCTGTTAAAGGATTTTTCTAATGGTTGTTAAACCAACCTAAGTCCATAGGATTTAGACTTACAGTTACAATTGCTAGAAAGTAACAATAATGGTCTTTCGATCTGATATAACTTACAACATACTTTGCAAATTTTAGATCACACTTTTAGTTCAATCCTTATGCTTGGCTTTAATCTCTTTAGCTCTTACTGCTTGTCTTCCTCTCAAGCTTCGTCTCCTTGAGTCTTCTCACTCATTCTGCCAATGCAATCATCTTTGTGGTCATCTATACAAATAGAATTTTTGCGCTATCTTCTCCTAGGCACATTCTTCAGCATTTCATTATTTTATGCTTGACCACTATCTCCTTTTCTTCTATCCCCTCTCGCTCTCTCTTTCTCTTATTAACTTATGTCTTCTTATATAGAAGTCTAATTTGCCTTTACCACTCAATTCTCCCTCTTCAATTTTAGGGTTTCAAAATTGATTAGGTAGGATACAATGTATCTACCCCATATCTTATTTTCTTCTTGAAACTTCACCAGTTGTATCTTAAAATGTTCTACATGGTGTTCTGTGCCACTAACTCATCATTCTTATCTTCCTTTTAATTCACAAATTTTTAGATAACAACCTTGTCAGCTTAGATTTGGCGAATCTTCGATTTCCTAAATAATGCAGCAACTCGGCATTATTGAGTTACTGGTGCTTGGCACCCCTGTGTTACTCGGCACCTATACTAGCTCGGCACTTGAACTTGCTCGGTACTTGAACTTACTTGGCACTTGAACTTACTCGACACTTTGAACTTACTTAGCACTTGAACTTACTCGGCACTTGAACTTACTCGGAACTTGAACTTACTCGGCACTTGATTCTACTCGGCACCACTCGGCATCTGAAGTTTACTCAGCATTAACTAGAACTTGCTCGGCTCTTACTAGCTTGCCCAGCTCCTTCTCTCTAATGAACTTAGTTTGAGCTTTACAAAAGACTTAGTTAAAACCTTAAATCTTTGATATGTTTCAGTGTGCCCATTCTTTGTAGTATGTCATCAAATACATTCTTTCATCAATGGCTTAGCTGATCCTTGTACTTCATTCCAACATCATAACTTCAACCTTTCTCTAGGTATTTTAGTTACATCTTATTAATTGCCTCTACCTTGACAATCAACTAATTGATAGTATTTGGATCACTAAAGCAATTGTCATCCCTGCAAGTAGAAAGTTTGACATCAATGACAAAACAATGATTGAGGACATTCTTTACTAGTTCCATATTTTATTCCAACAATCTCCCTCAACTTTTCTTATAATTATTTCAATCATTTCCAACAAGGACTAGGTCAACTTGGGAAGATGTCCTACAACCAGGTTGGCATAGTCGAGAAACCTAAAATTGAATTCTCTAAAAATATCCTTAGAAGTATATTCCATAGCTGCAAACCTTTTGATGATATCCTATGAATCAAAATAGAAAAGAAGGATTTTGGGGGTTTTATTAAGGGAAAGTGTGCATTGGTCAACCCCTAGGTTAAGTAATTAACCATAAATGAAAAATATAATTATAAAGGAAACAAGATAAATCTAAATATTCACCTTTCTTGTAAAAACCCTTGTCAATAAGGATTTATCATGATGTATGTTGTAGATCTTGAATTTGGTATGAAGGATGTAGGATATCTCCACAATTGCAATGGATCTACCATTACCACATAATGGATACATAGATATAAATGTGCACCAATGAAGAAGATTATGTTGGAATTCTTTAGAATAACTGAGAGGGGGGGTGAATAAGTTATCCAAGTTCAAGATGTATAAATAAAACTTTTCATAACTTAACGAACCTATAAAACATTTATTATGATGCATGCATCCATAAGATTATGCAATCACTTAAAACTTGTAGGTTAGTGTCAAATCAATTTGCAGAAATATAAACATGAAACATAACAGATTCAGCAACACATTTGACACAATGATTTATGTGGAAACCTAATTTGTGAAAAACCACCAGTAACATACTACTCTTTTTCACTCTTCTGAAGTGATGCTCTATAAAAGGCCAACCCTGTTAAAGGTTACAATACACACTGTTAGATGTAACCTTGTTAAAGGATTTCAATCACCCTATTAGAAGTGAGCTTTGTTAGAATACTTTAGAGCATTCACTTGGAATGTCACCCGACTAAAGGATTTACAAATAACTATTAGGTCAACCTTAATCCAAAGGATTTACCTTAGACTGATACAATTATTAGAGAGTAACAGTAAGGCTTTGATTTGATAACAACATACAACTCCATTTGTAGATTATAGATCTATGTTTTTGTCCTCCATTATGCTTGGCTTTCACACATTTCAGCTCTAATAGCTTATTCACCCTTCAAGCATTCATACCCTTAAGCCTTCTTGATTAACATGCCAATACAGACTCTTTACTTAGGTCACTTGATGAAGCAATACCCTTGACTCCTTGTCTTCCCTAGGTTCTCGCACATGACAACCCTTGCTTTTGACTAGCCATACCTATAAATACAAAATTAAGATCTTTTTTCGTTCATTCTCCATCATCCAATTTAGGGTTAGGATAGATTAGGTAGGATTTAATGAATCTACCCCTCATTCCATATCATTTCTAAAAACTTCTCCTTCAATCCTCTTTGAGTTCGCCTCAAAATGGTTTACCATGATTTTTGTGTCGCCAGCTCATCAATCTTATCTTCCACCCAATTCACATAATCCAAGAAAATAAACTTGTTAGCTCAGATCCATCAAATTCACAATCTTTCTAATAATGTTGGCACTAGGCATTAACTTGTTTCTAATGCTCAGTACATACTGTGTTGCAGGGTATCCTTTGAAAAATTACTTGACATGAACTAAAGTTTACTAGTGCTTGGGATCAACTAAACTTTACTCGACATCCATTGTTTTTCTCAGCATACACTAAAATGAACTTTTACTTGGCTTCGATTGAATTTTTGCTCAGTTTGCACTAACTTTTCTCGACACCTACTATCCATTTGGTCAAGCTTGGCAGACAAACTTTGTTTAACTTATTCTTTTGAACTTGCTTAGTGTAACCAACCTCTACAACCTTAAGTAGATTATCAATGCACTATGATATTACTATCTTAGTTGATTATTGTACTCCTTTGTATATCATAATTCAACCTTTCCTGGTGCTTTTGTTACATCTTTTTGATCAAATCCTCTTCATCAATCAAATAAGGGATGGTACTTAAATTAGATAAGTAGTTATCTTACCAACAAAAATTAGGTTTGAAATCAGTGAAAAAATAATGATTGAAACATATTTATCATACTTGTATCAATTTGTTTTCAATAATCTCTTTCTTCAGCAATCTCCCTCTTTGGCATTGATGGAAAACCAAATTGATCAACCAAACTAACTTGGTTAAAATAGTAAGACCAACAAAATACCAAAAAGAAAATAATTCCTTGTATTGAAATCTCTCCCTCTATCAGCAACTTTCATCTTTTGAATCGGCTACAAAATTCTTTTGTGTCATCCTTATAACCCCCTCTAAATTAATTCATAGCTCCCTCTAAATTACTTCTTATATCTCCCTTCTATAGTATCTCCTTCTTATTAGGTAGATGTTATCAATAGATATACTATCTTTCTCAACAGTTAGCATTTTCTCCTCATACTATGTCTTAGGATTTCTCCCTCTTTATTCATATTTCTCCCTTTAGGATCAATTTAACTCTTGTATTTCTCCCTCTTTGACAACAATGCCAAAGACTTGTCATATTAATATGTAGATATGAACTTCTTCAGTTTCTCCTATGTCACCTTGCTTGTGACTCATTTGAAGTTTTAGCTGTTTGATTACTTAGGAAGCTCCTAAAGTAAGATCCACTACATCAATATATATCATATAGCAATCAATTTGTTTGATGCAGGGTACTCCTCTTATTACTCATACAGCCTTTGATAGGGGTATCACCCCCAATTTGCCTCTTAGATACTCATGAGCATCCTTAGGTAATGCTTTTATGAAGATATCAGCAATTTTATCTTTTGTGTTAACATATTCCATCTTCACCTCTTTATCTTGAACTAATTCTCTCAAGTAATGATACTTGATTGCAATGTGCTTAGTCTTTGTGTGCATCACGGGATTCTTTGATATATTTATAGCACTTTTACTATTCAGTGATCTCTTCCTTCATACTTTTGAGTAGTTTTTTATCCATACAATGTTTGTACAATTTATCAAAGCAGCAACATATTTAGCTTCAGTAGTAGATTGTGAAGTGTAGTTTTGTTTCTTGCTAGTCCATGTAACTAGCCTCTTGACTAAGAAAAATTCTCCTCCACTAGTGCTCTTTTTGTCATCAATATTTCCAACCCAATCAGCATTAGTATAGGTTCTTAATTCAAATTTCTCATTTTTCTTATAGTATAGATCATATTCCTCTTTTCCTTTTAGATATCTCATTATTCTCTTTACAGCCATCAAATGATTCTCCCTATGATTAGCAGATAATCTTGCAACTATCCCTACAGATAATGCAATATCAAGTTTGCTATGTACTACTATTGTAATTTTCCAATCATAGACCTGTACAATGTTTGATTCACCTTGGTTGAATCATAATTCTTTGACAATTTGTGTCTTATCACCATAGGTGTACTGACTGGTTTGGAATCCTCCAATCCAAAAGTTTTTAGTATCTCCTTGACGTACTTTGACTGAGTGATGTATATATCATATTTCATTTGACTTACTTGTAAACCCACAAAGAACTTGATCTCTTTAAACATAGACATTTCAAATGCTTGCTTCATTTCATTTGCAAAAGCCTTACATAAAGCATCTTGACCTCCAAATATGATATCATCAACAAAAATTTTAGATAACAAAATACCTTTTCCTTTCTCTGTCTTCATGTACAGATTGTTGTTATCATTAGACCTTTGAAATCCAATCTTGAAAAATACTTATGAAGTCTCTCATACCATGCTCTTGGTTCTTGTTTCAAACCATATAGAGCTTTGTGTAATCTACATGCCATGTTCTTATTGTTAACATCAACAAATCCTTCTAGTTGTTCTATGTAAACTTCTTCCTTTAATATACCATTCAGAAATCTAGATTTAAGATCCATTTGATAAACTTTGAAACCTTTATATACAGAATAAGCAAGAAAAGTTATCACTCCTTCCAATCTAGCAATAGGAGTAAATATTTCTCCATAGTCAATTTCTTCTTCTTGTGCATATCCTTTGTAGACTAATCTTGCCTTGTTCCTTGTGACTTCATCATTTCATCTAGTTTATTTCTAAATACCCACTTGGTGCTAATCACATTTTTGTCTTCTAGTCTAGGAACTAGAGTCCATTTCTTGTTTTTCTCAATTTATTCAATCTCTTCTTCCATGGCTATACTCCAGTCCACATCTTCTAAGGCATCTTTCACTAATTTAGGCTCTTTCATGCTCAGTAAGCATGTATCATGTCTCAACTTGTTTCTTTTCATTGTTATAGCATCTTTATTTCTAATGATTTGTGTAGCAAGATGATTTCTCTTGACATATTCGGACAATCTTGGTCCAGCTCTGGTTTCTTCATTTGGTCTATCTACTTTAAAGTCACTATGTGCATCTTTGTCAAGTATTTTAGCATCTCTCTCATGTACACTAATTTTTGAATCAGAATGTGCCTCAACTTCATTTTGTAACTTAGCATCTGAATGTAGCTTAGTTCCTAAATGCAACTCATCATTCACATTATGTGACTTGGCAGTCACTAAAACTTGTTGATGGTTTGTAGCTTGATTTGTATCATCTTCTTCAATAGCCATACCTTCATTAAGGTATACAAATGATTTGTATTCTTCTATTTCTTTCATAGGTTCAGCCTCATATACTTCTATATATTCATCAAGTTTTACATTTTCACTTTTCACAACTTTGTTAGTGTTAGTATTTAATCACTTATAAGCTTTACTTCTTGTGGAATAACCTAGGAATATACGTTCTTCACTTTTTGCATCTATTTTACCATTCCTAGAATCTTTGAGAATAAAGCATTTGCTTCCAAATAACTTAAAGTATTTTACATTAGGTGAGTATCTATACCATAGTTCAAAAGGTGTTGAATGAGTGCCTTTCTTGACTTGTACATGGTTCACGGTATAGATAGTTGTACTTACAGCTTCTCTCTAAAATTTCAAAGAAACATTTTTCTCTATCATGATTGTCCTAGCATAGTTTACTCCTTTTAGAAATTATATTTTGTGGAGGGGTTCTAGGAATAGATGTCTGTTGGAATATTCAAATATGGAAAGAATACTTATGAGAGTGGAGGGGGGGGGGGGGTGAATCAGAAGTATTACACTTTATCCAATAAAAATTTTATCTGAAAGTAAATTGCATGCATGTAAATACATCATAAAAATATGAAACTAAGACATGCATCAACAACACATAACACTAGAATTTGGTAACCCAGAAACCCTCTAGAAATAAGAAGGTAAAACTGGGGTGGGGATGATACCCACAAAAATTCACTGTAGTAATATTGTTCAACCACTTCTGATGATCTGCCCTGTTAAAGGTCTGCCCTAAGCCTTTACACTGTGTCAATAGTGACATGGTTAAAGGATTTACAAACACTTAACATGAAGTGTCACCCTGTTAAAGGATTTAATCACCTTTTGATAAGGAGGACAATTATGTCAAGAGGAAACTTAAGGAAGCAATTGAAATCAATGGTCATCCCATAAACCTTAATAGGGATGAGGGATGGACCCTAAACCCCTCCTGGTTTCCGATGTTAGCCAAGTGCCATCGATCCTAGTCTCGCGATCTGCGCTCGTCCTCTGTTGTTTCTTCTTTTTTGTTTTTTCCTCTTGGTGCTGGTTGCTGGTCAGTAGCAGTCCCCTGCTCCTTCCTGTTCTTCTTTTTATTCCTCTTTGGTGTCTGGCTCTCCCTCCTTGGGGCTCCCCATTTCTCGCCCTTCCCCCGAGTTTTTATTTTCTCATTGGTTGTTGGGCTTGGCTTTTCTTCCTTCTTTCAGGTTCTCGTGCTCAAACTCTATCTCGTTTTCATTATTATTGGGGGTAGGGTTATTGTGCGTAGTGTCTTTTCATTTTTCATTTTTTTCTTCTTAGTCGCGCCAACTAATTTCAATATTTATTTAGTTTTCATTTGTCGTCCTTTCCTTCTTTTTTTTGTTCTTTACTTTACTTCCCCCCCCCCCCCCGTTTTTTCTTTTTATCTATTAGTTTTTTAATTCTTTAAAACTGTAATATTAAAAGCTATTTCATTTTATATTATTTTATCTTTTTATTTTCTTTTTCTTTTTTTCTTTGTTTAATTTTTCATTTTTATTTCTTTTTTTGTTGTTAAAAATTTGTTCCCCCCGCCCCCCCCCCCCCCCCCCCCCCCCCCCTTTAATTGGTTTTTATTTGTTTTGTTTCTTTCCTGCCTTTTTTCATTTTTTAGTTTTTTAACTTTATTTACCACTTTTATATATTTATTTCATTGTTCTTTATTTCGTAATTCTTATTTTTCTCTTTATTGCATTATTTCGTTATTAGTATAAATTAGTATTTTTTGTTCTTTTTTAGTTTTAGTTTTTCAATTTTGAATTTTTATGTTTTAATTTTTTGTTTTTTCTTCTCCATCTTCTCTTCTCTCCTCTACACCAATTGCCCTCTTTTTAATTTTTTGAATCCTAGTTCCCCCCACCCACCCCCCCCCCCCTCGATCTGCGGGCTACCTCAACTAACCCCACCCCCCCCCCCTCCTTTTTTAATCTCTTTGCTCCCTCCAATCTGCCACTTTACATTTTTTCTCTATTCTCTTGCACTCCTCATCCTGATGATGGATCACTGTGTGTGATCCGAAACGTTGATGCTTAAAAATCACAACACAATCAAACTCCAGAAATTCTCATGATATTACTAATGGATTGTGGAAATCAAATGACCTTGATCTAAAAATAGCTGTTAAGCCAACCTATCTACATAGGATTTCCTTTCTAATACAATGGTAAGAGAGTATTAGGTATTATAAACCTAATAGTTTGCAATCCTTGATTGCTGAATGTAGGCACTTGTTCTAGCTCTCTCTCTCTCTGATTTTGATCCTTTGAGATCTGATTTCTATTCATCTCCTTTGCTTTGTTCTAATCAACTGAATATTGAATTGCTACTCTTACTCTCTATGTCTTCTTTCACTGAATTCCATTATGTTTTTCCCTTAACACTATTCTCCTTCTCTCATCATCATTACAGTGAATCTTTTTTTTCTTCCTTAAAAAGACTTCAAAGACTTAAGGTTAGATATGGATCTACGATCCACATTGAATCTCAATTTCTCGCTCAATACTTCCCTTTTTGCTGATTGGTTGCATGCCTTTCCAATTTTCCAATTGGCTGCATGCAAATTACATAAGAAATGTAAAAGATTCATTCTTATCTCTAGATCTTTTGAGATTTACCTTATGTCGGCTACAAAAATGGTTTACATCATAGTTTGTGCAATTACAAACTGTTATGCTGATATCCTAAGTTACTCGGCTCTTGAAGCATTACTGATGCTTGGCACATGTTGTTTCCTGGATAGCTCAGCACCTAGACAAAACTGTATCACTCGGCACCTTATGTTACTTGGCACTTGAATAACTTGGCACTTGATATCACTCAGCATTTGATATCACTCTACACTTGATATCACTCAGCATTTGATATCACTCGGCACTTGATATCACTCGGCACCTACTCTTTGCTCGGCATGTATAGTGAAAAATGGTTAAGTGTATTGACACTCAGCTATCAAAATTATTTTTTAAACCAACAATGTCTATCTTTTGATACCTTTGTCATTATAGAACATCTCAAACTCATTGGATGTAAATTATCCTCCTCTTTTAGATCTCCAACATTTGTAAATTCACTTTGGGTGTATATTTAACTAGGTTATGGCATCTGCAAGGGAATGAGCCTGGTGATTATGCATATGTGTTTGGTGCATTTCTTTCATGTGATATATATCTTTAAATTTCATTATTATGCCCTTTCTCTATGATTTGGTTTTCATGCCCTTGTGATCTTTGTGTTTCATTGTCATGCCCTTGCTCTACAATTTTGGTGCTTTTCCCTTGCTCTATGATTTTTTTTTCATGTCATTCCTTTGCTCTGTGATTTTGTTGTCATGTTGTGCCCTTGCTCTACAATTTTGTTACCATGCCCTAGCTCTGCTATTTTCTTCAAGGGTATGTAATTGTTGGTTTCTTTTCCTTCTAAATAGGTATCTCTTTATATCTCCTTTTGAACATCTATATCTAGAGATCTTTTTTAAGGTGCTTATTACATATTAGCTATAGAATAGAAAAATTGATCCAGCTACATACTTATTCCTGAATCCAAATAATAAAACAATAAACCTCACTCAACCCATGCTAAGTGATTTACCTCAAGATCCTCCACAAGAATAATGCAAACTAGCAAAAATGGGCAGATTGCACAAGAAATTTTACAAAAACATACCATACTAAACATTTTTAGAAATAAACTAGCCATAACCAGTTAAATGGATCTAGTTTCTAATTTGATGGGTTGATCACAAATTCCTGTAGAGCTGTCATCATATTAGATACAATAAAATGAGTAATCAGTTGTTCCCAGCTAGTAGGATCAAATACAATTTTCCAAGGTGATAAAATTGCATATGCAAGGAATTGAAGAATAACTTCAGTGAAGAGTTGAGTGTAACGAGTTGAAGAAACAAGTTCTGCTTCTGTATAAATACCATAATCACAAGGCTTGTTCCCTTGCAAAATCCTCTAGTAGAATGGCATAACATCTAAACCATGCAATGTAGAAGTTGATGAAAGCCAACTTCACAGCTTGCCAACATCACTTGCATGCAAATAACTTGTCGAAGGGAAACCAAAGAAGGAAGAGGTGGAGCTTGGAAAAACACTAAATAGACTGAGAGAGAAGATATTGCAACCAAAGAAAAATGTAGTGCTATACAATATACCTTGTAAATGAGTTGAGAAATTACAATGAGAGAGCCCAAATATAAAGGCCTCAAGGAAGCTTATAGAATAAGTTGGAAAGTGCTAGAAGATAAGGTTGACAACTAAGCATACATCCACAAAAGATGGGATATCCTCGATCAAGGTGAGGAAATAAGTATGACTTAGATAGGAACAAACTCCCGTGTTATCAACAACTCATCAACTACAACTATTAACTAAATGCATTAACCTAAGTAAACTTAAGTAAAAGAATAAAAAATTAATAAAAAATTATTTACTCTAACATGCAAAGTATGTTGAAGTGGTTCCCAACCTTGAAACACTCTTATAAGCATTTGATATTTGGATTGTAAACTCTCAAAGACACTTGTAAGTGATTCCAATGTCATATTACCTACCGCAACACTTTCCTGGATTCTATCCAATGGCTCCCATAATATCCTCTATGTTGTCTACCCATTGTTTCTATTGTGCAGTCTCTTTCTAAAGCCACTCCTTCTCCTTCTCTTTCTAAAGTCACTTCTTCTCCTTCGCTCTGGTGCCTTAAATTTTGATTATCAAACTTTTGAACATTTGCCTCTACCTTATTTAAAATCAACTTTGCATTGTGTTGTAACTCTAGCATAAGTGTTTGAACATCAATAGCTTTCATTTCAACATTTAAATTTTTAAGATTGGTCAACACCCTCACTTGTGAACCTCTCATGTCAAGCACTTTTTGCATTGTTTCAACACCACGTTCTTACTTCTGAGCTAACAGTTCTTCATGTGCATTTTTTTGTAAAACATTAATTTTGTTGAACAATTGTAAACTCTTAGAAGGTGTATTGTTGTTTTCATGTATATATGTATACATAACAATGAATAATAATAATGTTTTCATGTATGTCAAAATAATAACTAACATTACTATTGGATCATATAATAATGAAGTAATCAACCCAGATGATCAATAACTACACCAATTTAACTAGTTTTCCCAATGTCATAGTACCTTCAAATGCATTTTCTTGTAGAACATTAATTTTTTGAACAATTGTAAACTCTTACAAAGTACATTGTTGTTTTCATGTATGTATGTATGTATGTATGTATATATATGTGTGTGTGTGTATGTATGTATGTATATATGTATATACATATATATGTATGTATGTATGTATTTATGTATGTATATGTATATGTATATATGTATGTATGTATGTATGTATGTATGCATACAAAGAGATCTTGTGGATTGTGGATTATGGATTATAAAAAAAAAAAAATTTAAATATGACATTAATCCTTCCCCATTTGTTTTGATTGATTGTGGAGAGTTGTGCACGAAAGAGGGTGGAAAGCTCTGAACAAGGGTAGAGAGCTCTGAATGTTGGTGGAGATCAATGGAGATCTAGAATTTTGTTGCAATTCTTTTGTGATCTTTGTGCCCTTGCTCTGCAATTTTCTTCAAGGGGAGAAGAGGTAAGGTACCTATGTAAATGTTGTTTTCTTTTCCTTCTAAACATGTATCTCTTGTTCATATATAATAGCTTTCGTCATATTCAAGGATAATAGATTATGATGACTGTATACATATGTGCATGTATGTATGTAAATCAATTCACTATGTGAACTACTTTACATGCATACACACACTTGCATTGTGCTTGTGCTAAATTAAATTAATCGTTCATGTCTTCAATTCACACAAGTAATTATCCTTGCATTTAATTGAATTTATTCATACCAAATTAAGTAAGCAAAAATTTGTACTTATAGATTATATTATCTCTTGGTGATTGAGTAAAGATCTCGTGCATAATATAGTCCAAGTAATGATCAGATGCATTCACATTAAGTCATAATAGGATTGATTAGATGATCTATTTATGTTACTTCATACCTTTTTTATTAAACATTTTGTTTAACATACTCAGTAATACTAGAATTATACAGCTATAGCTAGTACTCTTGTTTATTTTATTTAATCATGTACATTTAAGACAATCATTTTTCTTAAAATTAGATTGTATATTTTTTATCACTAAAACACAAATATAGATCTCTAATAGTTATCTTTTTTAATTTCAAGATCTTCATATTTAACGTGAAGAGTTTCCACTACTCAACAATGGAATAGCCACATAGTTCATGGATTTTTCCACCAAATTATATTTTTATTCTATTTTTGTCCTTCAAAAATATGATAGGTGAATGTTCTTTTGATTTTCTATATATTTAAGTTTTTTTTTCTTGTTATTTGAGGTAATTTTCTATTATGAGATAGAGACATTTATCATAAGGATGGACATGCCAATTTTGTTCATCTTGCTTTTAAAGCCAATTATCTTATCAAATTAATGCAACTACTTGTAACTAACACCTTGATTTTCTACAACTTGCCTGATCATCCATTCATACAACCATCTTCATCCTACCCCACCATCTAATCTTATGTAAGTCTCTCTCCTCTAAAGACCCAATACATGGAGCCATTATCATCATGAGTAGACTCACTCTCCTCGAATGAATTCAATCAAAACTATTCATACCAAACTAAGTATGCAAAAATATATACATACAAATTATATTATCTCTTGGTGATTGAATAAAGATAAAATACAATTTTCCAAGGTGATAAAATTGCATATGTAGATGTTTGTATGTATGTATGTATGTATGTATGTATGTATGTATATGTGTGTGTGTGTGTGTGTATGTATGAATATATGTATCTCTGCATCTCGTTGTTGTGCCCTTGTAATCAGTTGATGGGCAAAATATAAAGAGATACATGTTTAGAAGGAAAAGAAAAGAACATTTACATAGGAACCTCTTCCCCCCTTGAAGAAAATGGTAAAGCAAGCACTATCACATTTGGGCCCAAAAACCAAAAATTACACCACCATCATTAATTGTCATCACAATTTGACCCCAAATGTTTTAGTGAGCTACAAAGGGACAAAGATCACAAGGGCACAACACGACAATGAAATTGCAGAGCAAGGTCAAGGAGATCAAAAGGGAATGACAACAAAATGTAGAGATTCCAAGGGCATGACAACAAAATCCTAGATCTCCATTAATCTCCACCAAGGTTATGAAAATGAAATACAAAGATCATAAGGGCACGGTAACCAAATATAGTGATCACAAGGGCATAGCAATGAAATATCCACCAATGTCTAGAGCTCTCCACCCTCTTTCACACACATCTCTCCAATCAAAAAAATTGGTGAATGATTTGTCATGTTTTCTTTTTTTTGTTTATATCTAAAATCAACTTTCATTGTTATTGTAACTCTGTCATAGGTGTTTGATCCTTGATAGCTTTCATTTCAGCATTTCAACATTCAAGTTTTCAATTTTCCTCTTCATTATATAGTCCTTTCCACCCTAAAAAACACTTTGTTACTTCATTAAAATCAAGACTTGAACAAAGCCAATGATAAAACAAAGCCCATATTCCAAAATCCAAATAATAAAATAATAAAACTCACTCAACCCATGTTGACTAACTTAGCTCAAAATCTTGCACAAGAATAATGTAGAGTTAATAGGCAATATGTGTGTATATATATAATGTATGTATGTAGGGGAAATATAATGCCCATTGACAATGATATTAACTGTTCCAATACATACATGGTTACATCCTTGGCTTCCATTGTTGGGCCAGTGTATGAAGCCTTTATATCCAACCATTCATTATAAATTGGGGAATGTGCTTCATGTCTGGCATTCAACTTATGCATCTGCATATGCAATTTTATCACCTTGGAAAATTATATTTGATCTTGATAGCTAAGAATAGCTAATTGTTCATTTTATTGTACCTAATCTGATGACAGTTCTACAAGAATTTGTAATCAACCCAACTAATCAACAACTAGACCAATTTAACTAGGTTATGGCTCAAGAGTGTGCTATTCCCATTTATCATATGGTTGCAATGTTGGAGGAAGCATTTTTTATTTGTGCAAGAAATGGAGAAAGAGTAGTGGTGTTGGCAAACATGAAAATTTAGTAATGTCAAGTCACATTGAGGAACTTATGTATACTCTTGGCAAACATGTCATCAAAAATGTTCATCATGACCTTTTTTTCTTATGCATGTTTTTGCGTGGAGCCTTCACATACCTAGTGCTCATAAACATCTACTTGAGAATGTATGTGAACTTGTAGGATCTAGTTTGAAGCCATGGTTTTTTAACCCAAATGCCATCATTTCTTTCCACATTAATCACTTGTACAATATCATAAGAAAGGAAATATTTAATTACTTAAGAAAGAAAATACATAATATCAAGGAGCTAACACTCCATTACATATCATCCCAATAGACCACACCTATCGAATTAATAAACTAGGTATCCAATCTCATTGCTGATTGAAATCAACGTGGCAGAGACTTCAATAGAGAATAGATCATCATTTTCTTGGCTATGTTTCAAACTTACTCAAATCATATTCTATTGCAACCCTAGATTTTAAAAGTGACCAAGCTTTCTTCATATTTTTCTTCTTTCCCTCAACTTCAAGAAAGAAAACACTCAAAAGATGCCCTCCAGCCAAGTCTGTATCTATCAAATCCAGAGCATTCATCACCTCCAAATAGAGATTTTCAACAATTGTCCTCCTAGCCACACCATAAATAGAAATAGGATGGCCCAAAATTTGTATTATAGGCTGGAATAAGTCAAAGACCACCCTACCATCATGTACGTGACCATCAAACTAATAATCTACTCCCAACAACATAATGATCATATCCTTCTCCTACTCATTGGCCTGCTTGAAGATCCTGGCTACTTGAGCTTCTGGCGCCTCCTCCACCACCACAACTTGCATGCACCTACACTAAATTCCCAAGAATGTCATTTGATTTGAGATTTAAAAATAGAGGCCCAAATAAATAAATAAAAAATATGACAATCCCCTGTCAGTCCGAGCAATACTGATAGAATACTACAAAAGATTTGAGATAAGGATTATTCAAATCTAAGGACAGTAGCAATAGCACAAAAAAATTATGAGAACATAATTGACCATATACAAGGGGATTCTTTCATATTTTAACCAATGCCTTACTGACAAATGCCTACATATCTTCTGAAAAAATATCCAGCAAACTCTGTGGAATGTGATCTCCACTCATCAAATTTGTCTCATCATTCCAATCAATCCCTACATTTACCAGCAAGTCTGCAACCCTAGTACCCTCTCAAAAAATATGTTGGAGCTGGAAATTGTCAAAAGATCAAAGGTGATTCGAGATAAAGTCTCTACGAATACTTATGAGGATTACTAATCAAGACTTGTCATGGGTCAAAGAAAGGCAAAGAAGGATTGGAAAGCATTACTCTTGTCTGCATTATTCTTGTGTAGGATCTTGAGCTAAGTCACTTAGCACGGGTTGAGTGAGTTTTATTGTTTAATTATTTTGATTCTAGAATATGTATGCGAGTGGATCAATTTTTATGTTGTGCTAAGATGTAATAAGCACCTTAAAAAAGATCTCTATGTATACATACATACATTTATGTATATATTATGTATGTATAGATGTATGTATGTATATATGTCTATGTATGTATATGTATGTATATATGCATATATTATGTGGAGATCTAGGATTTCATTATCGTGCCCTTGTGATTGTTGTATTTCATTGTCATGCCCTTGTGATCTTTGTATCTCATTCATTGGCGTTCCCTTTTGATCTCTACATCTCATTCATTTTATTGTACCTAATATGTGTTGGACTAACCACCAATGTTCCCCTTTGAGATTCGTGACATGGCTTAATCACCTCTTATGTTCTATAAGTCTAGTGGTTGTATCAAGCATTAACAGGTCAATCTTTTGGTGCAACGACAACTCTATCTTGTAACAAGTGGTATCAGATCTTGGTTGTAGGTTGAAATCTCCTCGAGTAATGCTAAGGGGAGGATTATTGGACTAACTGCCAATGTTCCCCTTTAGGATTTGTGGCATGGCTTAACTACCTCCTATGTTCTATAAGTCTAGTAGTTGTATTAGGAATTAACAAGTCGATCTTTGGTGCAACGAAAACTCTAGCTTGTAACAATATGATGACATTTCTATAGGAATTTGTATTCGTACCCTTGTGAATCTCTACATCCCAAGTATCTACTATTGTTGTTAATTTGGGCATCACTATATGATCTAGAATTTTATGTAATTATATGTATGTATTTATGTATGTATGTGTATATAGATGTATGTGTGTGTGTATCATGTTGAGATCTAGGATTTTGTTGTCATGCCCTTGTGATCACTGCATTTTGTTTCCATGTCTTATGATCTCTGCTTGTTTATTTTTGTGCCCTTCTGATCTCTACATATCATTCATTTTATTGTACCTAATATGATAATAATTCTATAGGAATTTTTTGTTGTGCCCTTGTGATCTCTGCATCCTAAGTATCTATTGTTGTTAATTTGGGCATCACTATATGATCTAGAATGTTGTGTATGTATATGTATGTATGTATGTATGTATATGTATGTATATGTATGTATATGTATGTATATATGATGTGGAGATATAGGATTCTATTGTTGTGCCCTTGTGATCATTGCATTTTGTTGCCATGCCTTTGTCATCTCTACATCTCATTCATTGTCATGCCCTTCTGATCTCTGCATCTCATTCATTTTATTGTACCTAATATGATGATAGTTCTATAGGAATTTTTTGTTGTACCCTTATGATCTCTACATCCCAAGTATCTATTGTTGTTGTTAATTTGTGCATCACTATATGATCTAGAATGTTATGAAGTATTGAAGCTAGTAGTAACTTCTCCCATGTCTCCAAAAAATGTAGCATAGGTTCAGGGTTCCTTGGCTCCCAAGAATTTGTAGCAAATATTCTCACTATTGGAATGGCTTGTTTCTTTCCAAAAATATCTACTATGATATGTTTTTGTATAATTTCTTGCAAACTCTGCCCATTTTTTCTAATCTACATTAATTTTGTGGAGGATCTTGAGGTAAGTAATCATTTACCACCTTAAAAAAGATCTCTCTATATATACATGCATACATGTATGTATGCATGTATATGTATGTATACATATATATGTATGTATGTATGTATGTATCATGTGGAGATCTAGGATTTCATTTTTTGTGCCCTCGTGATTGCTGCATTTCATTGTCATGCCCTTGTAATCTCTACATCTCATTCATTGTTGTGCCCTTATGATCTTTGTATATGTATGTATGTATATGTATGTATTTACATACATACATATGTATGTATGTATGTAAACAAAGAGATCTTGGCATAACAAGAAATAATAAAACTCACTTAGAAGGTAGCATGGCCACAGATGCGATGGCAATGCCTATTGGTAAGTAGATTCCTCTTTTTTTCTCTCATTTTCCATGTGTTTATTTTATTTGAACTATTATTTCTTAGGGTGCATTTTCTAATATTGGATTCATTTTATGCAAGAGGCGATGAGGACATTCTTGGATGTATACATGTGATGAATTACTCATGAGCAATGAAGATTTTCAAATACATGGACAATAGGTGGAGTTGAAAAACACAACAGGTTTGCATTTTTGTTTGATGTCTTTAAATAAATAAATGTAATTATGTTGTGTTTTATTAGCTTCATGTGTTGTCCATGCATTTGAATGCAGCATGCATTCTTGATTCAAAGTGGTAGAATCTTACTGTGGATGCGATGGAAAAATGACATGCACGAAAAGATGAGCAAATGATGTCACTTTTTTAGGTATGGAACCTTTTTTGTACTTTAAAGATCCTTTCTTGAAGATTAATGTTGGGGGGGGGGGGGGGGGGGGTGGCGCAAATGATCTTCCACCTTCACCTAGTTGGCCCTGATTAGTAGAGAATATTAAACTATTCTTGAAACCAAGTGAAGCTCAATATTAATTGTAATAGAAAAAAAATGGAATGTGTGATGTTGGAAAGTGCACTCTCCAAAGTCACACATTTTATATTTTTGTCCTGCCATGTAGTCATCACAATTTTGATGACTAGTCATCGATTCCACAGCATTGTTTCCACCTATCTATCACTATTATGATGGATAGATATGATGGCTAGTAGTTAGTTCCATAGCATTCTAAATTTACACATGTAATGGGACCTCCGATGGTGTATTGTTCACTATGGATTCAATTTGCGATAGCTTGGAGTGTCATAATTGGAACGAAAGATGTTTTCATCACAACTTCTAATTGAAAACGTCTGACACCTGTCTAATGGGAGCCAATTTCAGTCAGAGTTGCTTGGGTGATAACTACCTATGTTCATGGTGACATCCTATTGTTACAAATTGGGTCCAAATGTAGTAGTGTGGTGCATTAGAAAGGCCAAAACCATAACCCATGAATGGGACAAGGCTTCCTCTAGAAGCTATGTAACCATCCCCACATAAGCCATCATAGGAACTTCAACCCCAAAATCTTGAACTCCTTTCCATAAGGTCTCATTTTTTGTCTAGAAGGAATTTAACAAATATTAATTTCAAATAAAATCCTTGGTCCATAAGATTGGATCTAGAAAATAAAATAGATAAGTTATGTTATCCATATTTAAATTACAACTACTAACAAATGTATGATTTTGACTTACATGATGATAATTATTGAGCTTTCTTATTTTTCTTCTTCTTTACTAGAAGTGGAAAACCCAAACATTTTAAGACATAAATATCCCCCTACTTTGAGAAAAATAAATAGTTAAGCCTAAGAATATGACCAACCTTACAATACCTAATCAAAATAGTAGTTGTACCTGGCTCACTAGAGCAAGCTTATGATGAACTTCTTCACCAAACAATGGAGCATTATATTGTGAAAAAAATATCTTTGATGCTAATTGACTTCCTTCCAGCAATTCAAGAGTTTTTTTTGAATGAATTCTTTCCAGTGACTATTGTGGTATGCTGACAGGTATTTTTTCATTAATATTTTTTCTTTCCAATCTAGCACATCTAACTTTGAAGGTATGTACTTATTTTGTGCATCTTGAAAGACAAACGATGACATCAATGGCCTTGGACAGAGAGTGACTCTATGTCTGTAATAGTTGGTAACTGGCACATTAGATAACTTGAAGTAATTTCATAGCCTCACCTTATATAAATAAGAATCCAAATTGGGTATACCTTAAACATGTAGCCAGTTGCCATCATTTTCCACACTGCTAGTAGTGGTCTCCAAAATTTAATTTATTATGTCATGAGGAGTCATATTTGGTAAAACATCATCTGCAAGGATGCTTGTTGCTCCACATATATACTTGAATTTTGATAAAATTTGGCCCCTAATGCCTTCAAAAAATTGTTAATGCAAATAAGTTAAATAATTATTCTCAACATGTGTTGCAAAATAATACATAAGACTAGAATATATGCAATTTTCTCTCTAAACTATCATAAATTTGTCATAGTACCTTCTATAGTAACATTTGCTAATGAGAATAAAGCCATTTGGTACAAGGCCAAATTATTAAAAATGTAAAAAAAAATTCATTATTATATACTAAATATCCACAACTATAAAATAATAACCTCCTATAAAAAAAGGAATAATTTTTTTAATATCATTGAACAAAATTGTTGATACAAACACTAAATATTCCAGCAATATATAGGTATAAGAAACCATCATTAGAAAAAGTTATTTATAAAGTATTAAAAAAATCATAAGTACAAGTTGGTTGAGTTTTCATTTTCTCACTTTGGAACAATCTCCACATTTGGGTCTAGCCCTTTATTTTCCAGCTCATATAACATGACATGAAATACTAGGTATAATTATTGTAAAATGATCGCTATATTCATGAGGGTGTAAAATGCACAAATCACTTTCACTTGACATAACAAGGAAGATGCATGATCAAACATATCATTTAAATCTACATGTATTTACAACTAAGAAAGTATACCTCTAACTTGGTAGATTTAAAGGTTCTAGGACTTTCCCCAAAACAATCATGCCACTCCTGGGGGTAGAGACCCCCCATAAAAAAATTAGTTAAATAGAATCATTACCTCTTCCAAAAAAAATCTTAAGCTAACCAAAAGAAATATAACCAAAAACAAAATTCTATCAACTAAAGACAATTTAAAATGTCTAATAAATATTTCATACTTCACTTACAAGATTCAAATCATAAATGCAGTCATTTGGATAAGTGAATCAACTCATACTTTTAAATGGAGAGATGACATTCGTCTATTTAAAGGATATTGATATTGTCATCAATATCGAGGTAATGAACATGGGACTTATCATATCAAGAAAAAAAGTGAGAACTATTGCTAAAAGGATAAGCTATTTGCAAATGCCTTGAATACTAACTATTCAAAGATCAAGCCAAGAAAATAGTCACAACATTACAAGCCTCCTCAATAAAACATGCATAATGACAAAGATAATCTCTAATGAATCAAGAAACAAGAATGTAAATAACATTATTTCTCAAAAAATGTGTTGTACAATCTTTAAATCCCTTGTAAAGAGAATAGCATTGAGGTAAATGTTAGCTTACAACATTGGGAAGGACCGGACATCACAAAAAATATAGGTCACATAAGTTGAACCTTAGCCCACTACTACACATACAAGGATAAGGGTAGAAATTACATGGAGGGGCATCTTAGGATCCCTACATATAACAACAAAAGTATGAGAAATAATAATTTTGGGGCCATGATGCCCAATTGAAAATAAAGAATGGTATAGGATAATTAAGATGCATTTCAGGTGGTTTAACTATGTGATGTTTTAATCAAGACATAACCCTAGGTTAGATTTATCTCATCTATGAATTAAGAACTGATTCCTCTGGATTCCTTATAATAACAAAGACATGCTACATAAATAATAGTAATATGAATAATTAAACTATACACTACACAAGAGATTTTATGTACCAAGATGTCTTAATATCCAATTTAGTTATGCATATAATGAACCCTTGTGATAGGGACCTAGAACACACCAAAAAAAAATCTTACAATCCAAACCATAAATAACGATGCCTCTGATGAGCCACTAATAAAAATATATGAGATACGAGTCTATCAGTGGTTGGCATGTAGTGGAAGACCAGATAATCTAGTAATACATCATTTCTTAGGGCAAGTAATTCATATATTTCTTAATTTCCTTCTCTTACAAAGGGTATTTATCCATCTACAAGACAATAACACCTAATGGAGTTCATAGTACCAATGTTTCTAAAAAAAAAACATTGATACCATCAACTTCAAGAACTTCATGTTCAAGAAAATCCTCATTAGCATCACAAGCTCAAAAATAATTTAGGCATGAGTAAAAATTAACACAATAAATTTTTGTCTCAAATTGTGATACAATATCACTACTCAATAAAACAAGAAAAACCAATTTTATCTAACTCAAACCCTAGACACATAGGTTCTGATATTTGGGATCCTAGAGGATAATAAATTATGGTTGGAAGCATATTTTTTGTTATGGTGAATTATAAATGTGTGAACAAACTTTTAAAAGCCCAACAATTTCATAGTGATTTCATCTTGGTCATTTTATCTTTTTTTTTGGTAAAAATGTGTAATTCAGGATTTTCTCATTTGTCATAATCTTATTTTAACAATTTTTGATTCAAAGGCTAATTAATCTAGACCAAGTTCAACATGATCATTTAGTCCTGACAAGATCAAAAATATCATAGGAATAGCACAATGCAGATGTAGTATTAGAAAAGTCAGTCACTCGATTTACAATATGACTTAGTACAATTGGAACTCACAAAAATATTTATTTGGTCCCCAAAGAAAAAAATCATGAGACCAAGGATAATAAATCAATTCATCATTTGGCTAGAAAGCCAAAACCAAATCCTTATAGGTTTCTTTCACAAATATTGCCTAGTTAATAATGGAAAGAAAAGTGCATTTTTGCCATAGCCATTAGCATCCCAAAGGCTAGACATGGCTCATCTAACAATCCAATAACTAAAATACAAAAAAAGAATACAAATCTAGCATAATTACTAATTTGGGAGGCTTGAAGTAGGTATTGATTCTGGGTTCACTTCTTGTGAACTCATTATAAACAAAAATATAAAGCACAAGAAATCTATGGTTTTATTGGGTATATTTTCAAAAGCTTTTCCAATAGAGTAAAAATTTTACTTGAGCATAAGAAAAACAAGAGAGTTTGGTTACTTTCCTTTTGGTCATATTATAAAGAAAATGATTTATTGGTAAAGTATGTAAATTCAAGTAGCTAATCAAAAATGATGTTGTAATTCAAGCATTAGACTGGCTAATTGGTCTCTCTAAGACAAATGGAAGACAAAGTGATCCATTAGCTCATGATGATGATGAAGTATTACAATTGCTTAAAGACAAGCTTAATAAAATATATAAGCAAAAAAGAAAGCGAAGGGGAAACATAGCGCATAATCATTTTTTTGGGTCTTTTAAGCTTTGATATCAACCATGTGCATGGCTATCTATTTTAAATTCTGAAAAATAATTAGGAAATGCTTTTGAGTGTATAATAGTGAAAGATAATGTAAATAATGAGTGTGCTTTAGTAGCTTGAATAAATATTAGAAGAAGCTCAACCTAAAAAGAAAAGGATAGAGGCACCCAAAGGAGAACCAGTGCTAGAAAAGTATGTGAGAAGACACCGCTTAGTAGATCAGATCATTGGAAACAAGGATACTAGAGTAATAACTAGAAGAAAGTTGTGTGTGTGTGTGTGTGTGTGTGTGTGTGTGTGTGTGTGTGTGTGTGTGTGTGTGTGTGTGTGTGTGTGTGTGAGAGAGAGAGAGAGAGAATGTGTCTTATCTCACACCTAGAGCTTAAAGCTAAAAAAGATGCCTTGAAAGATCAAGATTGGAGAAAGGCCATGGGGGAAGAAATTGATCAAATAGTAAAGAAGGATACATGGACCTTGGTTTGTCAACTAGATGATAAGAATGCCATTGGTACAAAATGAGAGTTTAAAAATAAGATGAACAAAAGTGGTCAAAACAAGGCCAGACTTGTTTGGAAAGGCTATATTCAAGATGAAGGCATAGACTATGGAGACAGCTTTGCACTAGTAGCCAAATTGGAAGGAGTCAAGATACTCTTAGCATTTTTAACACACAAGAACTTCAAGGTATATCAAATGAATGTAAAGTCTACATTTTTGAATGGAATTCTGGAAGAGGAATTTTACATCGAGCAACCCAAGGGATTCAAAATTGAACAAGCAAAGAGCCAAATATGATGATTGAGAAAAGCTTTGTATGGATTGAAATAGGTACCAAGAGCATGGTATGAGAGACTGCACTCATATGGTAAAGATTGGGTTCGTAAGAACTAGTGATAACTACAATCTATACATGAAGCAAGAAATAGAAATAAGCTTGTTGATTGAAGAGATATTTTTGGATGATGTCATCTTTGGAGGAGATGATAAGATAAGTGTTGATTTTTTTGAATCCATGAAGGAGTTTGAAATGTCCATGATCAGAGAAATCAAGTTCTTCATTTGACTTCAAGTGTCATAGTTAAAGGAAGGGATCTTTGTAAGGAAGACTAAGTATGTATAGGAAATATTGAAGACATCTGGTATGGAGGAAGAAAAATTGGTAGGTAAGTACTCTGATGGTAACAGGTTGCAGGTTATCAAAAGAAGATGAAATCCTTGAAGTAAATGAGATGCTTTACTGATCCATGATTGGTAAATTGTATTATGTGATGCACAGGAGACCAAACATAGCAAAAGTGATTAGACTAGTGGCTATATTTTTGGCCAGCCCAAAGGAATCACATATGATAGCAATAAAGAGTATCTTTAGGTATCTAAAGGGTACTGAAGAGTATGGTCTATGGTATCCAAATAAAGGTAACTTTGAGCTTAGTTTCTTTATGGATATTGATTGGGCAGGACACATAGATGATAGAAAGAGCACAATTGGAGGTACATTCTTTCTTGGAGGAAGACTAGTTTTTTGGACTAGTAAGAAGCAAACCTGCATATCATAGTCAACTACTAAAGTAGAATATGTTGCTATAAAAATGTATTGCAATTAGGTTATTTGGATCAAATAACTACTTGAGGGAATTCCAGAGAAGGTGGAGGGACTAGTATTTATCAATTGTGATAACACTAGTGCAATTAATATATCCAAAAATCTAGTTATCCACTCAAAAAAAAAAAAAACACATATCCATCAAGAAAAAATTTCTAAGGGAACAAGTATGAGAAAAAAAGGTAAGGTTAGAATATGTATCAATTAATAAGAAATTAGTTGATATCTTTACAAAGCCTCATTAGAAGCATACTTTCAAGTATCTAAGAGAAAGATTAGGGGTCCTTCACCTATGTGGCCTAAACTAAACTCATACTGATAGGATTAAATTACAGATAGAAAATAACAATTACATGCAAATATAATCAGTAACAAAAAATAATAGATCACACAAAAAAGAACATAAGGCACCAAAATTTAATGTGTTTAACCCAATCCCTAGGCTATGTCCACCAAATAGCAAGTCTGATGTTATTACATTCTAGTGATTACAACCTGATTACAATCTTTAATCCCTTACAACTCAATACCACCACAAGAACCAATTTTGCATCACAACTTAATGAAAGTACTTAACCCTAAGCCCTTTTATACAAGTAATTTTATGTTGCTTTAGGGTTACAACATGTCGTCTATATGTGTAAAAACTCAATAAGGTAGAAATAGTGCTCCCACTTCACTTGCCTATCCATAACATACATGCAAAGCATATCCTCCATAACCTAATTCACTCTCTCAGTCTGACCATCGATCTTTGGGTGATAAGCCAAATTAAAATTGACATGTGCACCCAAAGCATGCTAGAGAGACATCCACAATGCATAAGTAGACATTGGATCTCTATCTAAAATAATTCAATGAGGAATCCCGTGCAAATGAACAATATCCTCCAAGAAAACATGCGTTACAGAAGAAGCATTGCAAGATGCTCTCATGGGTGAAAAAATGTGCTACCTTGAAAAACTTTTCCACTATCACCATGATACAAGCATGCCTCCATGATGACATAGGAAACCTTATGATAAAATCAATGGATATTGTATCTCATTTCCACTCTAGAATGGTATATAGCTACAAAAGACCCACCGAATGCTGGTGCTCTACCTTCACTCTCTAGCACACAATACATCTAGCAAAAAAATTAGTAATATCGCATCTCATACCTACCCAAAAGTATAATTGTTTGAGATCAACATGCATATTCTTGACACTAGGATGTGTGGAATATGGTGCACGATGTGCTTTTGACAAAATGAAGGTACAAAGATTGCCCAACATGGGTACATAGATATGCCCCAAGTGCCATAGTATTCCATTGGACTCAAGCATAAATCTTGAAAACCTCCCCTCAAGGGTACCCCTAAACTTGATCTCTACCCTCACCTCCTAATACTGAATGCCACTAGGAAAAGCCTCCAGGATCCAACCTTGCAAATTCACTCCCAATGACATTATTGATACCTCATGTCACCTCCTACTCAAGGCATCAGTGATGACATTCTCCTTCCCTTTAATTTAATGAACATCAAATTCATACTCACGCAAGAACTCCATCCAGCAACGTTGTAATGTATTCAGGTTTGGTTGAGTAAAGATATACTTCAAGCTCCTATGATCACTATGCAACTCAACCCTGTGTCCCAAAAGGAAATGTCTCCATCAAATAAGAGTATGCACTATGACTATGAGTTCCAAATCATGAGTTGGGTAGTTAAGCTCATGGTCCTTGATTTTTCTAGACTCATATGCAATCACTCAACCATCCTACATCAACACTGCACCCACACCTTCCAACAAAGCATCTCTGCAAACCATGAAATCACTTATAGGATTAGGCATTGTAAGGATTAGTGCACTGGTCAAACACTCCTTAGGAGCATTAAAAGTTGCCTCGCACTAGTCTAACCAAACATACTTCTTCCCTTTCCACTAAAGAGAGGTGATGGGATGAGTTACTCGTGAGAAATCCTTCACAAAGTGATGGTAGTAACCCACCAATCCCATAAAACTACAAACTTCTAAGATATTAGTGGATACTAGCCAATCTATGATGGCATGAATCTTCTCTGGATCCACTGCAATTCCAATACTAGTGACAATACATCCCAAATACTTCACCTCTGACTAGAAGAATCAACATTTGTTGAATTTTCCATACAACTGATGGTCTCTCAAGCACTATAATACCTAACACAAATGGACTTCATGCTTCTCAAAAGTCTTTGAATAGATCAATATGTCATCCAAGAATACAATGACACACTAATAGAGGTAAGTGAAAATACACTATTCATCAAACTCATAAACCTAATGGCGCATTGGTTAACCCAAAGGGTACAACCGTGAACTCGTAATGCTCATACCATGTACAAAAAGTTTTTTGATGAATATCAACCTCTTGGATACGAAGCTAATGGTATCTTGACTTTAGATCAATCTTTTCTCAAACACACATGCTCCTTTCATGTAATTGAACAAGTCATCTATCCTCAAAAAAAGGATAATAATTCTTCATTGTCACCTTATTCAACTATCAGTAGTCAATGCATAAATGCAAAGAACCATCCTTCTTCTTCATGAAGATGACCGGTGCACCCCATGGGGATACACTAGGATGAATATGGCCCTTGGACAATAATTCCTCCAACTACAATTTTAGCTCACTCAACTCCTAAGTAGTCATGTAGTAAGGAGATCATGAAATTGGCTCTACTCCTAGTATAGGATCAATCCAGAAATCAATGTCATATTGTGGTAGCATACTTGGAATATCATCAAAAAACACATTGGAATACTCACAAAGGAGTGGGTGATCATCAAGTTTCACTACATGGCTCTCGGCTTCCTCAAGATCACTGACAGACACAAGAAATAACTAACAACCTTTCCACACACTCTACTTTAGCTAATTAGTTGAGATCATTCAAAGTGAGACTAGTCTTGGGACTCCCAAAAGTTCCACCTACCCACTTGTGTCACCAACACACTATACCATCTTACAGTGGCAATTGATATTCACTTGATGGGTGGCTAACCAATCTATGCCCAACACAATGTCATAGGATCCCAAAGGTAGAATGCATAGATCCACCATGGTGGTGAAGTTCCTAAATTCAAAATACAACCCCTGACCAATGAGTCAACAACCACTTTGAAACCCATGGCTAACTTAATCTGCCACTATCGATATGATGCACTGCCACTAGCCCACCTCACTGAATAAGAGATGGTGAAATGAAAGAATCTAAAGCACCAAAGTTTAAAAAAATTGAAGTTGAAATACCATGTAACTGTTAGGATTAAACCATGAATAGAAAATAACAATTACATGTAAATATAACCAGTAACAAAAAATAAGAGATCACACAAAAAAGAACACAAGGCACCAAGATTTAACGTGGTTCACCCAATCCCTAAGCTACGTCCACCAAATAGAAAGTCTGATATTATTACAATCTAGTGATTACAACCTGATTACAATCGGTAATACCTTATAGCTCAATACCACCACATGAACCAATTTTGCATCACAACTTAATGAAAATACCTAACCCTAAGCCCTTTTATACAAGTAATTTTATGTCACTTTAGGGTTATAACATGTTAGCCATATGTTGGCCACAACGTTGGCCATGGCCCAAAAATTTTATGAAGTATGTATAGTACTTTCTTGATCAGTCACCACAAACTAACAATCTCCCACTTGGGGACTGATTAGGCTCCACACTAAACAACAATTTCCCACTTGGAGATTGCTCTTGTAGCTATGTTGCTACTCTATGAGGCTCCCACTGGATCAAACCACCGTAGACTATGTTGTTCTTTTATTCATGTTCAGTCTAGAAGACCAATTAAAGCTAAAGAGGAGTTTAGATTCTCCCTTGTTACTACCTTTGTAAACATATCTGTTGGATTGTCATATGTATGTATCCTATCCAGCTTTAACTGTCCATCCTCCAAAACTGATTGAATGAAATGGTACCACAACTATATGTGTTTTGTCTTTGAATGCAGAGCTGAATTCTTTGCAAGATAAATGGCACTCTGACTATCTGTAAATAAATAATTATCCTTTTGAGGATGTCCCAATTCTTCCAAGAATAACTAAAACCGTATCATCTCCTTGGGTACCTCTATACAGCAACATACTCTACCTTTGTAGTGGATAAAGTATTAACTTTCCATAACCTAGAAACCCAGCTCATGGCTACCCCACCAACACTAAAGACATAACCTATAGTACTCTACCTGGTATCAATATCCCTTACCAAATCTAAGTCAACATAGCCCTATAAATCAATAGTAGAGCCCCCAAAGTGTAAACACTTATTGGATGTTCCTCTCAAATATCTGAGAATTCATTTGACTGCATTCCAATGCTCAATTCCTAGATGACTCATATACTTGCTAACGACTCCCACTGCATGTGCAATATCTAGTCTAGTACAAACCATAGCATACATCAATCTTCTTATAGCTGAAGCATAGGGTACCTTGGACATCTTATCCTCCTCTTCGTGTGTCTTAGGACACATCTCCTTAGTCAAATTCAAATGACCAGGTAAAGGTGTGCTGACAACTTTAACATTCTCCATAGAGAAATGGTGCAACACCTTCTCAACATAATCAGCCTCAGATAGCGTCAATTTCATGTTCTTCCTATCCCTACAAATCTTCATACCAAGGATTTTTTTTGCTGCCACCAAATCCTTCATAGAAAATGCATGTGCTAATTGGTGTTTCAGCTCCTTAATGCGATCCATGTTAGACCCAGCTACAAGCATATCATCAACATATAAACATAAAATAATGTAGCTATCATCATCCAACCTCTTAAAGTAAACACACTTATCTAAATGACACCTAATGTATTCATGCTTATGCATAAAATTGTCAAATTTTAGATACCATTGTCGATGTGCTTGCTTCAAGCCATATAAACTTTTCTTCAATTTGCACACTAAGTTCTCCTTACCTTTGACCTCAAATCCCCATGGTTGATCCATATATATCTCTTCATCCAAATCACCATGAAGAAAAGTTGTTTTAACATCAAGTTGCTCTAAATGCAAATCTTCAGTAGCCACAATACTTAAAATAGTACAAATAGAAGTCATTTTAACAACAGGAGAAAATATCTCATCAAAATTGATTCCTTTTTTTTCATGCAAATCCTTTTACAACTAACTTGGCTTTAAATCTTTTCTTACCTCCTTCCTCTTCTTTTAGCCTGTAAACCCACTTATTCTATAAAGTATTTTTACTTGTAGGCAACTTGCATAAATCTCATGTCTTATTCTTTAGCAAAGGCTCCATTTCATCTTTCATTGCAGACTCCCACTGAATCTTAGTATCCACCTATATAGGTTCATCGTAACATTCAGGTTCACTAGCATATGTTAATAAAATAGAATACAAAGAGGGAGAAAATATTCCTAAAGGTCTAATTTTCTTTGTTGACCATCTAACATGCACTGGTGTGTGGGGTATTTGTGGTTGCAGTTATTGCACATCATGAGGAATGGTTGGAACATCATCTTGTGGAGTATCATCCAACACTACATAATCATCTTCTTTCTTCTCATGTTGCTGCAATAGATCTTTGTATAACACTTTTTCATTGAATATGACATCCCTACTTCTTACAATTTTTTTATTTTCAAAATCCCAAAGCCTCTAACCAAATTCATTAATGCCATATCCAACAAATACACATTTCTTTGACTTAGCTTCTAGCTTCGTTCTATTTTTAGAATCTATGTGAGAAAATGCTTCACAACTAAAGGATTTGAGAAAATAATAACTCACCTTCTTAGTAGTCCATGCTTCCTCTGGAATAACACAACCCAAAGGAGTAGAGGGACCTCTATTAATGAAATATATAGCAGTATTTATAGCCTCCACCCACATGTGTAAGGGCAACCCAACATGCAATCTCATGCTCCTTAATGTTCCATTATAGTCTTGTCCATGCGTTCAACCACTCCATTTTCTTGTGGAGTCCTTTGTACAGTTTTATGTCTACAAATACCATTAGTGGAGCAATAATCTTTAAATTCATGACTACAATATTCACCACCATTATCAGATCTGAGACATTCTAATTTTTTACCAGTCTTATTTTCAACCAAGCATTTTCATTTCTTAAAAATTTGAAATACATCAAATTTCTAACTAAGAAAATAAACTCATACTTTTCTAGTTGTTTCATCAATAAATGTAACATAATAATGAAAGCCACCAAGGGAAAATACTTGAGCCAGTCCACATACATCGGTATGCACAAGCTCTAATTTATCCTTTTTGTTTTCCTTCCCAGTCTTCACAAAACTCACTCTCTTTTGTTTTCCATACACACAAATTTCATAGAAATCTATACTAACAAATTTTAGACTTGGTAAAACTTTCTTTGAATGAAGTACTTTCATACCTTTCTCACTCATGTGCCCAAGTCTATTGTGCCATAGCGTTGTATTAGAATTTACAGTAGCTATTTGTTCTCCTTGCTCAACTATAGCAACTATTTTTGAACATTCATTTTTCTCTGAAACAATTAAAGTAGAAGGAACAATATGACCTATACAAAGATATAAGGTGCCTACTTTCACACCTTTTGCTACTATAAGGGAACCTTTTGAAACCTTCCAATTTTTATCATTAAAAGTAACTACACAACCCTCATCACCGAGTTACCCTGCTGAAATTAAATTCTTACTCAGCTTTAGAACATGTCTTACCTCATGTAGTAGCCAATGATTCCCATTCTACAACTTAATCTTAACTTTTCCCTTTCAAACAATCTAATAGGGTTTATTAGCCCCCAAATAAACAAGTCCAAAATCCCCTTGGACATAATCAATGAAATAACTTATATGAGGTGTAGCATGAAATGAAGCACCAAAATCTAAAACCCATGAATCATCAACACTTTCTAAAGATAGAAGCAAAGCATCCTCTTCGGATTTGTCACATACCACATTTGCCTCCTTGTCTCCATCTAGTTTATCTCCTTCATTTTTCTTTTGATTCCAACCATCTTTCTTTTTGTGCCCTGGTTTCCCATAGTACCAGCAGTCATTTAGACCTCTCAAATGAGACCTCCTCCCCTTTACTTTCCTCTTGATTTTCCACAATTTCCAAAGTTACTTCCTCTCTCAGTCGTTCTGCCCCTGCTTTGTGCATTCAAAGCACTTCTTAATGTGGATCCACCTAAGGTTTTTCTATGAGTTTCCTTACTCAAAACAACACTAATCACATCATCAAATTTTAGGGTACTAGATCCAAGAACAAAATTACTCACAACCATTACCAAGCAATTCCAGCTTTCATGCAAAGAACACAAAATCAAGAGAGCGTTAATTTTTTCATCAAAATTGATACCCATAGAAGATAACTAATTAGTAATAGTATTAAACTCATTTAAATGATCTACAATAGATCCACCTTCTGTCATTTTCAAATTAAATAAATGCTTCATGAGAATACCTTGTTTGAAGCAGAGGGCTTTTCATATAGTTTCGCTAGGGTTTGCATCAATTCTATTTTTGTCTTCACTTATGTAATATTAAATGCCACAAATGGCGCCAATCATAACTGAAATCTTTCGAGTGCCTTGCTGTCTAAAAGATCTCATTCATCATTTGACATAGATCCCTAATTCTTGGCTTTGCCTTCCAACGGCTTCCATAAATCCTTCTGATAAAGATAGTCTTCCATTTGCATCTTCCATAACTAGAATTTATGCCCATTAAACCTATTAACCCTCAGCTTACCCTCATCTACCATCACTCCCACTCAACCGTGAGACTTTCCTACAGAGGATAACTGAAAAACAACCTCGCTCTGATACCACTTGTGAGGATTAAACCACGGATAAAAAATAACAATTACATGCAAATATAACCAGTAACAAAAATAATAGATCACACAGAAAAGAACACAAGGCACCAAGATTTAACGTGGTTCACCCAATCCCTAGGCTACATCCACCAAACAACAAGTTTGATATTATTACAATCCAGTGATTACAACCTGATTACAATCTGTAATCCCTTATAGCTCAATACCACCGCAAGAACCAATTTTGCATCACAACTTAATGAAAATACCTAACCCTAAGCCCTTTTATACAAGTATTTTTATGCCTCTTTAGGGTTATAACATGTCGGCCATATGTTGACCATATGTCAGCCACAACCCAAAAAATTATAAAGTATGTACAATACTTTCCTGATCAGTCACCACAAACTAACACATACAAGCAAGGATCAATCCATGATTAAGAAGTAAAGAAGTCTAAAGGTGGATAGATGAGATGAAGGGACTACTCCATGGGGAGAGTAGTCAAGAGACCAAAAAATATGGTCATCTTTGGCATTATTTTCAAAGGGGGAGAAGTTGAGAAGAGCAAAAGAAAAAGAACAAAGGTGGGGCACATGAATTAATGAAGCTTAATTGAAGCATCCAAAGAACACAAGACAAAAATATGAGAAGTATAGTAGAATGGTCAAAGCATCAAAGCATCAAAATAAAGAGTGCCAAAAAGACTAAGTGTTTCCATCAATGCCAAAGGGGGAGATTGGTGGCCTGAGTGTCTTAAAGATTGACCGCTAGATAGACCGGTGGACTTATTCATCAAAGGTGTTATCATTTATGGCAACACATACGAAGGAATTGAGACCAGTAGAGAGGAATGATCGATAAAGCACATTAATGTATGACTCTAATGCACAAGGGTGACCAAAATAGAGAAGATGTGTAATCCTAGTAGAAGTGATAAAAAAGGTGATCTGCTTATACAAATTATGCTAAGTGAAGTCTACATAAGAAGGACACAAAAGAAAAAGGGAAAGTAGAAAAACTAGTGAATTTTATTGGCTAGGTAAGCAAGATGAACATGGAGAAAGGAATATGTGACTAGCTAGTCATGTAGAGGGTAAAAGTGCACTCAATTTTATAGGGAATGGTACTAGGGGATAGATTGAGGAATGGTCAAAAGAATTTTATTTTAATTATTTCCAACAAGAGAAAGTCATTAAAGATACAAGCAATCTATGAATCCAATATGAACACACTAAATCTGACAAGAGTGGTGCACCACTACAATGGGAAGTTGAGCTAGTAGTAGGGTGAGAAATCAAATTTTGAATTCATGGATCAATATTTCAAAGAGAAGAAAGAGAAAACTATAAAAGAAAACAGAGTTGAAAGACTAAAGGTTATGTTGGTGTTTGAAAATGTTACCCATTTCCAATTACCCTGATGAGAACAAGATGCATCTAGGGGCAGCTAACTCCCATTATCAACACATCCATTCAGACACCAGGCCAACTATAAGGCTACACTCCTTCTTCTTCTTCAGGCTCTGCAAAACCTAGGTGGGTGAACCTATAGATTCCTTATATGGTACCAATTATCAAAGCATACACTGAATCTATTATGAAGCAGATAAAACCCTTATTTCTCCTGATAACTTATGAAATAACATATATCTGCAGTAGCTAGATACAAAACAATGAAATTCGTAAGCTGAGTGAGGGCATTCTGTTTATAGCTCTTCAACATGAAAGGGAAATTCATTTGATTAAAGATGTTGATTCAACAAAACCTCAAAAATGCAACAGTATAACCAGTGATCCTATAAATGATCAGTGCCTAATCCATTGGGCAATTCCATGAATTTAAAACATACATCTGTGACATCAGGACGTATCTCATATACCCAGACATCAGATCTATCCAACCACCTTGTGATTCAGACATCAATGTTCATTCAGGTCTCATTCTCACAAAATATCCTTCTCAAACAACCGGTAACCTTGTTTAAACATATCGAGCATTTACTTGGCCCTTTGGTCCAACAGCAAGATACATTAAACATACAACCTGAAAGGGATGCAAATGGGTCTCAAATCTTTGTTCCAAAACCACATAAGACTTACAGATTGTTGAGACAGGAGACAAGAACCAGAACAAAACTAGTGAGATTGTTGCTCATATGTATTCATTTCCTTGAAACTATACATTCAGATGCATAAGATTAAAACATGAAACAACCTAATATCTCAGAACTATCTATATTATCTCTACAATGCTGTTCACATGAGAGTTTTGCTGAAGAAAATGGTGTCACAATCATGGAAACATGTCAAAATAATGGAACCAATGGTCTCATAGTGCAAAAACTGGGATCCCAAATGGTATCACAGCAATGAACTTTTTCTTCCCAGAAACTGGAACCAACTGGTTTCTCCTTGACCAAAACTGGAACCCCTCAAACAATGAAAGATAGAAAGATATAGCAAAGGAAAGAATCTCGGATCTAATCTTCACGTGACAAGTGTCCATTTGAAAAGCAATCCTCTGTAACTGAAAAACTTCTTTCTTCCATCTCTCATTCTAATCTGATCTTGTTTCATCATTTCTGTTACTGACTTGCACAATATCTCTGTTGAAATGATGCAACATTGCTGAGTCACCACAATATCTTATTTACCCATTGAAAAGCTTGGCAAAAATTTGGTTGAATTGAGTGAATGTGGGAAACGTGAATTCCAACCGCATTCTTACCAAGTTTTACTGATCCCCTATCTGGATTTTCAATTTTTTACCCGTTCCATTGAGAAAAACCCCAAAATTTATGTTTTTGGCTATAACTTAAGCCAGGAGGCACCTATGCAAGAACCAACCTCAAAATCAGAAAATTCAGCTCTTCTCGGTTCCGGTGGTATATTGGAGTATCTATTTTGGGCAAAATTTGACCCAGATATAGCCCTCTGAAGTTCAAGCCTCTGCTCATGTCTCTATGACAATATTTCACAAATATATGAAATTTCAAAAGTTAAAACTATATCAGAAGTTCAAACTTTATTTTAAAAAAATGTCCATGTTAGTTTCTTGGCAAAATAATTTTAAAATGAAAATTTTAAAATCATTTTATTTTTCCTAGCCTCTTTAATTTTGGGTCAACTCTAGGTTTGACCAATGACATGTGTCACTTTCTGATTGGCTGTTGACTCTTACCGGATTCTTGAGTTTTCCGGCGACCTCACTATGTCGCTAGCCAGATTTTTCAAGATTTTTCGGCAAGCGACATAGCGACCTGCCAGATTTTTGACTTTTTCGGCCACCTATAAGCTGCTAACGTCATCATTTGGGCATGCATTTTCTTTCAAAATTTACTTTATTCCTTCTAGCTGACTGGGACCCACGTGCACCTACCTTGCCTTTTCAAAATGCTTTGTCTTGTTGACACTATATGTTTGAGTGCAAAAGCATATAAAGACTAAAAATACTTCCCACCTGCTCAATGTGGGATAATGTTCCTCAATGGTTCTTGCTCTTTGTGTTTGCTGTGATTGCTAAATGCATGAGTTTTCTTATTCCAAATGTGAAGCTCCATCTTGCTGGTCATTTTTGCTATGAATCTACAGACTTTTCATTGTAATGGTCATTTCTTATGCACATGATCATTTAAAATGCTGCTACTCCCTTCAAAAACGTGGTTGCACCTTTAGAGAAGCCATGGGCTTGAAAAATGGGGGTTCTTTGCTTCCTTTTTTATGCACATATGGTCTTTTATTGATTGCTTGCTGCAAAAACGTGAATCACATGCTACCTTGAGCTTTGTTTCACCAACAAATTTGTTCATTTCTCTAAAAAACGTGGATGCTTCTTCCTCTGTGGATGTTTGCTGCTGTCCTCTTTGTTTTCTCCAGACATGGAGCACATCTTCTATGTTGAAAACTACCTCTCAGCTGCAACTTTCAAATTGAGACTACAATGTGGGAGAGAGCAACCTTTATGCAATCTTTTCCTTAATTCAATGTGCAAACTCACAACAAAAAGCTTCATTGTGCTCGTGGATTTTAATTGATGTGGAAATTTCTTAATTAATACTATCTTTTGAAATTGCCGGCAAATCAGCATCATATTGTGATCCTCTAAACCTCTTTAATGGAACACTTTCCAAATTCTCTCTTTCTTGAATCTTCACATGCTCCTTGTATTTTGCTTTTAAGAAACCATTTCCACCATTTACTTTGTCATAAAATTGAATCATATGCATAATGATCATCAATTCATTATTTTAAACTCACTTTTAATCAATTATACAAATTGTGAATTAGTGTCTGGAGGCCTGCTGGTTGTAATTAAAACTTGATCCAATCAAGTTACCAAGCCACGAAAATCGGCATGAGTGTTCAATCCTGCATACTCTATCACACTACAAATTTTCAACCCATGATGGATTCCCAGTCAAGAGATTTTAATTGCCAAACATCCATACTTCAATTACTCTGCAGGCAAACAATGTTAAAAAACATAAACTGGGCTCGGGTTCGGCATTATAAATTGGGTTATTGATCACTTGGGGTTTTGAAAACTAGGATATAAGTTCTTTGCCATGAAGAGAATATAATTCCATGTTTTGGGCTCATGAAGAATCACAGGGCACATTTGGCGAATTTTCGAAAACAGGCACTTGGAAATTTTAACTGGCAAATGTGTCAAAAAGTGATTTTTGGCAAATGTACGGACATAAGAAAGTATGCAAATGGATTCATCATGACTTAAGAACTGGCATACTTCAAGGATTTCTAGGACACAACACAATGGTACAATCCATTTAGGCTAGCCAATCACATGATCAAAGATATAACATGCCGAACAGGGGTACGGCTCAATCTGGATACCTTAGCCGTAACAAAACAATGCAAACTGGGTTTTTGATCATGTTAGCAAACTGATCAAACGGATTCAAAATGACTTGAAAATTGAAACATAGGTTCTCTATTATGGACACTAAACATCCCAAAAGTGACTAGTCATGACACAGTCCTGGGTAAAAGATATTCAAATGTAAACTGGGCCTCTGATCGCTATTTGACACTTGGGCAGAATTGCAAATTTTGACACTAGCTCAAAATGGGACTTCGCCGAATGGTTTCAAATGTCATTTTAACTTCATAGAACACATAGATGCACTAAATGAAAGGTGTTAGAAACATTAAACACCTATTAGGCCTCAGACTGACAACCAGGTAGAATCTCGTTTAAAAGCATTTCAGGGCTTGATTTTTTCAATGGTTCTCAAAATTGACCATGCAATTTTTACTCCCAACAGGTTAAATTTCCAAGAAAATAGCCAGAGTGCCAAAAGAGCTAAGCTAAAGTGGAATCTTGAAGTGGGAAAGAGAGTGATCATAGAAAGGTCATCTTTGAAGAGTTATCATGCTAAGGAGAGGTGAGAAATCCCATATGGCATGAGGTATAATATGTGTGTCAGCAAGGAGAGCCAAGCACACAAGTAATTAGATTTTGAATTTGCGGACCCAAGGGAAGGTAGAGCTTAGTTCTAGACCTGTCAAGAGAATTGAAGAATGATTTATTTCAAGCTAAGTGTGGTAGTTGAATTGTTAGATCATTTCCTATTGTTTACTAATCTTTACAAAAAAAAATTGTATCAAGGGTGGACCCTAACAGGTTCTTTGTATAAATCCCCTAACAGGGTGACACATTAACTTGTGTTCCAAAGATCTTTAACCAAGATTCTCCTAATAGGGAAAGACTTTAACAAGTTTTATCAAAATCCTTTAATAAGGTGGCACCTAACAGTGTCATAATCTTGTGATAGGGATAAGCTCTTAACTGGGTGCACTTCAGAAGAGTGCAAGCTTTGTGAGGATCGACTCGCACACCATGATTTTTACCTTAATCAAGTTTCCACAAGATAAATACTATGCTACGTGTTTATATTTTCATGTTCTGTATTTTTACTTAATCTTGGTTGGTTAAGTTATAGCTAGCACTGACTCATAGATAAGTGTGAAGTGTGACCTAGAGTAAAAAGTTGGCTTGAGTGTCTTGAGACTGACCGACAAACTGACCAATAGACTTTTTCATCAAAGATGTTGTCATTGATGACAACACCTACAAAGGAATCACAACTAGTAGAGAGGAATGACTAGTAAAGCATACTAATGTATTACTCTAATTCACAAGGGTGATCAGAGTAGAGAATATGTCTAAGCTCAGTAGAGGTGATAACTAAGGTGATCCACTTTTACAAAGTATACTAAGTGAATTTCACATAAGAAAAAGGACATAAGTGAAAGGGAAAGTAGACAAACCAATGAGTTGGATTAACCAGGTCGGCAAGATGAGGAAGGAACAAGGAATTTGTGAATGTTTAGTTGTGTAGAGGGTTAGAGTGCAATCAACATCACATTTAATGGTGATGGGGAAATAGATTGAGGAATGGATGAAAGAAATAAAATTTGAATTATTTCTAACAAGAGCAAGTCATTAAAGCCACAAGGAATCTATGAATCTTGTATGAATATGCTATATCTGAAAAAAGTTGTGTACTACTACAATGGGAAGTCAAGCTAGTATGGTGAGAATTCAAATTTTGATTTCATGGATCAAGATTTACAAGCAAAGCAAGAGAATACTATAAAATTAAATAGAGTTGAAAGAGTAAAGGTTAGATTGCCAAGTGAATAGCTAGAGTGCTAGAAGTGTCGAGCTAAAGTTGCATCTCAAAGTGGGAAGGAGAGTGATCAGAGAAAGGTCATCTTTGAAGATTTCTCGTGCTAAGAAGAGGTGAGCAAGCCCAAATAGCATAAGGTATAACATGTGTATAAGAAAGAAGATTCAAGCACACAAGTGATCAATGTATGAAGTTGCAGAGCCAAGGGAAGGTAGAGCTTAGTTCCAGAACTATCTAGAGAGTTGAAGAAAGATCTATTTCAAGCTAAGTGCGGTAGCCAAATTGTTAGGTCATTTCTTTTTGTTTACTAATCTTGACAACAAAAAAACCCATCGAGAGTGGACCCTAACAAGTTCTTTGTATAAATCCCCTATAGGGTTGTATGTGCTAAAATTGGTTAGACACACACTTCGACATGGTCACTCTATGCTAGATCCATCCATGAATGAATATCATATTATTCATCATGAAGAATCCAAACATGTCGAATAGTTGCCTTCTATCTAACAGAAGTATGGTGCTCTCATAACCAAGAGCTTCAGTGACTAGAAGGTGCTACTAGAATGAAGGATTTAAGAGAATGAGTACATCTATATTTTTGCATTTTCAATGCAAGTATGAATTAATCTAGAGTGGTATGAAAATAAAGTATTAATCTAGATAAGTAAATAGAATTCTAGTTTACCATGAATGCAACTAAAAGCTAGAATGAGAGAAAATCTATTAAAAATCTAAGAAATCCAATTCACAATAATCTAGCATGAATTTGTATATTTAATTACTCAAATTGCACCTTCAAATGAGAGGTAGAAAGCTTCCTTTTATTGAAATCCAAATAAACCAATGGTCAAGATTGATTTGAATGAAAGGTTAAGATTGATTCAGAGTTGAGTTCAAATAGGAAGTTTCTATCAAAGAGGGACCTTTTGAGAGATTTTAGGAAATATGGTTCAGTTGAGAGCTAGTTGGCTGATTTATTTCCCTTTCTTTTTAAGTTAACTTAAAGTTTCCATTTTTTGAACTCAAGATGAGATCTTTGGAAGATATTTGAGGATTTAATTAAATATAATCTCATATTTGATGATTTTCTTAGTTAATAAAAAAAATTAATTCATAATTGAAATGAGGAGATATTATTTAATTAAATATTATCTCACATTTGATGATTTTCTCAATTAACAAATTATTTAAATTCAATAATTGAAATGAGGAGATATTATTTAATTAAATGTATTTAACTAAATATTATCTTATATTTGATGATTTTCTCATTTAATAAATTATTTAAATTCAATAATTGAAATGAGGAGATATTATTTAATTAAATGTATTTAATTCCTATTGTGTATTACTTAAAATGTGTGAATTTAATTTAATTAAAGTACTAGGACTTATAGTTAAATCAATTCAATCAAAAGGATTATTTAACCAAATCAAGTTGATGGTTAGGAATTAAATAAGATAAGTGATTATTCCAAATTTAGGATTTCTTGAAACTTGATATTGAGATCAAGTAGAGACAATTGGTCAGAAATGCCTAGCAAAATAGGACTTTATGATTAAGCAATTGATGTTGTGAGATTGATACACCAAAATTGGTTCAAAATGCTAATGTACCAATTTAGGGGTATTATAAGCGTCACATATTAACTTGTGCTCCAAAGTCCTTTAACAGATATGTGGTGGTGTTGGTTTTTCCTACTAGAGTGGCTATGTTTTTTGTCAAACATGTGTAGCATGTTAATGGAGGCAAAACATCCAGTCTTATTAGATCAAGTGTAGTTTCTTCTCCTAGGACTTTCATTGTTTCTGCTCTAGGTTTGACAACTAGAGAGAAGGTTATTATGAAGGACGTGGGAACTGATAGGTTAGTAGGTAAGTGTTAGAGTTTAAGGTGACTCTACAACACCCCTAGGATCAAATGAAAGACCAAGATAACTTCCACAAGAGATTGGCAAGACAATTGCATGAAGATGAAAGAATGCTATTATTGATAATGAACTTCATTGACATCCAATGGATTGATTGAAAATGTAAATAATAGGCCTCCTTATATAGGAGAGGCGATAAAAGACAATGATAAGGAGAAGATAAGTTATCACCCACACAAGGTGGAATCAAATGTCCACCAAAGGTGGATCATCCTCCATTATGCAATGAAGTATGTGTGATGATGAGGATGATAATGTAATATGTGCAAAAAAAGGTGGATTGAGATAACAATTATGACCACCTAGAGTGGAATTCTGTAGTGCCTACCCCTAGTTCGCATTTTGCTATCATTGCCAAACTCTTTTAGGCTAGTTTTATACTTGATAACTAGTAGTATTGTTTTGAGATTATCAGATATTGTTTCAGATTCAGTTATAAGATTACTTGGTACTCTATATTTCATGTATGCATGATGATTATTATAGTGTTTTTGGTTATTGATGATGATTAGTTAGATGGTTTATTGTATGTCTTTTCTTTTGGATACTTACCCCATACTACATGTGTATGGTGTGCATATTTGTTTTCTTTATGGTGTTTCTGATGTGGTTAAGGAAGGGAGTCGTAGTCACTTGCTAGTCAGGATCTACATGATGCACCACTTCCTACCATTGCCTGTTTAGCTTAGAATATTGTGTTTGTACATGTGTGGATTTTATGCAGGTTGCAAGTACCAGGTATCAACTTCCTTGAATTGCTAGGATGAGCATACCCTATAGCATTATCTCAATGGTAAGAGAGGGGAGATAAATTCTTGTGTCCAAATCCTAAACCTTTAAGCCATTTGTCCTAATTGAAAATTAGAACAAGTATCTGAGCCAAGTACCCTCCCAATGCGTCAAATGACATTAATTCATGATTATAACCCTTTAGTTTGATTTTATATGTGGTTTTCTATGATGGGCTTTCGTATGTTTCTTTATGAGTCCTTGGTGTATTTTCTATTAATCAAGTCAAATTAAAAGATTAAATTAATGATTTAACTTAATGGGAAAATTATTATGACATTTTAATATTTAATTATATTTAATTAATTGGAAAATTAATTAAATAAAAAAATTGAATTCGAAGATAAAAGTTATAAGAATAAATTTAGAATGTGATAATATTTAATTAATTTAATAATAATATATTTAGAGTTCATTTTTAAATAAATGCTAAATATTATTGTTATTTAAGTTAATAAATATTTTATCAAATTAAGTTTCTCAAATAAATTAAAAAGTGAAAATATATTAAATTATTAAAAAGATGTTAGTTCGCATGATGTGTGCATGAGATTAAAATATAAGAAATTGATTAAAAAGGATAAAACTAGTGAATTTAATAAGAGTTGCATAATGTGTGCATGAAATTAAATTTAATGAATCAATTAAAAAGGAGTCAAGTGGAAATTAAATAAATTTATTTAATAATTCATTTGACGTGCATGAAAAAGATAAATAAAAGTTCATTTAGAGTTCGAGTCTTGTGAGCAAGAAGTCCTCTCGAGTGAATGCACAATTAGTGCCCCAATTTGAGGAGAGAACTCTTTATCACAACTAGATGGTTCATTTTTGGGGGAGACGAATTTGGATGCAAAATTTTGGAAGGGAATTTTTGGGGAAAGTTTTCAGAGAGAAGATTTTGGATAGAAGTGAATTCTCTCACAATTTTCAAGTGGTTGCATATTAGCATCAGGCTCAGGTAGGGTCTTGTGTTTTGACCACTAAATGATTTATGTAGTTCAATATGTTCTATCTACTTCGTGCTTGTAAGAAAATTGTTTTCTCAAATCTTGTTGCATGAATTTTGTCACCCTTCATTCTAAATCTTTTGTTATTCGATTTCATCTGTAAATCTAGATTGAAAAACTATTTAGAAAACCTCATTCTTCAATTGAAAGAAATTAGTTTTAATCGGGGGAGGGTTTCAACGAAATAGAAATTTTATATTGCAATTTTGGTTGGCTTTCCGAAAATTGAACAAGAAAGGCTTTTGGGTTAAATGCAAAAAAATTAATTGGAAAATTTGACTGGTTGGTCGTACTCCATCTATCAAAATTGGGTTGAAATTTTTATTAAAATATATATATAATAATAATTTAATTGTAATTGTATTTTAAATTATGATTTAATTCATAATAAAATGCTTTAAAAATAATAATAATCATTTATATTTTCATGTGAAAGGGTGATTGAAGCAATTTAATAAAGTTTATATCATATAAAAAAAAGAGGTTTAGTTTTAAAAATTTAATATTAAAAAAAGAAAATATTATAAAATAAAATAAAATTTTAATACACCACTTACCTCCCCCCCCCCCCCCCCCCCCCCATACCCACTGACAGCTTTATTGGGTCGCAACAACCAGTACCACTGCTGACGCAAGCAGCAGCTGTACTACTGCTGCGTGCTGCAGGGTACCTTGTTGTCGCAAGTACTAGGTCGTGCGAGCCGTAAATGCTTGTATATATGCGTTTTTGTTTTAAAAAAAATTGTTTATAAATTTTATAAAAAATTAATTAATATTTTATTAATAACTTTTATAATTAACTTGTTAATATTTTTTATAATTAATTGTATTAATATTTTTTATTATTAATTAATGAATTTTGTTATATAATTTTTATTAATAAATTTTATTAATAATATTATTAATTATTAAGTAATTAATAATGTATTAATATAGATTATTTTAAATTTGTTAAACATACTCTTTATTAAGAATGTTAATATAGGGATTTAAATTGCATGAACATAATTTAAATCTAGTTTAAGTTTAAATACTAAAAGGGGAGTATTTAATGAATTTGATTTTTATGTAAATGTTAACTATTTTATCTAAAATTGATAGGGGTTATTTTAGATAGAAAATTATCCTTAGATCTTTTGGATTAATGGACTTAGAAACTTGATTAGGGTAATTGTATAACTATCTAAATGAAAGAACAAGTTAGTTTGCAAGGATAAACTATGAATTTCATCTACTTAAACTATACATTAAAATGAATATTGAAACCTTATTATAAACTAAAACCATGTGCCTTCAAATCAAACCCAAACTATGAAACTGTACTATTTTGTTTGAATTGTATGCTTTGAGGGTTTTGGGGTTGATTAGATGTTGACTAGTCTTAGGTTGTTACTAGAGGCTCAGGGGTTATGTGGTTGTGATGCTATGTTGTTTAATCTCGATCTTTTTAAAACCCAACCATGGTAATGTGATCGCAGTGCTCTATGATGTGTGTGGATTATTGATTGTTATTGCTTTCCAGTATTCTTGTGTAAAGTTGAGGTGTGTGTGTATATGAGTTACCTAACTTAACCATTTTTGAGTCATCGATCAGTTATATTTGATTTTCTTTTAAGTCGCTTTGAGAGGGCTGAGGTGTTTTGGATGATTTTTTCTTGATGATTTCATGTTGTGATATGTTTGACTTGACCATTTTGGAGTCTCTGATCAATATTATTTTGGGATGCTTTCTAGTTGCTTGTTGATAACCAATGGATATTGTGAATATTATGGGATACTTTTCGGTTGCTCGTTGAGAACTGATGGATATTGTGAATTAACATTTGATGCTTTCCAATTGCTCATGGAGAACTAGTGTGATTATTATGGTTATTTTTATGATGCTTTCCAGTCACTTGTATAGAGCTGAGGTGATTTTTTTGATTTGTGCTTTTATGAGCCTAGGGTAGGTTATCTACTTGTATTGTCAGGAAGTGGCTTGAAATGGGGGTCGGGGCCCTAAGTGGTTGCCAGGGTAACTGATTGTAAGTCATTTTAATAAGTGAAAACATTACACTAAATGGGGATTAAAATGAACCTAAAAAGATAATTGTATGTTCTCACCCATACCTTGAGTGCTAGTACAAACTAGGATGGGAGTAGAGAGAACGCTTGGTTGTGACCTTGCATTCCATAGTATGCCTTGTCAATATGAGAGGATACTAGTGTAATACCCCAAAATTGGCTCATTGTCATGATCACCAATTTTGGTCTATCAATCCTAAGTCCTATGTCACTAGGCAATTCTTATTCTGTCACTTGCTACTTGACTTAATTGTCAAATGTAGAAGACCCTAATCTGCATTAATCGTGCTATTTATTTAATTCCTAAATTATCGACTCATATTAGTCACATAAACCTATTGATTAAGATTTAATTTAATTTAAAGTATTTATACTTTAATTAAATTAAATTATCTCCTAAGACTAATGTACTAAGTGATTAAATTTATTTAATTTAATAATTATGCTTCTTTTAGTTAATTGAATGTAATTATTCAATTAAATAAAAAGGGTGTTTATGAGATCATATCTCATTTTATTGAATTAAATATCTTTCCTAAATTCTACTCCTTAGTTCAAAATGAAAGTTCTTAGTTAAACTACTTCTCAAATTAGAAGTGACTCAAATCACTCACTCTCACACTAAAGTAAATTTGAGTTAACTGTTTCTAGCACTCTAGATCTGAGACAGTTAATTGCATCTTAATCGAGAACCTTACATTTTGACTAAATCTTTGCTTCAATCCTGACCGTTCATCAAGGTTGATCCTGATCGTTGATTCATTCTAGGAATTCTATTTAAGGGGCTCATACTTCCTCATTATAGAGGTTGAATTTTCATGCTATTGAATTGCTGTCAGATTGAATACCCAATTTCATAGCTTTATATGTGCTTTTGCTTAATATCTTAGTACTATTTAGATTAAGCAATGCATGCATGTAGCTTAATTTCTTTTATTACTTCTTATATTAATGCTTGTATAACATATAGATTAATTTTCATAATCATATAGTTGCATTCAAAACCCTTCATTCTAGAATGGTCTGGTTGCCTACACCTCAAATCTGAGAGCATAAACAAGCAAAATCCTTCTAGATAGAAGCCAACAGGTCGTCTTGCAGGACTCTTCTTGGGTGAACAATATCATGTTCATTCTAGGATGAATCTACATACAAGGACCATGTTGAAGTGTGTGTGTGTGTGAACTCTGAGGCCACATTCAACATATACATTTCTGCTGCCCACCGTGGGGCCGAGAAAATCAATTTTTTTGGCCTCATCTATCTTAATTTCTGTCATTTTTATCATTTTTTTGTACTTGTCCATATAGTTTGCCAAATTTTCAAGCAAGAAATTTAATTTTTGCACAAAGATTTGAGTGGTTTCGCACGTCTCTGTACACATTCTCACGCGAAAAAGTGCCCCATTGCATGGATTCTCGTGTGACACCTCATTTTCTCGCTCAAGTCAATGAAAGAGCTCATGCAGACCTACACATGATTTTGCATAGTACAAACCATTTCTTTGCATGGGTCTGTGCACGATTTCATGCAGTACATACCATTTCTTCACATGGGTCTGTGCATGATTTCGTGTGGTATAGACCATTTCTTTGCGTGGGTCTATACATGATTTCGTGTAGAATTTCACAACAGCAATACAAAATTCAATTTTTAGATAAAATAATTTATTTAAATGTTTATTTTTTTTAAACTATAAAACGAGTTTTGACTTTTGATGTTTTCATAGGTTTTGACATTTTCTAAGCTTTTTATGGGTGTAAAAAAGAAAAATAAAATACAATTTTATTTTCCCATAGTTAAGCTTTCGTTTGACTAATGTATTTTCTTTGAAGCATTTTTATTTCAATTTTTTTAATTTTCTACAGCCTAATAGTTGTCTACATGATGTTTGATGAAGACTCCTTTATACAAACTCTCAAAACATGAACTGACTGTGTGTTTGTAGGATGTTGTCAAAGATACGATTGTCGAAGACTACTCTTAAAACCCACAAAACAATCTGTTTTCTTTCCTACTTTCAAAACATAGCCTAATTAGGGTTTGTAAACTTCCTAGGGTACAAGACAGAAGAATAGGTGATTATGCTCTTCACCACTTGGAGGTCATGACCAAGGGTGTATCAGAAACCTAGATGCTTCTGAAAGACGACATTTCAAAGAAGGCAAGCAGCTTAGTGGTTCTCTAGTGCTAATTCTTTTCTATGATGAGATGATGGTTTCCTTTCGAGGGAATCAAAATCTTTAGGAAGAATGAGTCTAGATTGATTAAGCTAAGTTGGTAATCAACTTGTTTTACATGTTTGGGTGAGAAAGTAAGGTAGAGGGTATGCTCTTTCCCCTTGAGGGAAATCAGAAACTTTGACACTTGCATTCGAACCATCAGTCTGAGTCAAACCTTTAGAGGGCCTGTCAGAGTGATCCAACCTTCAAGAATGACACAAGTGAGCACACTCCTTTTGCTAGAGATTCCAACTCACTATGATCAAGATGCTTTGTAGAGTGAAAGAATCCAAAGTCAGATTAATTTCTTTCCCTTGATTCTTGATATCGCTTATCAATGGGAAGCTCTGTCTGTTGCACTAGTCGACACCAGCCCCAGTCTTGCTAAGCAAGTATGTGTACTCTTAGATGCTGGTGTGGACTACTAGTCTCAACTTTTCTTGCGGAGCCACTGAGGATTAATTTGAAAAGAAGCCAAGTAAAAACCTCTTAGTTAGAAGCTACCTGGTTCACCTCCGAAAGGAGGCATAATCTTTGTGCAAGGAGGGGAAAGAATCTCTCCTGTAGAACTCACCATGGGCATGCTACTGGATGTTGGAAGGTGGTATATGCACTTATCCCCTACCACAAGGGTTCTCATTCAGCATATACTATTGAGTCCTTTGAATACACCAAAAACACAGGCGCCCTCTAGGGGGTGACATGGTTGTGTGAGGTGCACGCATGTGCATGAGTTGTGGGACAAAGGTTTTTCCTTCTCTACCATTTTTTGTTTCTACGCATAAAGTGTGTTTGTTATCGAGTCCTAAACATGTCCAAACCTACTTTAAATAACTAAAAGTCAAGACTCCCCCATCCCTCTGAGTTGTTTTGCCCTTAGTTGGATTGAATTTGACTACTGCTTACTTCCTGTGTCTTGTTCGAAAAACACTTTCTCTTGGTTGAAACTAAACATTGTCCAACAACTTTCAATGTTAATCTTGCTAGATGTCCAACAATCTTTCTAGTAAATCTGTTCAAAATAGTTTGAATTTTTTAGAAATCTGTTCGAAATCCAACTCTATTGTTAGTCTAGTCCTAAATTTTGCACACAATTTTGCAACATTTCACACGATATCCTTTTGTCCTGACACTTCTTCATGTAGCTCTGTCCAATTTCTCAAGTGAACAGTTTCATATCTCCATGTGAGATCTTGCCTTAGTGTTCTTTTTTTTTTTTCAAACTTTGCATTTCTTCACATGGCCTAGAGCACATCCTCGCACAAAAAATTTATGTTGTCCTTGAGTCTTTGCACGGCCCTGTGTACTTTCTCACGTGCCACTCAGAAGATCTTCGTGCGAGATCTTGAGTCTAAACTGTCAAGTTAGTCTGTTAGAGCTATCTATGCTCTATACCAAGTTTGTTTCATGCATCAATTTTGCTACTTCTCTGTCTGAAAACAGTCCCAAACAATAGCATTTTGCATAGCTGAAGATTCATGACCCGTACTTTGACTAGTCTCATCTTTTAATTGTCTTGATTCTCGTTCTTTAGTGTTTGTCATACTCTACATTATGATAGTCATAATCTTTAGTTGTTCTAGCCTTAAAATTAGACTATTCATGCCTTAGTATATAGCACTCTTATCTTGTCCTATTGAGATTACGTTCTAGTGTGTTCCTTGTCTAAGCTTTTGCTTTTCGTCATTGTGTATGACTATGGCAACTTGACTTATGTTCTAAAACTTGGTTATCACTACTTGAAACATAGTACATCAAAATGGCTACCAAAAAATGTGCTAAATCTAATATTCCTAGTAAGGAAGAAAAGCTACTTATTGCAAACATGAAGCAACAAATCCAATCAATGAGCGCTCAGCTTCAAAGACTGAAGGAGGAAGATGAAACATCATTGAACAAATTCTCCTTGAGAGAAAATTTCCCTTCCTCCTATGAAAACCAAAAATCAAATTCTTGTGATCTTGAATCCAAGATATCTGAGAACACTTCACATTTACCCAAGAAATCTAGAAATATCTTTGAAGAAAAACCTTGGGAACCTAAACCAAAGCGTGATTTCACCCCTTTGGGAAGATCTTATGAATCAACTTTGGAAGAACTTCTTCCAAAGAAACTCATTGTGTTACCTAAGGTCACTTTGGTGGGAGTTTCCTTTATGAGTAACTATTGTGCTTATCATAGACATAATTTACATAAAACTTCACATTGTAAGGAGCCGAAAAATGAGATCCAAGATCTCTTTGAAAATGACATAATTTCAAAATCTAAGCTCTCGTCTACTATAGATTGTACTCTCAAGAAGGATCAACCTCAAGAAACCATGTCTAGTAATGGTTCAAACACAACTTCTACTTCTTCCAACATGCCATCACCTTATAAAGCATCTAAGCTTTCCAACATACCTCCACCAAAAAAATTACCTAATAATTTTGCTATTGACTATGTGTACCCTCAAGGGCTTCCTTTGAAAGAAACTCAAGCGAATAGATATTGGACTGCAAGTCTTTCCACCACCTTCATAGATCATACTTCTTCATGCCCTGCTATGCCTATGAAGTCCACTACAAGTAATTTTCCTTCTAAACTTCAAGAGCCTATTATGCAAACACCAAAAATAGATTTGAATACAGATTCAAATAATCCCTCATCCTTGGAATTGGTTTCATGTCAAGAGCACTACTTAAATGATGAAGAAACAAGTGTTGATCAAGACCAAGATTTCTTCATCCCCTTTCAAATTTTCCAAGATCTCGTGCCTCCATCTCAAGAGCCACATTGTCCTCCATCTCCCATGTCATGCACCTCTACTAAGAAAGATCAAGATATTCCTTCCACCATCCCTAAGGAGACTATTAAAGACCAAGGGAAGGATACTTTTCCTATGTTTGAAGAGAAAAGTGTTCCCTCACCCTCTTGTTCTACCTCACTACATTCACTTCAAAACTATTCTCAAGTTTTAAATACTCTTGTCAAATGTATTGCTCCTATAACAGTTACTCATGAATCTATTGATGGCATTAGTCATGTTGCTCACTCTAAAGATGTTGATATCCCTACTCATGGTCCATTCACATTTTCTAAATATATCCTTGGTCCCTATCCATATAAGCTAAAACCTTCAAACCTTCCATCCATATTGGGACCCTATGTTCCTCTATCTCCTACTTCCACTCTTAGCTCATTACACATTCCTCCTACCCTACCACAAGATCAACAAAGATACACATACTTGAACTCTTCACATACACCCTTCCATCTAAACCAGTCATATTGGCCTCATTCATCCACAAGTCCTAAGTCCTTGGGAAGCAATTTGGATGATCAAATCAAACACAAGTGCATGAATCCATCCTCAAAAGTTCACTATGTCTCCTCTAATCGACATGTGAATGTCAAGAAAGAAAATACACAAAAGAGACTGCAAAGGTTAATTATTCAAAGAGATCAACCAAAGAAAGTATGGGTTCTTAAATCTTTTATTGAAGAAATGCATTCCAAAGCATCTAATGAAAAATCAAAAGCTATATGGATTCTGAAGTCTCTTTTGAAGAACTTGAATATTGAAAACAAATCAAAGTTGACATTTAAGCTTCCAAAGGCTTCCACTCCATCTTCTTCCCAACATCTTCCTAAAAATATTTCAAAACCTTATACTTCACCTTCCTCCAAAATTATAACACCACCTCATACATCTAAACCTCATACTATTTCGTCCATATTTCCTCCATCATTCCACTACCCTTCAAGGTGTGTGTCAATGTTGATCTTGCCCACTTTTTCTTCTAACCTTGCACATCCCTTTCAATACCCTATAACTCCACCTTTTATCCTTCCATCCCATTTATCTCATCCATAGCCTAAAACCTTATCATCCATATATCTTTTCTACTATCTCCCTTCCATTACCTTATCAGCATCTTTGAGTGTACCCTGCTATGGCCTTGGCTTATTATAACTTATCTTTCTTATAGGAGCACTATTAAAATTTAAAAAGGCTTGAATTCTTTCCAAAAACTCTAAAAATCCAAAAGAAAAAAAAAGTGCCTTGGTGAAAACCTAGAAACAGGCACCTTGGTAGCAAAAGTAAAGATAAATAAACATGTCCTATGGTGAAAACTACTTCTCATGGCACCTTGTACAAGTACCATGATGAAAACTTGGTAAACAGGCGTCATGCATAATTCTTCCATCCATGGCATCCTATCATGATCTCGGTTATCCTTCAGATGTCCTCATTCCTAAAGTTATTCACTCATAACCTCCATAACAAACTTTGCTATCCTATTCACTTAACCCTTTGGTCTTGATCAATGAAAGAAAGAAGAAAACTCAGTTCTTAACAATCTCTTGACATGGTCATTTTCTTGGATTACTTACGTGACACACTTCATTACACCATGAGCTTATATTGTTATATCTTTTTCCCTAGCTTGGGTAATCTTGCAAAGACTTTCCTTGAGGGTAACATTCATTGCTTCATACTCCTTGTCTATCCATCTCCACTTATCCACTAGCTTGCTACTACATCTCATCCTAGAGCTTGCTAGACACTGGAGCAAAATCAAGGTAATCCTTCTTGAGAGCTAGTAATCTCTGAAAAAGTTCTAAAAATTTGAAAATATCCTGAAAATATCCTAAAATTCAGAAAAAGTCCTAAAAAAATCATTACCTTGGTTAAAACCTAGCAATAAGCACCTTGGTAACACCAAAAAAATTGAAAATTCCAAAAAAATACAAAAAAAATGAAAAAACAAGCAAAGTGCCATTGGTGAAAACTTGGAAATAGGCATCATGGTAGCAAAAAAATGAAAACTCTACCAAGAAGGTGAAAACTTGGTAAATAGGCGCTTCTTGTTCCCAATGCTCCATCTTGCAACGCATCTTCTAGCTTCTTGTATAGTTGCTTTCTTGCTTTTCTCACTTTTTCCTCATGTATCCATGGATTGAATCTTGTCATAGATCGGGGGCATTCCCCTATAGTGTCACTCTTGTTCGAGATTCTCCTCATAGAATCTCTTACACGACAGTCACCAGTGGTCCTCACTATGTCTGCCTACTATTGCCAGTGTCACTCTTTCCAAGATTCTACTCATAGAATCTCTTTTGCGATAGTCACCAGTGGTCCTTACTGTGTCTTCCTACTATCACTAGTGTCACTCTTTTCAAGATTCTCCTCACAGAATCTCTTGTGCGATAGTCACCAGTCATTTTGGTTGTGTCTATCTACTGTCACTTAGTTATCTTTAGGTTCTTCATCTTGAAGATTCCTCTTGACCTCAGTCACCAGTCATTATGGCTGCATCTGCCTACTATCGCTAGTGTCACTCCTATTTGAGATTCTCTTCACAGAATCTCTTGCGCGACAATCACCAATGGTCCTTACTGCATCTACCTACTATCACTAGTGTCACTCCTTATCGAGATTCTCCTCATAGAATCTCTTTCGCAATAGTCACCAGTTGTTTCAGCTATGTCTGCCTACTATTGCTCGCATCGTGTTCCAAGATTCCTTTATGGAAGATCTCTCTTGTGTCAGTCACCAGTCATTTTGGCTATGTTTTTCTACTGTCTCTCAGTTCTCTTTAGGTTCTTCATCTTGAAGATTGCTCTTGACCTCAATCACTAGTCATTTTGGTTGCATCTGCCTACTGTCGCTAGTGTCACTCTTGTTTGAGATTCTCCTCACAGAATCTCTTCCACGATAATCACCAGTGATCCTCATTGTGTTTGCCTATTTTCATCAGTTTCACTCCTTGTTGAGATTCTTCTCATAGAATATCTTTTGCAAAAGTCACTAGTTGTTTCAGTTGTGTCTTCCTATTGTTCCTTTAGGCACATTCTAAGATTCCTTTATGGAAGATCTCTATTGCATCAATCACTAGTCATTCTAGTTGTGTCTGTCTACTGTCGCTCAATCTCTTTAGGTTCTTCACCTCAAAGATTCCTCTTTCATCTCAGTCACTAGTCATTCTAACTACGTCTACCTATTGTTGTCACCCTACTGAAGAGATTTCTTTCAAACATGTTTTGTACATTGACACTTGCCACCAATCCCAAAAACATTGAATGCAAAACAACATACTTTTTTGGATATACTGAGCATTTTCTTTGTTGTCTTTTTTTTTGCTTTATCATGTCTCCTCGAGCAACTTGATGATGTCATTTCTAACTAGAGAAGTAATGACTGGGGGCACAATCTTTTCTTTGTTTTTTGTCTATGGTTTAGTTCCAATTAATTGATATATCCTATAAGAGGGGTGTCCACTATAAGAGCCTCCATCTCGTATTGGATGGTTGGGTGTACCTCGACTCCTTTTATATGGATACATCAATAACATTGGTTCTTCTCCTTGTCTATTGGAGTGAACTCTTCATGCTATAGTAAATATTGATACTCATCCTGCTAAATGAATGTATGGGTCACTATGAGTGTATCTAGCACGCTTCTATCTCAGGTTACGAATGCAAGGGTCGTTTCGGATAGAACACTTACTGATTACTTAACATAAGAAGGATCTCTCATGTAGCTAGTGTGTCATCTGATTACATGCAAGCGACATTTTGGTCATCCTAGTGTTTATGCTCTGATGCCTATGTTAACTTGCCACATCAAAAGGGATAAATATTCTGGTCATTCTAGCTTCTTGTGCCTTGAATGCTTACATTTAATTTTGACAAAACTAGAATAGATGTCCTATTCATATTCTCATGATTGCAATGTCAGTGAGAATTGTATGACATCTACAGTCTTTGGCCATATTCTCAGTGATGATAATTGTCGACACTTGGTAACTAGACCTAGGGTTGCATCTAGTTTAGGGTTTCATATCGCATAGGATTGCATTACTTGGTTTGGCATATGATCCAATTGCAAATCTACTTTCATCTTCTGTAATGAGGGTTTGTTGGCTTGTTCAAAGTATCATGTTCTTCACGACTGCACAAATGATTTATTAATCACCCTCTTGGCTACTTTGGCTACTCTTAACCCATTTTTTCGGGATCAAATTTGAAATCTGACACAATTAAGTGGCTAAAAAAAAATATGTTTTAAAATTTTGGGACCCATGCAATCAACCACTTGTGCAATCCATATTTTTCTGGTTCTTTGTGATTCTTTGAATCTTTTCAACTCAAAACTCTTCATGTTTTCAAAATTTATTTTGGAAAAAGTCAACTCTAGTCAACTCTTGGTCAAACTTGGTCTTCTGGACCTTGAAATCATGTTGAATTGACTCTAAATTTTCTTCGAATTATTTTGATCTCTTCTACACTCTACTACATCTTGTATGTCCTCTATATCTCTCAACATACTCCTTACATCATATTTCTAGTGTGTCATCTTTCATTTTTGCTTCTAAGGGGGCAGGATGATTACATCATTGAACTCAAATTCCAAATCAATTTGAATCTTCATTGCTCGAGGCATCTTGTTCCCATCTTATGTCCTCATCATTTGGGGCATCTCATCAGTAGAGGCATCTTGTTTCCCTCTATTTGACATCTTTGTCATCAGTTGATCATATAGCAGTTATTATCAGAGTTCGATGGACAGGTATCGAGACAATCTAAACCTCGACTCCTGAGGATCAAGCCTCGTTCTGGGGATGATTCTATGACTCATAATTTGATCTTGATCTCTTATCAATTTTAGGTATCTAGGTGTTCTATCTAGATCCTTAAAAATTAAGCTATGTTCTGGAGATAATCTTTTAAATGCTATCAATTTCAAGTATCTAGGTGTTCTATCTGGATCCTTAAAGATTAAGCTCCATTCTAGAGATAATCTTTTAAATGTTGTCAATTTCAAGTAACTAGGTGTTCTATCTGGATCTTTAAAGAGTAAGCTTCATTCTGGAGATAATCTTTTAAATGCTATCAATCTTAGGTATCTAGAAGTTCTATATGCATCCTTAAAGATTAAGCTCTGTTCTGAAAACAATCTTTTAAATGCTATCGATCTTGGGTATCTAGATCCTTAAAGGTTAAACTTCGTTCTAATGGAAACCTTTAGAATGCTTATCATTTTGGGTATCTAGGTGCTTTGCTTGGATTCCTTGGGATTAATCTTCATTCTAGAGATGGTTTTTATAAGATTATCAATTGGTCTCAGTATCATCAACTTCAGAATCAATCTCATCTTCACATCATGCTTTCTTATTTTCTTTGAATTGAATGTGTTGCTCACACATTCATTCAAAGAGGGAAAAAATGTAATACCCCAAAATTGGCTCATTGTCATGATCATCAATTTCGGTCTATCAATCCTAAGTCCTATGTCACTAGGCAATTCTTATTCTGCCACTTGCTACTTGACTTAATTGTCAAATGCAAAAGACCCTAATCTGCATTAATCATGCTATTTATTTAATTGCTAAATTATCGACTCGTATTAGTCACATTAAACCTATTGATTAAGATTTAATTTAATTTAAAGTATTTATACTTTAATTGAATTAAATTATCTCCTAAGACTAATGTACTAAGGGATTAAATTTATTTAATTTAATAATTATACTTATTTTAGTTAATTGAATGTAATTATTCAATTAAATAAAAATGGTATTTATGAGATCATATCTCATTTTATTGGATTAAATATCTTTCCTAAATTCTACTCCTCAGTTCAAAATGGAAGTTCTTAGTTAAACTACTTCTCAAATTAGAAGTGACTCAAATCACTTAATCTCACACTAAAGTAGATTTGAGTTAACTATTTCTAGCATTCAGGATCTGAGGCAGTTAACTGCATCTAAATCGGGAACCTTCTATTTTGACTAAATCTTTGCTTCAATCCTGACTGTTCATCAAGGTTAATGTTGACCGTTGATTCATTCCAAGAATTCTATTTAAGGAGTCATAATTTCTCATTACAGAGGTTGAATTTTCATGCTATTGAATTGTTGTTGGATTGAATACCCGCTTTCATAGCTTTATATGTGCTTTTTCTTAATATCTTACTACCATTTAGATTAAGCAATGCATGCATGTAGCTTAATTTCTTTTATTACTTCTTAGATCAATGCTTGCATAACATATAGATTAATTTGCATAATCATATAGTTGCATTCAAAACCCTTCGTTCTAGAATGGTCTGGTTGCTTGCACCTCAAATCTGAGAGCATAAATAGGAAAAATCCTTCTAGATAGAAGGCAGCAGGTCATCTTGCAGGACTCTTCTTGGGTGAACAATCTCATGTTCATTCCAGGATGAATCTGCATACAAGGACCATGTTGAAGTGTGTGTGTGAACTCTGAGGCCACATTCCACATATATATCTAGTGGCTACATGGGGATCACTAGGGACCTTGGAGTCCTAAGCTAGCTGCCAGGGTAACTTCTACTTGATTCATGTGATGGCACTTGCCCGCTTACATAGTAAGTTTCCTACGTGTCTTGTGTGCCTCTTAGAATTAGATGTCGATCTGTGTTAGAACCTTTCAGTTAGTATACTTTTAGGATTTTTTGGACTTAGAGAGTATTTTGATATGTGATTTGATATCCTATTTGGGACTTGAGACTATCTCCTCAGCGCGGTGGGAGTGGGCCATTTAGGTTCCATGTGGTCAGGTGATAGTGCTTTTTCACTCTTACCATTGAGATCCATCCGTAGTCACCGTGGCTGGAGCTTCTTGGGATACTTGTTTATCATGATTAGGTAATGTTATTTACTAATACATTTCCTCATATGGATGATTAGCATGTGATAGGTGATGTTATCTTCTTGAAGAATCATCTTATGTTGTATTCTTGTATGTTGGATTTCCTTATGATTATGTCATAGTATGTTTAGTAGTGACGTCCCTATTACTATAGTATCGACGATATGTTCAGTGGCTTGGGATATTATGCACGGGGGATGGCTAGGGCTCACGATGGTCTAATGATGCTATTGACAGTTGGGAGGAACTGCGCACTTATTTAGATGTGTTTTATGATGGATAGTTGTATTTCATATTGGGTGTTATATCTTTTATGATGGATGGATGTATCATGTTTGGTGGATGGTTTCTTTTATTTTACTGTACTTTGTATCATGAATCCGAAGAGGATGACGTATTTCTATTTCTACATATGTATATTCTTTTAGCCTTTCATACCCTGTGACATGTACAATGGATGATTGAGTATTCCGAATTTAATTTTCCAAGAGGCATTCAAAACAAATGTATATTATGAACATTGGACTTTCTGATTATTCTTTCATCTGGATGTGGTAGTTGTTAGACTTGGTATTAGATTAAATTTAAATGTAATTCAATGTCATGGGATCCCTAAGGAATGTAACCTATTATGTATGCTTTATTTGATTGTATATTATTGCTTCCGTTACCATGTGTTTGATCTGTATGGTTTATCTTTCTTGCTTCAAAAAAAAAATTTTGGCAAACTTAGTAAAATTTTAGGTTTATTCTTTTGGATCCCTTGGCAAGGCGTTACGCTCGAGTTTCTACATTGGGAGCTCTGGGTATATTGGAACGCCACTAGTTGTTAACTAGCTGAACAAAACAAAAACTTGAAACTATTATATGTATTTATATCAAACTGAAAACTTGAGCTAGTTGAACTGAAATAGAACTTAAACTTTTAGTTGTATATTTTTCATGCTTCAACACTTAGACTTCACACTGAAAATTATACATAAACCTAAATATAGGCAAACTGAAAATTGGAACTTATTCCATTTTCAAAACATATATCTTTTATCTATGCTTTAAGGTAGTATGCCTTTGATTGTCCTTGCGAGCATTATGTTGATCCTTTGTTTAGAGCGTTTACAGGATCTATTTTAGTACTTGTTAAAAAGAGTGAATGTTGGATCAATATGGTTTTCGATTTACCATTAAACTAGAATCATATTGCTCTAAGTGTGTTGTAAGTATTCTCAGTGGAGTCATATCCTCCTACAGGGGGAAAGGGTCTAATGGGACCTGCACAGTGAGATCTTTAGTTTTTACCATTCTTGTAGGCTTCCAGGAGTAAGCCTAAGTCTAGGGGGGGTGGATGCAGTGCCTACCCCTAGTTTGCATTTTGCTATCATTGCCAAACTCTTTTAGGCCAATTTTATGCTTGATTACTAGTAGTATTGTTTTGAAATTATTAGATATTGTTTCAGATTTAGTTATGAGATTACTTGGTACTCTATATTTCATGTATGCATGATGATTAGTATAGTGGTTTTAGTTATTGATGATGATTAGTTATATGGTTTATTGTATGTGTTTTCTTTTGGATACTTACCCCATACTACATGTGTATGGTGTACGTGTTTTTTTTCTTTATGTATGGCATTTCTAATATGGTTAAGGAAGGGATTCGTAGTCACCTACTAGTCGAGATCTACACAATGCACCACTTCCTACCATTGTCTATTTAGCTTAGAATATTGTGTTTGTACATGCGTGGATTTTATGCAGGTTGCAAGTACCGAGTATCGACTTCCCTGAATTGCCAAGATGAGCATACCCTATAGCATTATCTCAATGGTAAGAGAGGGGAGATAAATTCTTGAGTACAAATCTTAAACCTTTAAGCCTTTTGTCCTAATTGAAAATTAGGACAAGTATCTGAGTCGAGTACCCTCTGAATGCGTCGAATGATGTTAATTCGTGATTATAACCCTTTAGTTTGATTTCGTATGTCATTTTCTATGATGGGCTTTCATATGTTGCTTTATGAGTCCTTGGTGTATTTTCTATTAATTAAGTCTAATTAAAAGATTAAATTAATGATTTAACTTAATGGAAAAATTATTATGACATTTTTATATTTAATTATATCTAATTAATTGGGAAAATAATTAAATAAAAAGAATTGAATTCGAAGATAAAAGTTATAAGAATAAATTTAGAATGTGATAATATTTAATTAATTTAATAATAATATATTTAGAGTTCATTTTTAAATAAATGTTAAATATTGTTGTTATTTAAGTTAATAAATATTTTATCAAATTAAGTTTCTAAAATAAATTAAAAAGTGAAAATAGATTAAATTATTAAAAAGATGTTAGTTTGCATGATGCGTGCATGAGATTAAAATATAAGAAAATGATTTAAAAGGATAAAACCAGTGAATTTAATAAGAGTTGCATAATGCGTGCATGAAATTAAATTTAATAAATCATTTAAAAAGGAGTCAAGTGGAAATTAAATAAAGTTATTTAATAATTCATTTGACGTGCATGAAAAAGATAAAAGTAAAGATAAATAAAAGTTAACTTAGAGTTCGAGTCTTGTGAGCAAGGAGTCCTCTCGGGTGAATGCACAATTAGTGCCCCAATTTGAGGAGAGAACTCTTTATCACAACTAGAGGGTTCATTTTTGGGGGAGACAAATTTGGATGCAAAATTTTGGAACGGAATTTTTGGGGAAAGTTTTCAGAGAGAAGATTTTGGATAGAAGCGAATTCTCTCACAATTTTTGGGTGGTTGCGTATTAGTATCAGACTCAATTAAGGTCTTGTGTTTTGACCACTAAATGATTTATGTAATTCAATATGTTTTGTCTACTTCGTGCTTGCAAGAAAATTGTTTTCTCAAATCTTGTTGCATGAATCTTGTCACCCTTCGTTCTGAATCTTTTGTTATTTGATTCAATCTGTAAATTTGGATTGAAAAACTATTTAGAAAACCTTATTCTTCAATTGAAATAAATTAGTTTTAATCGAGGGAGGGTTTGAATGAAATAGAAATTTTATATTGCAATTTTGGTTGGCTTTCCGAAAATTGAACAGGAAAGGCTTTTGGGTTAAATGCAAAAAAAATTAATTGGAAAATTTGATCAGTTAGTCGTACTTCATCTATCAGAATTGGGTTGAAATTTTTATTAAAAATATATATATAATAAAAATTTAATTGTAATTGTATTTTAAATTATAATTTAATTCATAATAAAATACTTTTAAAATAATAATAATCATTTATATTTTCATGTGAAAGGGTGATTGAAGCAATTTAATAAAGTTTATATCATATAAAAAAGGGAAGTTTGGTTTTTAAAATTTAATATTAAAAAAAGAAAATATAAAAAAAAATTAAAATTTTAATATACCACTTACCTCTCCCCCCATACCCGTCGATGGCTTTATTGGGTCGCGGCAGCTAGTACCTCTACTGCTGTAGGCAGCAATTGTACTGCTACTACATGCAATAGGGTACCTTGTTGTCATAGGTACCAAGTCGTGCGGGCCTTAAACGCTTGTATATATGTGTTTTTGTTTTAAAAAAATTTGTTTATAAATTTTATAAAAAGTTAATTAATATTTTATTAATAACTTTTATAATTAACTTGTTAATAATTTTTATAATTAATTTTATTATTAATTTTTATTATTAATTATAAATATTAATTAATGAATTTTGTTATATAGTTTTTATTAATAAATTTCATTAATAATATTATTAATTACTAAGTAATTAATAATATATTAGTATAGATTATTTTAAATTTGTTAAACATACTCTTTATTAAGAACGTTAATATAGGGATTTAAATTGCATGAACATTAATTTAAATCTAGTTTAAGTTTGAATACTAAAAGGGGAGTATTTAATGAAATTGATTTTTATGTAAATGTTAACTATTTTATCTAAAATCGATAGGGGTTATTTTAGATAGAAAATTATCCTTAGATCTTTTGGATTAATGGAATTAGAAACTTGATTAGGGTAATTGTATAACTATCTAAATGAAAGAACGAGTTAGTTCGCAAGGGTAAACTATGAATTTCATCCGCTTAAACTATACATTAAATCAAAAATTGAAACCTTATTGCAAACTGAAACTATGTGCCTTCAAATCGAACCCAAACTATGAAATTGTACTATTTTGTTTGTATTGTCTATGCTTTGAGGGTTTTGGGGTTGATTAGATGTTGACTAGTCTTAGATTATTACCAGAGGCTCGGGGCTTATGTGGTTGTGATGCTATGTTGTTTGATCTCGATCTTTTTAAAACCCAACCATGGTAATGTGATGGCAATGCTCTATGATGTGTGTGGATTACTTATTGTTATTGCTTTCCAGTCTTCTTGTGTAAAGTTAAGGTGTGTGTATATGAGTTACTTGACTTAACCATTTTTGAGTCATCGATCAGTTATATTTGATTTGCTTTTCAGTCACTTTGAGAGGGCTGAGGTGTTTTGGATGATTTGTTCTTGATGATGTCATGTTGTGATATGTTTGACTTGACCATTTTGGAGTCTTTGATCAATATTATTTTGGGATGCTTTCTGGTTTCTCATTGAGAACCAATGGATATTGTGATTATTATGGGATACTTTTTGGTTGCTCGTTGAGAACCGATGGATATTGTGACTTATCATTTGATGCTTTCTAGTTGCTCGTGGAGAACTGGTTTGATTTTTATGATTATCTTTATGATGCTTTCTAGCCACTTGTATAGGGTCGAGGTGATTTTTTTTATTTATTTTTTTATGAGCCTAGGGTAGGTTATCTACTTGTAGTATCGGGAAGTGGCTTGCAATGGGGGTCGGGGCCCTAAGTGGCTGCTAGGGTAATTCATTGTAAGTTGTTTTAATAAGTGAAAAAATTACACTAAATGGGGATTAAAATGAACCTAATATGATAATTGTATGTTCTTGCCCATGCCTCGAGTTCTAGTACAGACTAGGATGGGAGTAGAGAGAATGCTTGATTGCAACCTTACATTCTATAGTATGCCTTGTTAGTATGAGAGGATACTACTGGTCGCATGGGAATCACTAGGGACCTTGGAGTCCTAAGCTAATTGCCAGGGTAACTTCTACATGATTCATGCAATGACACTTGCCTGCTTACATAGTAGGTTTCCTACATGTCTTGTATGCCTCTCAGAATTAGATGTCGATCTGTGTTAGAATCTTTCAGTTAGTATACTTTTAGGATTTCCTGGACTTAGAGAGTATTTTGATATGTAGTTTGATATCTTGTTTGGGACTTGAGACTATCTCCTCAGCATGGTGGGAGTGGGCCATTTAGGTTCCACGCGGTCGAGTGGTAGTGCTTTTTCACTCTTACCATTGAGATCCGTCTGTAGTCACCATGGCTAGAGCTTCTTGGGATGCTTGTTTATCATGATTAGATGATGTTATTTACTAATACATTTCCTCATATGGATGATTAGCATGTGATAGGTGATGTTATCTTCTTGTAGAATCATCTTATGTTCTATTCTTGTATGTTGGATTTCCTTATGATTATGTTGCAATATGTTTAGTAGTGATGTCCCTATTACTATAGCACCAATGATATGTTCAATGGCTTAGGATTTTATGTGTGGGGGATGGCTAGGGTCCACAATGGTCTAATGATGCTATTGACGGTTGGGAGGAACCGTGCACTTAGTTAGATGTGTTTTATGATGGATAGTTGTATTTCATGTTGGGTGTCATATTTTTTATGATGGATGGATGTATCATGTTTGGTGGATGATTTTTTTTATTTTACTATACTTTGTATCATGGATCCGAAGATGATGACGTATTTATGTTTCTACATATGTATATTCTTTTAGCCTTTCATACCCTGTGACGTGTACAGTGGATGATTGAGCATTTCAAATTTAATTTTCCAAGAGGCATTCAGAACAAATGTATATTATGGACATTAGACTTTCTGATTATTCTTTCATGTGGATGTGGTAGTTGTTAGACTTGGTATTAGATTAAATTTAAATGTAATTCAACGTCATAGGATCCTTAAGGAATGTAACCTGTTATGTATGCTTTAGTTGATTGTATATTATTGCTTCAGCTACTATGTGTTTGATGTGTATGGTTTATCTTTCTTGCTTCAAAAAGAAAAATGCTTGGAAAACTTAGTAAAATTTTAGGTTTATTCTTTTGAATCCCTTGGCGGGGCGTTACAAATTCTCCTACACCACGTGTTTAATTGCGGTGAAAACTCCTAAGTGTTTCAATCACAAACTACTATGCAATGCATTATCCTAAGTAAGCTTAAGTAAGTGCAATTTGTGAATATTAAATTACACCAATACACCACCCCCCTCCCTAAGTGAAACTTAAGGGAATGCACTTAAACTCACAATGCAAGATGGGTCCCAGCTACTAGGTCATTTTAGGTATCCATGTACAATATGCAATGTAATACATGAAATGTAATCTCTCATAAAGTGGAGAAAGAGAGAAAACCTCATGGGAAAAATCCCTCCTCCAAAAAGAGAGATGAAAACAAGATGCATGGATGGATGGAGTACTCAACACCCTCGAAAAATTGCATACATCATGTATATACAAATAATGATCCCCCCATAGGAAGGAAATAAGGAGACATGATATCCCCCCCATAATGAAGAAGCTCCAATGTAGATGAAGAGTACCTACAAGAAAAATATAATCCAATGCCTACAGGAAACATGTCTCCCCTTAGGAAGAGATAAATAAATCAAACAATGAAAAAGCCACTCCATGTAAAAAGTAAGGAAGGAGGAAGAAGGTCTCTATGTATGCATCTCTGAAGACTGAATAGGTGTCTCCAAGCTCAAAGATTCGATCACACCATCAAGTTGACCTATGAGATGCGAAAAAACAAGAGAAAATGAAGAGTTGGTAAATCCAATCTCCAAAGAAGGTGAAGAAGTATCTCAAAGAGGAACCCCCTCAGATGTATTAACCAAATCTACATTATGAGACTCATCTAAAAGAGCATCCAGGAATTCATCCCACACTACAAGATTAGAAGCATAAAGATCATCCTGCTAAGTAGTAGAACTCATGTCTAAAGAAGTAGGAGGTAGAGGAGTAGGAAGTTTTGCACTTGTCTCAAGAACAAAATGATTCAAGTGTCCAATGTTCTCCTCACATGAATTATTCACCCTCGATAAAGGGTTAGGTACATCATGAATATCATCATCATTATCAACAAAATGTGCAAAAGAATACAAGTGTGATGTATGATCAACAACTCCCATAGCTATGACATCTCTAGTCTCCATGTGCATAATATAGACATAATTAGGAGTGAACTCAACATTTTTTCCTAGTGCCCCATGAGTAATTTGGTAAATGAAAAGGAGATTAGTAGTCAAGGATGGTGCACAAAGAACATCATTAAATGTACCCTCTCACATAGGAGTAGAACCTTTCCCACAAACCTTCATGTATGTATTATTACCCATCAATATAGGTGGAGAAGTACAAGGCTCAATAGAAGAAAACATATCCATAGAAGATGACATATGATGTGATGCACCCGAATCAAGAAGCCATTTACCTTGCTCAAGATGTATGGAAGCAATGAGTTCTTGTCCTTTGCCTTTGGATGATGATGTCGATGTAGATGTAGAAGTTGCCTGATGTGTAGAAGGAGCAGACACTGATGAGGGAAGCTAGATATTGTTACAATCTTACGATAAGGGGAGGATTGCATGATCATAGAGATGATTTCTAGGGCTTCTAAAGCCATGCAAAGGTGATTGTCGTAGTATCATGCGATCGTAGGATCATAGGTTGATGAAATGTGTCAAGAGGGTGACAAAGTGGCATGCTCTGATTGGTCGAAGTTACTGACAAGGTTCAAAGGATTTTCAGTTTCATCATGACTATATAATCTCAGTCGATATACAATTTGGTGTTTTCGCATTTTTTGAAGATGCTCGAGTTCACCACGTGGCATGGTAGGGCCAAAAGAAGGAGCATAAAGGTTTATTTAAATGGTCTCCTGATCTTACGACAAGTAGTTGTTTGTAAGATCACAGGTGAAAATGATGAGGCTTCTGATGTCATGACAAAGGGTTAGCTAACCGCCTATTGTAGGATCACAAGGAAAGAAGAGGAAACTGTCGAAGTCACGACAAGGTCAATTAGCCACACATGTATTGTTATCGTGAGATTGTGAAGGTGATTTTTTGATGTTGTCGAAGCTACGATAAAGGAAAGATAACTGTGATTGTAATATTGTGAGGTGAAGGAAGAGACAAGGTAAGATGCTATGCTAATATGTATAAACTAACGATCATGGGCCAATCTCCAAGTTTATGATAACACAGAGGGTTTTGACTTCAAGAGTAATTAGAAGATCGTAAGAGCTTAGGTTGATGAGGAAAAGGTGTTTGCTTGTCCGAGCTGGAAAATGATAAAGGTGCCTTCAACCAAATGAAATATCAAGAAAGGTACAAGGCGAAGGTTTCATATAGTTGACCTAGTAATATATTTGTTTTAGCATGTTAAGAACAAAAAGGAAGCATCTCTTTAATGGTAGATCAGATCTTTTGATCATCTACAACCACCTTTAGTGTTCTCCATGCTTGTTTAATGTGAAGGACCTTCCTCTCACCGTCTGGTTATCCATCTACCCTACCAAAGTGTTTATGGTCGTCATTGTTGTCATTCATAACCAGATTTGCATGTAAAAGATCAAATCTTCCAGCATAGGGACATGCACTTCATCGGATTTCCTTATGATCAACAATTATTACTCCTTTGCAATCTCAACTCTACCTGGTTAGAGTTTGAACTCAATGTAATATCTCAGTTATGCTTGAACTATAAGAGCAAGTTTTGTAACCCTTCCAAGGGTCGGTCTTTTCTCTGATTCTATAGCAGTTGTATCATATGCTCTGCTACTGTAATTTCCTTTTGACTATGAATGAATATCTTTCTCTATTGTACCTCATTCTCCCATTAATATAAGTGCAAAATCTTCTTACCTTTGTTAGTGTATTGGCTCCATTCTTCAATCTGCATGACAGTATCTGTTTAGCATTGAATGATATAGAGTGAAGTTCCTTCCTTGTAGCATCTCATTTGGTTACTGATCTGTATGTGATTGTTGAATAAAAGCAAAGGTTGAATTAATGTATTTTGAGATTGTAATGTGAGTAGTGCATTTTTAGGCAGAGATAAAGTTGAATAGACTATTTGGTGTATCACCCCTTTAGATTAGATTAGGTAGTTTGATTTCCATGCATCTCCTTTTCCCTTTTCCTCTCAAGAGTAGTTAGGTACACCCTGATAGTAAGGAAGTCAGCCTTCTCTGGAGACTCAATCTCATTGTTCAAGTCCCACAACTTGGAGATTGTTTCCATGTTTCACAAGGTTGCCTTTAGGTAAAAAAACTTTAGGCAAGGGTGCAAACTTTTTGTGACAACAGTTACTAGTGTTGTTGGCTTTGTCCAACATGATGTCATTATGACTTCTTGTTGCTAGAACTATCTAGTTAAGTACTAAAGTAGTTTCTTCAATGGAGGTTACCAATGTTGGTCCTATCTAGAACATTCTTGTTGGCTTGTTCTTGTTGGATCTTGTGATGCTACTATCTTGAGGTCTTTGGAATCTCAGGATTGGTAGGATTAGGCTAGTATGAAGGAGTGGGTTGGATCCCAATTATTGAAAAACATCATAAGTCTCCTCCTTATGTTGGCATCACTATATGCTCCCAAATGAAGGGAGGCAAACAAAAATCCTAAATTTTTCTTTTGTTTTGTTGGTGGTAAGGTCATGATTTTTTAAACCATTGGTTGTTTACTTGATTTTGGCATTGCTTTTTTTGGATCTCTTTAAATAATTATATGGTTTTATGTTGCATATAGTATTGGATCCCTTCAGACCCTAGTTTTACCTTTAATCGATAATAACTTATTATTTACATATGTTAATATATTTCAATTGAGTTAACATAATTTAAGCAAGGATTATTTGTATACCACATGTTGGAGCTTTTAGAAGATTAGCATAACAAAAATAAACAATTCAAGCATCAACATCACATTGTATTTTTGAACTTGGAAATTTTAAAAGTTTTCTCTTCGCCAAGTTATAGTTTTGTTATGAAAAATCTCCTTGACTTTAGTCTATATGTTTTCCTTAATGTGTAAATTGAATCTTCATATTGAACCCTGTAGTTCATTTGTTCTAAAAATTCAATAGTTTAATAGTTCAACTTGACAATCATATTCTGTATACATATTTGTCAAGCCAAAAATTATTTAAATCTAAGGACAACCCACCTAATATTTTAGTCTTGAATGTTCTCATATTTAATCTTATGACCATATGAGCTCATATGAAATTTTCTTTTAATATTTTCTCATTGCAACAATATGGTTAACAAGGGCACTTCACAAAGGAAGTAACCTGATTTGATGAGTTGTTCAACAATGGTTAAATACCCATCCATAATTTTAATTATCATAGCTTCTACAAATTTTTATGTCCCTAAAATGCATGAAGAATTCATGGTGAATTTATTAGTCCCTACCGAGACTAAAGTTTTCATATTACTAGAGACAATTAGTTTTATTTTTGGTTAGGCTGCAAACAATTGTTATCTTATGATCTTATACAAATATTTTCATTAAAGTAAATTTTGATTTTTTAGTTCTTTTTTCCTATTGGTCCTCGTTATTTTTGTTGGTAGTCTTTTTATTTTCTCCTCCAACAAATTAACAATAAATGAAAACAGACCATATGTCATTTTGCATGCTTATTTAATTGTCTTACCACATGTCATTTTGCATGCTTATTTGCCTACACTTTACATTTGTTTATAGTAATTTGGTAGATTATTTGCTCTATATAATAGAGCAAATAATTTGGTGAATGATTTCTTGCTCTGTTATTTTGCAAAGAAAATATTTGACATTAGCTAGGTTAATGTAACAATCGCAGTTCTTAGGGCTCAAAAGAGGATTCATCTATGTCTTTATCACAAACCTACAGCATTCTTTGTACAGGAAGAACATTGCCTTTATCAAATCTGGGCTGATTTTTTCACAAATAAATCATTTGTGTCCACATGTTAGTCTTGGAATGTATAAATTTGAAACATCGGAATATTAGTTGTTACATTCTTTAATCTGTTCAAAAAATCCAACATTACTTCTCTCGTTTTTTTATAGATTATAGGCTAACCCGTGTTTTGAGGATTCTTGAGCAATCTATTTTAAGAAATTTGTAAATTCTAATCTGTACCATGATTTTGTTTTTTGCAAGTTTGATTTGCTTGTGCTTCTTGTATTATGCACAATCTGATTTTTATACTGATTCTTCCTGTAATGACTGGCCACTCTAGAGGTATTTGTATAATCCTTTTACTGTAAAAAGGATTTTACTTATTCTGCTATTTAAAAAGGAAATTTGAGAGTTTTATTTTAATTTCTCTAGATTCTGGAAAAAACTGTGTATACTCCCTTGAATATTTCTTTATGGGTCTCTTGTGTGTTGTGTGGCTGGGCTATGACTGCTACTAGACTCTCTACACACAGTCAGTTTGAGAGAAATGAACGTTTAATGATTTGACTATACATGAGATTGAAAGTAAAGAATGTTTTTATGTTACTTCGAATCTCTTATACAAAAGAGGGCATTGGTTTTATCTTCACCATAAGCACATACTCTAGATTAATCCATGCCTTCCTCTTGTATAGCATGGTGGTTCGATCTTTTTCCAAAAAAATGTGGCTTAATACAACAACAATGTTACTTTTTTGTTAATCTTAGCTGTCTCAAAACTATCATAGTCTCGTAACTCTTTATGTTGGATAGGGAAGATTGAGTCATGTTGGTTCTCAGAGGCCATGAAATATTGTCGATTTTGCACTTGCCAAACAAGAAGACGTAGGTTTGCAGCAGTTCAGCATGTGGGAGTATTCGGATTCAAAGGAAGGAAAGAAGGTTCTCCTTCATTTGTCTTTGGTGGTGATTGCAGGCCACAGGGGACCATTACCTGCATTGTTGTTGCGTCAGATGGGGAGTGTTTGGTCTATATCAGGAGCCTAAACAGTGCTTGGCTTCTTTCTCTGTCACCACTTCAAGTAAATGAAGATCATGAAGAGGAATGGGAGACAATTGAATTCTCTCAACTCCACAAAATCCCAACACTGTAAGACCTCATTAGATTTCTACCCATGAACTTGTTCGATGATTAATCATGAGCTGACAACACATACACTACTATTATAACAATGATTTTGCTTCTTATTTTGAATTACTATTTTGATACAGTCAATGTAGCTTCTCTTTTGTTGTGATATTGTTGAGCATAGTTTGATATAATTAGTACTACAATAGGAGTTTTTATTTCTTATCAATGCAGTACATTACTCTCACCACTTGGCATTTGAATTTGTGTTTCAAATTCAATGATGCTGATGCTTGAGTCTATGCTTCAGTGTGAAGAATATTAATTCAACTTCATTAGATTTTACTCAATAACTTATAGCATCTTGTATTTTTATATGCCCATATAGATATGTTTATAAATTCTAAATGTACACAAATACAACACACATGAGATGTTTTCATGAATGACTAAAAACACATGATCTCAATGTCAAAAATAGATCTGCTAAATGGACTAAGAAACTAAATGAAAACGCCATTAGAAGATGTATAGCCATCTTCAACCACCTTTTTCAAAATCTTCACTATCTACACAAAATCAAAGGAGGGTGGTTGTGATGTGTTTAATATTCAATATTGTGTGCTTCTAAGTGATAGAAAGCTTGCATAGGAGGGTCATTTTCAATGCGAATCTGAATACAACCATGGTGAAAGGGAAAGGAGATAGACTCTCAGATAAATAAGATAATTTGACCATTACTCAGTAAAGAAACAACACTAGAATTAATCTAATTGTTATAATATGTAAATTGTTCTAAGATTGTATACACTACAGGTTCAAGTTTAGCAGCTCATTTATATGCATTGTAATATTGAATGAAGATATCAAGTTGTTATTTGGAAGCCGGTAATCATGAAGCATTGATTATTGATGTGATAGATTAAGGATTGGTTTACATTTAGTAGTGCAAATATTTCACTTGGTGAATTTTAAAATATCAATTAAAATGGGTCTATTTGTGAATATTAATGGGCAATCTACTACAAATTTATGTTAAAAAATGGTAACGATATTTCCAATATTTTTGTAGCATGTATGCTCTATTACCAAAATAAGAATGTTTGTTGTCCACACCAAAGAAGCTTTCGGAGAGTGACCAAAGGTATGAAAGAATTAGCGACAATTACTATGGAGATTTTTCAAAGGCTAGGATAGTTCATGAAAATCTTATCTTGACTTTTACATATTAACATGATAAAAAGATGTGAAAATCAAAATATGAAGTCTTGTATAAAAACTTTTAAAATACTAATGTCTTGGCTTGCCACTTGGAGTTCAAATTCTCTTGTTAAACTTTTTTAAAATCATTGAACAACTACACTATATATAAAGAAGATGTATGTTTTTTTTTTAAATATCCTCTTGCAATGCTTCTTAGTTACTCTATTTACATAGGGCAAGGACTTGAGCTCTATAGAGCCCTTGTTAAAAAATGGTTGCATGTGAAATTCAATATTTCCTCTTTTATTTGCATAAATTTAAAACATTTATTTTATGTTTTAAATCAATTTAAAACATTTTAAATCACTTAGGAAATTATTGTTTCACGAGGTTGAGAAGTGGTACTATTTTATTTTGATGTACATGGAATTGAGTATGCAAACCACAAAGATTAAAACTTTTCACTCTATTTCAACCATTAAGCTTTAAATGGGACAACACCATTACCTTGCATTATTTTATTTAGCTTTTAAAAGTGATAGCATCATTACCTTATGTTATTTTGCTTTTAGTAATTTTGATAGGAATCAAGGATTTATCTGCATGGTTTAATGAATTAATCAAAACAACTCAAGTGACTTGACCACAAGACATATATAATCCCTTATGCTAGATTCTGTAATTGTCAAATTTATATGTGCATGTTGAGTCCCATTTAGATTTGGATCCATTTGAGATGCAATTACATTGCAATATGTGATAAACTTGGCTCATTCCCCAATCCTATTAATTGGATGCAATGTTACATAGACCCTACGTAAACTTATTCTCATTTGTGCACATATATTTATTAACCATGGTCCCCATACTCCACATTCATCATCCTAGACCACTTCCAGAAATGAACAAAGTCAATCACACACCAATTTGAAGCATAAATCTAATTTCTAAAATTAAAATACTTTCGTAATAGTAAGGAATGACTTTAAATAAAACTTTAATCTTAAAATTTTGAAATGCTTTTCTTATAGTTCCTTATCTCACATTTGTGTGGCAAAATACTATGTATTAAATTAGTTAATGCATTTTCAATTGGTCATTAAAACATTTCAAAATCATTCAAATTCATACAAAAAAAAACAACTTCTTTAGCTACAACCTTGCCTAATGTCTATTAGTCATAGTGATTATAAAAAAACTAGTTCAATCAAAGAGCCAATCTAGCAAATATTTGAGCTTGTGATTACACAACACTGCCAAGTTACTTTTAAATGTCACCAAACCTTACATCAATGTAGATACAAAGATTTTGGGGTTCATCATGTAGTATGATGGTAAAGTGGTTGCATTGTTAATGGTGCAAACAAGTTTTAGAACCCTGCAAAGTTGACATGGCATTCATATCACAATTGCGCTATCTAGGTTGACATGTCATTTATGATGGTGTAAAGGAGAAGGATGTGTAGAGGAAGATGTCAACACAATAGAGAGAGGAGTAAGAATAGGGACATTTAAAGGAGACAAAGGAGATTGTAGAAACAAGAAGACAAGCAAGATAATCACAAGTTAATGCAATAGATTAGTTGAGCATTATGTGAAGGAAAAGGTCCATCATTTGTGGCCTCACCAAGAGCAAGGATCAAGTTATCATTTGCACTTCACCGATCAAAAATAATGAAGACCAAAATCAAATACCAAAAATTGTATCATGCCAAATAAGATGGCCACAAATAACATAAAATTTGAAGGTAGCAAGCATCCTAGGTTTTTTGCTATATATATTCACATTTTAAAAACTCCTAAATCAATTATCCCTATAAATTCATTGCCTTCGAGCATTTTGTTATATAGATGCCACATACCCCATGCTCTTTATGCCCTCCATACATGGCATATTTTTAGAACTATCATGCCTTGCCAAAATATTTATTTATTTATTTTAAAATCTATTATTTTAAATAAGTAAATTTGAAAACTAACTATTTCAATCATAAATAATTAAGAAAAAAACAATGTTTTAATTAATCAATGTTAAGTGGAGAGTAGAGTATTTGAAATATAAAAAAATAAATAATAAATAAGTTATATGAATCTATGTTCAAAACAATATAGAGAATACATTGATGATGGGTAAAGAAGAATTTATGATCTTAATTCACCTACTTATTTAGTTAATAGGCTATATGTGGGAAAGTAAAATTACTTTTTTGACCGAAAAGTTGTCAACTTTTGATCAAAAAACTGTCAACCCTTGCCGTTAATTATTTTCCAACCAATTTTATCTCACTCCAACTTCAACTCTTTTGTGGCCTAATTATATAATTTAATTAACTATTATCTACACTATTAACTCTCTCTTTTTTCTTTTTTAATTTATCTCCATTTTTAACTCTTGTATATAACTTATAAATTAATCTATACTTTGCAAAAAGAGGGGTAAAAATTTATTAAGACAGAAAGGAATACAACAAGGAGAGCTCAACAAGGAGCTCGATCCTGAACAACAAGATCATCAAATTCTTGCACCATCTCAAAGGACAGTTGCCCCCTATCCCTAATATTCCAACCCGGATCATGACTAGAAGCCCATTTGACTAAACAATCAGCAGGTCTATTCCATTCTCGCGGAATATACTTGAACCTAATGAACTGAAAAGAGGAAGAGAAGAAAAGAATCTGCTTAACAACAGTGGCTAGCTGCCAACTAACATCCTCAAGCTCTTGCGAAGAAAGCATGTTCACCACCACCTGGGAATCAGACTCACAAATAATCTTACTCCATCCCCACAAGCAACACTGTTCCACAGCATATAAAATAGCCTAAGCTTCCATGAGATTGTTAGTATAATCACCCTTATGAATTGAGAAGAAAAATTTAACATTCCCAGAACTACAACGAGCCACTCCGCCAATACCAGCCAGACCAGGATTCCCACGAGAAGAACCATCAGTGTTAATTTTCAGAACTCCACAGGGAGGAGTCCAGTGCCCATCCCGGTTAACCCGACCCTTCCTCTGATGGTGAAGCTGCCTGGACATAGAAGGAAACCTATGAGCCGCAACCCCATCCTGCAGATGAAAATTGAGGCGATTACAGATAGCAAGATCAACCGGATCCAAAATTAATCTATACTTTGAACTCTTTTTTTATTTTCTATTTATTTAATAAATTAATTAGTTGTTATCTCCACTTTTAACTCATGTTTTTCTTTCTTTTTATTTAATTTTGATTTTTAAAATTGATTTAAGTTTCAATTTTTAAATTATTTTAATTAACTTAATTTTTTTACTTCAAATAATAATTTTTAGTTTAGCTGGGCCGAATTCCTATTTTTTAACTCTTTTTTTTCAAATTAATTTTTTTTTGAAAATTTATATAATTATTTTATTCATACATTTAAGTCAATATTCTTTAAATTAGTTTAGTTTTTAGTTAATATAAATTAATTTTAAGTTTTAGTTTTTAAATTTATTTTTTTAATTAGTATATTTTTTACTTTAAATATTGGTTTTGAGTTTGCCGAATAGGATTAGTTATTAAAATATTTGTACGATTGAAGTTTTAGTTTTTAAATTATTTTAATTTATTTTTTTAATTAGTATAATTTTTTATTTAAATATTGATTTTTAATTTAGCTAATATGATATTTGTGGGAGTTGCTATTTTTTAATATTTGTTTTATATTTCTCATATTAATTTTTCATAATAGTTATTTTTAGGGAGAATGTTTTTAAATGATTTTTTTTCATATATTTAAGTTGGTAGATTTGAAATTAGTTTATTAGTAGGAGATATTTTTCCATAGCAAGTAAAATTATGATATTGTTATCAGGGTTTAACTATGTAGTTTTTGAGTGACTCGTGTTTAATGAGTAGTGATTTACAAAAATCCATCTCTCGTGATAATTATGTCGAGAGGCATAACCTACAGTGGCAGAATGGGGGGAAATGAAATGGTGTGACCGTATTAATGTTAACTTTTTAAAAATTTAAAACCGACTAATATTGTATGAAATGAATCAACTTTTTTAAAAAATTAAAGCCAACTAATATTGAATGAAATGAATCATTGCATCTTGTGAAACTAATGATAATGATATCAATATTTAAGAAGTGAAAAGAAACCTTGTTGCTTATACTCATACACAATCAACTCCATCTGTTTCTCATAATCCTCCAACTTCTCTGTATACTCGATCTGCCCAGCTAGCAACAAATTACAATAGCCCACTATAACCAGCTCAGCAAGTAATTCCAACTCTCTTTTAAATTGAGATCATCAGGTGCAAAAACTTTAACAACGGGAAAACATTAAGTCCAACCTAATAGTAACCTTTGCTAAGTCTTTGTAAACTAACCCGGCACACAAGATTTAGCAGTGATTCTGAAACTCATTCCATGAATATTTTCAGAGACGTCACCCTAATAATACTATCTCCTAGTCAAAGGCCCATTCACCAATATGAATCAATGTTTGTATTCATTACCAGTTGCTAACATTCCCTTACAACAAACATTTTTAATTCTCTGCAATATAATAATGGGTCTCATATAATAGACTTGTCACAACCAGAAAAATAATAAAAGCATCTTGAAAATATTTTCCAAAATTAATTAATCCTGTCACAACTTTTAACATCATTATTAACTTTTTCCATATACATTACAAGGCAAGATAAGAGCAGAACTCGCAGAGGACTATTTTTTTTTAATATAGATTTTATACCAATTTGTCTAGGTGTGATTTGAACTTCTAAAAACTTCAATTCCATGGCAATGAAGAGACTCAATACTTGTTAAAGTCCTTCTATATTGAGTTTCTCAATAATTTCTCACAAATATTAGTTTTTTAAGGCTATGGTTTTCCTTAAAATTAAATAGTTTTTTGTTTGTGAAATATTTATTTGTTTGTGAAAAATTACTAATTTAAATTCTATTACTTTTAAAGTTATCACATTCATATTTTCTAGAATGCCTCATCCAAGACTAAATTTTGAGAATGAAGGGCAACGAAGACAGTATCAAAGAGAATATGCTCGGAATTATATGAGAGAACGACGTGAACAAAGGAATAATGCTCAAAGAGAGGAAGCTACAAGTCCTACAAATGAAGAGTAACAAATACAAAACTGAGAATATGCACAAAATTATGAGACAACGACGTGAACAAATGACTAATGCAGAAAGAGAAGAAGAAAGAAATCATCGAAACCAACTTGATAGAGAAAGACATGTCAAACGTAGGGCAACTATGACAATGGAGGAAAATGAAGAAGAAATGAGACAACATGAAGATAAGATGAGAGCACATCGTACACAAACATCTCAAGATAATCAAAATATAGTGAGAAGACAAACAAAAAGAGCTATGAACCTAGACGAGTTGAATAAAAGAGAAATACAACTATGTAAACATGACTCAAATCAAGGACAAGCTCAATCTCATGAAAATGGTGGGTTTAGTTCTGGTGGGATGAATTCTATGACAATAGATCGTGTTCTACAAACACCAACTGATTGAGTAGAGGATCTTATGAATGTTGATTCAAGTAATTATAATTTACAACAAGAGTTGACATCACAAATAAGAAGACAAAGACAATTGAAAAGAACACAAAATGGAATGGATAGGGGGACAATCAATACTATTCATAATAACAGGATTGACTTGAGCACGTTACAAATAATGTTTTGAAATGGACTAGATAAACTCACTATGCCAAATATGTGCTACATTTGTCAAGAAAGTTATCTTTCAAGGAAGGTTGCACGGGTCCCTGAAAGCCCTATTTGTCATCGATGTCGACAAGAAAAGAATGAATATCGATTTTCAACATCAAACAATGTGGATCTCAGTCCACAACCATTTCAACTTTCTAATCTAACACAAATAGAAGAAATGTTAATAGCACGTCTCAACCCCATTCTTCAAGTTACACACGCAACTGGAGGTCAATTTAAATATAAAGGGCATACCATAAGTTTTTCACAAGAAGTAAGAGAAATAGCCAAAATCTTACCACATCGCATAAAAGATTTACCTATTATCATTGTTCAAAAGAAGGATCAACGTGGAACAAGTTATGATTTTATAGTCAATAAAGAGAGGGTTTACAAAGCACTTCAATTTAAAATAAATCATGATCAGTTCTATAGAGATGTTCAAATTGATGATAATGCACTTAGTGAGCTTACATCCAATTCAGATGATAACATCTTTGATTAGCTAAACTCAGTTCATATGGAATTTGATTCGGATGCAAATGAATATGTATTTGTGGGTCCAATAATGGAGATGGATCAAGGAAATATTATCAATCATACTACATCAATGGCCTCTAAACCACCAAATACACGAAGAGAGATGGAACTAATTCATGTATGGATAAATAACCCAAATGTAGATCCGGGATCACGAAATGATTGGCCAGGAATTGGAACATCTCCGATGAATGAGTATGTCACAGAAGGATTACTTGATATGGCTTTTCCAACACTATTTCCGGATGGACAATGCGATTGGATCAAACCAAGATTGAGAAGAGTCCATCTTCATGAATTTGTTAAGCATTTACTTCGATATAGAGATCATTGCTTTGGACAACACCCACGATTTAAGTATTATATGATGAATATGATCATGCGACATCGTGCACAACGTTCATCAATAGTATTTGCCAAAAATAGCTTGCAAGATATGCCAATCACAATCAATGAGTTACGAGAACATATAGAAAATGTCCCTCAATCACATATAGCAGATCACTTGATGCATTTTGGTACAACTCTAAGGGGTACAAGGTCTTATTGGACAAAATGTCGAGCTAAATTAAGTGATCTCTTGCATCAAATTGGAACACCAACAATTTTCTTTACTTTGAGTGCAACGGATATGCATTGGCCCGACTTACATGCATTAATGCCAGGAACATAACCATCTAATCCACAAGAAGCACAAAAATGGTGACGAAAAAATATTATCGACTACCCACATATTGTTGCATATTATATGCATCTAAGATATACAAAGTTTCGAAAGGAAGTACTACTAAAGGGAATGAAAGTAAAAGATTTTTGGTCAAGATATGAATGGCAACACAAAGGATCACCACATGTGCATGTATTCATATGGTTAGAGGGAGCACCTAACATAGACAACCTTAATTGGAGAAATCATGATGAAATCAAGATAGTTCAAAAATATTTTGATTCTATTATACATGCATGAAATCCAAGGGGAGATCCACATCAACGAAACATACAAGTATGATACCAATTCTTCTATAGGTATTCAAGATTTTTTTTTTTACTTAATAAAATATGTTATATCTTGAATAATAGGTCCTACAAAATTTTACACACCATCCATGCCTTCGAAATACACAACAACTAAACCAAGTAGACTTCAAACGTGATTATGAAGAGTTGCTCACTTGTGTTGAACGTCATACAACATGCAAAGAGGGTGCTTGCCTTTATAAAAAAAGAGGGAAAATGGTTTGTAGGTAAGATAATTATATAGATTCATATTTTTTTTACTAAGAAATGGAAAATTAGTGTACAAGCTAATAGTTTTCTTTATTTTTTTAGGTACAATGCACCATGGCCATTACATCTGAATGGATCAAGATTATTCAAAGATCCAACAACAAGAGATAAAATATATGAACTAGCAAGAAATGATGATCGAGTAAACACACATAATCGTACCATACTTCAGTTATGGAGAGCAAATGAAGATTGGCAACCTATTCTTTCAAGACATGCTATAATGAATTATATTACGAAGTATGCAGGAAAAGTAGAAAAGAGTTCTGAGATATATCATCAAATGTTGGTAAGACTCGCAAATATTGAAAATCCAGATGAAGCAACATCAAAGGCATATAAGAGACTACTAACTGAAACCCTAATTGAAAGAGACATTGGTGCACAAGAAACATGTCATATGTTATTAGAGTTGCCATTAGTAGAAAGTAGTAGAGTATTTGTTATATTAAATGTTTCAAGAGAGGTGTTCAAGCCAATGATAAAGAATGAAGAAAATGATGAAGAAGCTCACCGAAAACTTTTCATTGAAGGACATATGGATAGACCATATGCAATGGAAAGTGTCACACTAATAGATGTAGCTAGATCTTAGACTTATAACTCTAGAAGAAAATGAGATAATAAATGGCAAGCAAGGACAATGGCAGCTATTGTGAGACTGTTTCCAAGATTTACAAATATTCTTTCACAAAACTCACAAAAATGGGTTGATTTTTTTTTGTTAGAGTTATTATTGTACAAACCATTTCGTAATATACAAAGAGATATTGGAATAGATGATACTACAAACGTATCCAATTGGGAGTCCCTTAATTATAATGCATGGCATGTGGATAGGCGGACTATTGAAAATGAATCTAAAAATAATGTTGAAACTCATAATGATTTTGAAAATGAAAATGAATTACCAAATAATCAAAATATAATTGAACATGAGTGGGAGATAATATCAAGACTACATCGTGGACAAATGATGGATCTAACAAAAATATATATGCTGGGAAGAAGAGGTATCAACAGACAAAATCCATGGAGTGCAAAATATCAAGGAGAAGATTACACAAATAATGCAATACATTTTATCAATGCTATGAAACAAAATGATTTACTTATACTTGAAGATATGATGATGAGTATATCATATGAAACTTTAGGTGCTAAGCAAAAGAAAGCACTTGATATTATTATGACACATTATAATCAAGGTGAACATGTCATGCCATTATATATGATAATTCAAAGAACAACTGGAACAAGGAAATCATATCTAATTCAAGCCATTCGTCAAGCTCTTTATGATGCATCAACACCACAACATTCTCCCTTATTATTATTAGCACCAACTGTAATTACAGCTTTTAACATTGGTGCATCAACAATTCATTCAACTCTAAGAATTCCTCTTACAAATTTTTCTGACTTACAAGGCACAAGGCTCACAACATTACAAGAAGAAATTTGACATATTAGGTTCATATTAATTGATGAAATGAGTTTTATTGGTCAAAATTTGTTACAAAATATAGAATCAAGATTACGTCAAGCTTTTCGAGAAAATTCAAACATGAATTTTGGAAGAAGATCAATTATTTTAGTAGGAGATTTGGGACAACTACCACTTGTTAGTGACAAACCACCTTATGATAGTAATGTTCGTGCAAAGTTATTGTGGGAAGAGTTCAAGATTATTGTTACTTTGGATAAAGTGTTCAGACAAGAAGGTGAAAGTGAAGAGCAACAAAAGTTTCGCCAATTACTCGCTAATATACGAGATGCAACTCCAACTATAGATGATTGGAAATTATTAATGACAAGAATAGATGTTTCATTGCCCCAAAATGTTAAGGAAGAATTTGATAATAATATTCATCTATTTGCAACAAATGATAATGTTCATAACCATAATAGAAAGAAATTACATTCACTAAAAAAACAAGTTGCCCGTAACATTGCATCAAAAGAAGTAGTAATCCAAGGGGAGGTGAAAATGATGAACTAAATATTGAATTATTACTTGCTAAGGATCCAAGGGTCATGTTAACATGTAATTTATGGATTGAAGCAGGCCTTGTCAATGGAGCTCTAGGATACGTTCGAAATATCATATACAAACCTAGAAATGTCCCACCAAATCCACCAACATATGTTATGGTTGAATTTGACAATTACTCTGGAATACCATTTGAAGACGGAGCTCAAAAATTAATTCTCATTTCTCCAATACAAAGAGGCCGCACATGTCAATTGCCCTTACATTTGGCTTGGGCATTAACTATCCATAAATCATAGGGATTAACACTTTCTAAGGCGATGGTTGACATTAGACCCAGAGAAAGGACACGAATAACATTTTTTGCCATATCACAATTTAAGTCTTTGGATGGACTTCAAATTTCGCCACCATTTTCTTATGGTCGTTATGAAAAGACGAAGACAAGGAAGCAAGTTGTTAAAAGTAAAGCAAAGGAGCAACGACACAAATCTTTGAAAAGAGATTAATTGTATGCACTGTATATATTATATTTCAATATCTATAAAACATGATGGATATGATAAGCTTCATGCTTTAAAAAGAATAATTCAAATTAAAAATTTAATAGATTTCAATTTTACATGTTGAGTTGCGGATGCTACTAGCTTAGATATCTTTATACATCTATTTAAAACACGCCAAGAGATCAAGCTCGAGGCGCCTATCTATTTTCAATAATATTATTGAAATCAAGCTTCATATCTCTCGACGTGTTTTGGATAGATGTATAAAGATATCTAAGCTAGTAAATAAAATACTAAGTAATTATTGGATCTAGGTGAAGCACTAGGACTTCCATTAGTTTAGTTTTTAAATTTTATAATTAATTTTAGTTTATATTTTTTGCTCCATTGTGTTTTTTTTCATATTATTTTCTTATTAATTTTAAAGATATCTAAGCTATTAAATAAAATACTTAAGAATCATTGGATCTAGGTGAAGCACTAAGACTTCTGTTAGTTTAGTTTTTAATTTTTATAATTAACTTTAGTTTATATTTTTTGTTCCATTGTGTTTTTTTTTGGTATTTTCTTATTAATTTTTCATAGGAATATTTTTTAGATGACAAATTAGTAGTATATGATAAATTAAGTAAATAAATATTATTTATTTGATTTATTACAAAATTAAATTTTATTTTAATTGAAGTAAACACCTAGTTATTTTTATATGTTAAGATTTAATTTACTCAAAACTCAAACCCTCACATGAAAAACTAAGTAAAATCTAAATTTATTAAATATTTTTAAAATGTAATCTAAATTTTCATTTAATTACTTTTAAATTACCCAAAATTAAATTAATTAATTTCATTATAATTTATTTAATAAACAAACAAAAAAAGCTTTCAACTTCGTAATTAAAATCTAACAAATATAAATTTATCGCTATTATTAATAATTTAACTAGCAAATAAAATCTAAATTAAAAACTATAATACTTAATCTTAACCATAACAATATTTACATTCCAAAACTCCAAAACGCACAAATTTTGTAGATTATTTAATAGAAATTTTTTTTAAGTCAGAATAATACTAAATATTAAATATCGTAATGTTAATATTAGCATAATAATAGACATGCAAAGAATCATAATAATTTAACATTTTTGCTAATTAATATTATCTTTAATTACATAAATTATTTTACAAACTCAAATAAGAGTTTCTTATATAATATTGTCAATTGCATTAAACTTGAATAATAATAAATGATAGTAAGATTTTATATTTATTAAAACTTGATGGATGAGAAATATTATGTAAGAAACTTTTTTTTTTATTATATGTTAACTCATTAAATTAATTGATTTTTCATAATCCTTCATAATCGAAATAATTAATTTTCAAATTTATTAATCAAAAATTTATAAATTTCAAAATAAATAAACAAATATAATAATATATAAAAAAATTTAGGAAGAGTTCTATGCTCTTCCAAACCAAACAAATTAAAATTATTAAAAATATTCCATAAATCAAATAGTGTACAAACATTAATTAGGGAATGAATGAGAAAACTTATAGAACAGGACCAAAAAAAAGTAACAAGTATAAAATACACTCGGTAATCAAAAAAACATTTGAAATAAAATTTTATTTTAAGTACTCTTTTATTACTATAAGACCGACAGTTGTCTCTGCACCGTGGACAAGTACAATATGCGATGTTCAAAAATGAATCCTGTGAAAGGTTGTTCTCCAGTGTTTTAAGTGATACACAGATTCCATTCAACAATCGGAAAACCGTTTCATATTAGATAAAGACACTTGAGTTTGTTCCATGCCATTATGTATCATATCAAATACTGTTGATGCTACCGTGTCTCTAATGTACATTAAATTTCATCTCGGTGATCATTTTTATGCAACATTAATGTATTCCGTCGTTTAAGTTGACAACACAGACATCGTGAGAAAATCCCTTCTTACCTTTATTTTTCCTACCTTATAATCCGTGGATCAATCATGTATATAAAGCAAGATATCACATTCCATCACAAAATATAGATCTGTCGGGCATCATTCCATCACAAAATAGCAGAAGATTTTACAGAAAAAGATGGCCTTTAAAGTTTATAGTAACAGCGACGATGTTTAACTGTTGGCTAGCCTAAAAATAACCAGTTCCTACAATTACAGCACATTCGTTGTATTAAATGGGCATATGGCATTGATAGAAATATTGAAAACCTAACAGTTGATTAAACCTCTAGCTAGCTGTTAATTATATCTAATGCAAAAAATGTAAAAGGAGCCTCTGAAAAATTTATTATGGACATAAATGACTAAAGCAATAACCAATCAGTTCCCAAAATTATAAGTGATCTATTAAATGGATTGTAATGGTTACACAACTATCAATAAGAGTTTGCACAAGTATTTCAATAAGCAACTTGTCGATTTGAATCACTAGCAACCAAGGGTAAGACTTAGAAGCAGATTCAACTCGAATAATAAGTTGATTGGTAGAACCTGAAATTATTAACCATCAATGTAGATAAAGCCACTTTTGAGGCTCTTCAAAGACCATCAAAAATAAACATCGCATACAGTAATATATATTCAATTTCTTATCTTTAATACATATATAAATGTATCTGAAACATATCAACGGCATATCTGTTTTGTATCCATTTTGGAGACACCAAAAAAGCAGTATGTGCATCCCACAAATCATATTTCTTAACTTATATTAATATATTAAAAATATACATATAGTTTATTTCTCTTTTAACATTTGTCAATGGATCTGATACAAACCATGAGTCTCTATGCCTTCTGTATCCAATTTGGAAATACTGAGAGAGCCATAAGGAACATCCCCACAGCCTTTTTTTGTAACTTCTCATTTTTTACCAGAAATGATGGTTAATACATCATCCAGAAATAATATTTTTAGAACTAGGTTACATGCCGTAGCATGATTTGAAAACAACTAATCAAAGGGCACACAGAATTTTCTAATGTGCACTCCTAACATTTTTATACCTACCACCTTATCCCAAAGATGTATTCTCCATAATCAACTATAGTGATCTAAAGCCACATAGTGACCACTAAATGGCAACAAAAAAGTCAGACGGCAAACATCTAAATTACAAAAATAGTCTTAAGATATAAAACGTCAGATTTGAAAATAATTCATGAAAATTAACTAGTATTGTAAAATACATCATATTACTTAAGTGTCCTAATAGCAGGTCTACCTCTACCACAACAACAGACAAATACAACATAAGTAGAAGGGAATTCAACAAATTGGACAGACGCAAACTTTTGAAAAGTACCTATTGTCAAATAAAGTAGAATCAAGGGCATTAATTCAAGGCATTGAGACGTGTTTTAAATCTGTACAGCAAATGAAACCAAGCAAACCGGTAGTGATGGTATACTGCTAGCCACCACAACAAGGGCGTCTTAGATTTCAACCATATCGTGCAGCACTAAAATTATATGGAGTATGCATTGGAGATCAAAGAAGGAGTTATTAACAGTATCAAACGATCTCTTAAAACAATCATTTGAAGAACATTTATTTGGAACATATCTATATATGTCTAATGGCGACAAAGGCCTGCAAAAAATGATCAACGCTAGGTGCTATGAATGACTAACATACAGAGGCAATAGAATACACACGTCACTTCTAAAGGCCTGTTGAATCTATGAAATCTCGATGGTAGCTCTCAAACAATGAATGTTAGTATGCGCCAGAAATATGAGTCACCGGAAGTCTTCATTGCTAATAAATATGCAGAGACGGCATGCTGGAAGGCACCAGAGCAAGCACACGAATTGCTTCAGGAGTTGGGTGAAATCCGAGACAAGAGCCAAAGAATGCAGGAGCCACGAGCAATCACAGGAACAGAAGAACTAAATTAAAGGTAGAAGGGAAAAATTGTAGACGATGTTAAATATGAGAGGAAAACTCACTTTGGTGCGGCTGAAGTTGAATACATACTCAAGAGTAAAGATAAATCGAAAATTCTCATCCTCCACATTATTTGCATAGAAGGATTTCTACACTATAGTCTCCCGTCGAAGCTCAAGGCAATTCTAAAGTATTAAACAAACATGCTCAATGATAATTAATTTATTAGTTTTATGTTTTAAAAGGTTACATCTGTTGGATATAACCAAATAACACATCGGTGAAGTATAAATAGAAGATATGTTGATAGAAACAAAGACATTCAATATTAGAAAAACATATTCTCAAGGAGAAGTATTATATATCTACTTGTAGAGAGGAATAAGGACTATAATATGACTTTGTAATATAAATTCAATTATTTTATTTTAATAATAAAATAAAAATAAAAAGAGGATGTGTTGATAGAAACAAAGACATTCAATATTAGAAAAACATATTCTCAAAGAGGAGTATTTTATATCTACTTATACATAGGATAAGGGCTATAATATGACTTTGTAATATAAATTCAATTATTTTATTTTAATAATAAAATAAAAGGCCTGTCGTTTACTTTTGAAGGCATGGAGATTTATCCTGGTCCACAAGTTGATCCAGCATCTGAGATAAATCAAGGGGAAGCATCCTTTGATCGGTAATGTTCCAATTTGGCACATGCTCGGAGGCCCATTTAGCCAAAACATTTCACTCACGAGGGATATGCATAAAAGACAAAGAATCCAGAGAATTGCGTAACTGAGTGATCTGCTAAATAACCAGAGCCAAATGCCAATCCACATCCACAAGGTTTCGTCTATTCAATAGATTCACAACCACCTGCAAGTCAATCTCATAAATAATTCTTCTTCAGCCATGTTGACAACACTATTCCACTACAACCAAGATAGCAAGGGCTTCGATGAGGTTATTTGTATGGTAAACCTTGCATATAGAAAATAGAAATTGAATATCACCAAAGCTATCACACCCAACTCCCTCAGTACCAGCCAGTCTAGGATTTCCCAAGAAGAACCATCAGTGTTGATTTTAAGAACTCCAACCTAATGAGAAGACCAATGCCCCTCCCAATTAACACGCTGAGAGCGTTGCATAGCTCTATTCCCAAAGCATCTGTGGGGGAACAAGGGAGTGCCCCCCTAAAGAGGAAATGAGAGGCGTGAGTAAATACTAGCATCGCTAGGATCCAGACCTCCTTTAAATTCTATAAGCAATTTTAATGTCAAATAAGTGGACACAATCATTTAGCATCTTAAATAAGATCATCACAGATATTGTGAAGTATCAAACTGTTTCCGTATCTATGTCTAGTTTGTCTCTTCAAAAGTTAAAGCGCATTCTAGACTAATTTAAAATTGCATAAATATTTGATATGTCACATTTTGATTATTTAATTGGTGGCAGTATAAGTGCGTAAGAACTTTATAAAGTTGTACATGAAAATTCACTGAAGTTGCCTCTATTGCCTAGATGAGCAAAGGCACTGGTCTTTCTATTATTGAAGTCAGAAAATCTATATATTCCTTCTACAAGCATCAAACGAATTATTAAAACCTTATACAATTCATTCAATTCGAACACTCAGCATTCAGCAGCATTTTGGTCAAGTTCGAGGATTTTGCCAGTTGGAGAACGCCAAAGCTTAAATTCGCTTTAAAAAATCTCTGAACCAAGTAATCAGGTTTGAGGAGAAGGTCTACCCGCCTAGGTGTAGCGGAGCTTGGTGCAAGGGAATCAAAGTATTCCCATTCGTCGCAGGTTCTTGGATTTCCAATCTGTGGTTTTGGCAACCAACTGGCTACACACTTAACAAATAACCAATCACTAAATCAAAAGAAGCAAAACACCAAGTGAAAGTGTGACCACTATGAAAAGTCAGTGAGCAAATATAACAAAACTAAAAGTGCATAGGACTTCATTTTACTTGAAAAGGAGCACATTAAGTTGATGAAGGGTATTGTTGTGACCTGTTCACACATCGCCCCGTGGAACATGGGACCCCTATCTTTTGTCCACTTGGCCTTTTTCAGTTTTTGGATTTCTCAGTAGCTCTACTGGTAGTCTCCTAGCTTCTCCCTGGTTAAGGTTGAGAAATGGTAAGATGAATTAAGTTCATAGATAAGCTTTGTTCCCTTCCTTTCAAGGTTCCAGATCTGAAATGCTCACTGTTTTTTAGTTTTGAAGTTGTATTCCTTGGGAAGAAGGTTCCAAGTCTTTATGAAGTCCCCATTTTGACATGTCAAGTTACTGATAAACATGGAGAAAGAAGTCCTGAATGGTAAGTTATAAAGGGCATTATAACTGGGACTACGGAAGTGATGAAAGGCAATAAAGCATGCATGACAAACGGCTTGGAAGTATGCTAAGTCTGCAAGTATCTTCAAAAGGATTGAGATTTTCAAAAATCTAAGGAATGCATGGCAACAGAAAGACAAGATCAGTGCATGCTAAAGAAATACAAAGAAAGAAATAACATGAAAACTCTGCTGACGACTTTCAATTGCATCCACTATGTGTTGATGGATGAATGACACTGTTCTAGGGCTCCCAATCTTAGCACTCAGGCATGAAAGACACTGGAAAAAGTCACAAAAGGTTCTGTCTTCCACCCACAAGTTACATTTGCTAAGAAAATTTTGAAAGTCTCTATCAACTCCAATTTGCACCCAAGTATGGACTTTGCAGGCCAAGTGGAAAGATTTGTATGATGCCCGAAAAAACTATGGACACCCTTTTTAGCAGGTATGCTCCAACAACAGTCAGTGGTGATACTGGTATCCCACCCAAATGTTGTAGTCTGCCACGAGCTTCAAAATGCAGATTGAGCATGGTATTAAAAGAGCATTTGCGAGGAAAAGACTTCATTGCTCAGTCCAATACACTCCTGGTACGGAGGTTTTGGAGGAAATTGTCTGTAAACAACCCTCATATGTGCCCATCGCAGTCTGAGCATGTTGAAAGAATTTGTTTGGAAACACAACACCGCCAAAATGGTGGTTAAGGAATCTTTCTTGTAGTAAAGAAATCCAGAAGGGACCTCTTAATGTGCCCAGATTGCCATAGTTTGGAAGCCATTTGAGAAGCCAAAACTATCAATACATCTAATTTGTGTGCACATGGCGGTTCCAGCAAAGGATAACTTTAAAAAACACAAGGTTACTGGGAGATGGGGAAACTTAGAGGTCTTCCAGTACTGGTAGTGGAGATGGGTAGTTGAAGACGGCAATTTCTTTTAATAGTTTAAAGAGTCTACTACTGATACAAAATAGTAAAACTGTATAACTAAAAGACTTTAGTAAATACTAGTAGTAATGTCACATTAATATAGAGTCAAATAGCTCAAAACTCAGGGTCCTATCTGATTTCTGAATATCGCATATGATCATCATCATATCTGATTAATAATTGCTGAGACTATCATTACATATTCAAAATTTGAATTCAGAAAATCGAAAGAGAGTTTGATGCTAAATCACTGATATGCAAACAAAAAATGAAAAAACTTAGTACTATAAACAAAAATCAGAAATCTATCTAGTATCTAGTTTGATGATGATACTATCATCTACTCCACAAGGTTGTAATTGTCCATCCCAAGGTCTTCAGCTATCATGCTTTCCAAACAATCACTCTCCATGTTGGATTCCATGTTATTATCTAAATAAAATTTTAAATATTTCTAATTATTGCTGGTTGGGTTGGATTCTTGAATAAAAATTAAAAAATCAAGAGTGTTTCTAATGTTTTTTAAGTTATTAAAAAAAATTATTCAAAAGATTAAATCATTTAAATCGTCATTGGTTTTAATTTTGCATTAAAAAATATTAAAATGAGGGCCAAACTAGATAAAATAATTTAATATTATATTTTACATTTATTGTTTTATCATGAGACTCCAAGGAGAATTCATTTTTTTGATTTGGAGACTCAAAGACTGCAGGAAACTTCTCCATGAAGTCTCTAACCTTTTTGAGGTCTCCGGAGACGCAAAAAGTCTTTGAGACGCATCTCTGTCTTTGAGACGTGTCTCATAGGGGGAGACAAGTTTCCCCGTGACATTGAAAAAAAAGATCCACAAGTTCAATTAAAATCAAGGCCCAACCCAAATAGCTTGTTGTCATGGAATGAAAAAATAGATGAGCAAAATCATGGCGAGGGCCTAGATCAACCAAGAATGCAACCTCGAGGCAGTCAAGGAAAGAAATGAGGTAGGAGATTCTGTTAATAACCTTCAGAGGCGCTCTAAGCGCTAAAACATATTCCACGGGAAATATTTGTAAAGGAAGAAATCCTTCACATGCTTCTAGATACACCCATGGTGCAAATTCGATAAAGTGAAAGAAGTTTGCTAATAAAATCTATCAGTGAGGGAGCCAGAATCACACTGAGGCATGAAATTTCAATGATGGAGGAGTATAACAAAGAAAATCCCCAAAATTAGCTAAATCGCGTTGAAATCGATTGCGCTCAAAAAAAAAATCACCAAAGACATGTTTGAAATGATGTTACAACAAAACGTGGGAGACAATGATATTTTATTCCACACTCGAATTCATGAATAAAATTATGACAGAGGAATTCAAGGTCAATCAAGATTGAAATTTGAATATATTATATTTTGGTGTTAATTGAAAAATCACAAATAATAAATCAAGAGGATAATCCAAGTTGAATGATAAATTCAAAAATAAATCAATTTTGGGGAATAAAATTGAAAATTAATTAAATATTTAAATTTATATTTACATTTTTAATAGCCTTTTAAAATTTGAAAAAAGCGAAATAAATCAATTTTTGGACCTTAAGAAAAAAAAAATGTTGAATTTTATTTAATGTTTAATCAGACATTGCTGGTCCATTCTCTTCCTACGTGAACTATCCCCCTATCTAGAAGTTACTTTGATCGCTCATTCCCTAGCAAGGTTCGAAATCTGATTCAATCAATGATCGAATAACCCCTAACAAATATTGTAAAAACAAAAAAAAAGTGACAAGAGGTGGGCAATGTAAAATACAAGATATTTGCTTGTTGAATTTTTTTGGAAAAGAATTGCAAGTAACTAAATTGTGTTTCTCTAATATCTACCATTTAAAATCAAACACACGTGGATGAATCTTCATGATGAAGTTAAAACACCCAAAGTGATGAAGTTGGGTCATAGCTATTGTAGCAACTTATTCAAGTCGAATGCTTGTATGAGAAGACTATTCCTATTTCATTCTCACACTCAAAAACTCAAGAACAAGCTAAGGAGAAGATTATAAGAATTATGGCAAAATTGTGTGAGAATTTTGAAGTAGGGTTGAGTTAAAAAGATCAGAAGTCATAAATCTCAAGAGGTAGGAATTGTTTAGCAGTATGTAGGAAAATTCTTAAAATCACTCTTCCAAAGACATGTTTATTCGCAAGAACAAATCTGGTTTGCCTTTTTTGGTTTCCTATTTCAATTTCATTTTCCGAGAAGGTAAAATGGTAAAACCTAGAGGAACAAGTTTCACCAAGAAGCAACTAATCAAGAACAAGCTGCGGGTACTCTATCCTGAATCAAAATTGTATTGAAGCGGGCAAATGTCAATGACATAAATCTCGAATGCCTTGACGTGAACGAGTTCAGCGGGAGGATGTTAGGATTCATAAATCACGAACCAAAACACTTGGCTTCTCAAATTGTAAATAGTGAGATTGTGCCTGCAAATAATTTCCTTCTAGCTTTCTAACATGCAGAATTGATCATGGAATGCTCAAGTTATTACTATCCAAATGACATAACAATCAAGGATTCAAATGGAAAAGACATAGCTGATCTCTCTGTACCTGCAATTTCAGAGGCATTTGGAATCCCTACATTCTGCAAAATGGTACCGAAGTCAAAAAAGAAACCACTTAATGATAAACAAGAAGTGGGTGCAAAATAAAGAGCTCACCATTCCAAGTGAGCTCACATGCAGAATTGATCATGGAATGCTCAAGTTATTACAATCCAGATGACATAACAATCAAGAATTTAAATGGAAAAGACATAGCTGATCTCTCTGCACCTGCAATTTCAGAGGCATTTGGAATCCCTACATTCTGCAAAATGGTACCCAAGTCAAAAAAGAAACCACTTAATGATAAACAAGAATTGGGAGAAAATAAAGAGCTCACCATTTCAAATTGCCCTAGCAGCTAGTCTTACTTGATCTCTAGTGGGAATACAATGATTTAGTCATGATGCTCAATAGAATATTCAAGATCCAACAATCCTATGAGTTCAAGGCATGGATGTGGTATTTCAATAAACAAGTATTGGGCTAGAATGATTAGCAACTAGTAAATTTAGAGTAGTCAAGACAGGTTTATTTGAGCTCCTATGTCATCTACACGTTGGCTCATATGACAAAATATATTGGGATGCCAAGAAAAAAATATAACTAGTGCCCAACACCTAAAGGTGTGCGAATGCTACCCTCAGTTGCATTTGTATACCAAAGATAATAATGTCAGAGCCAACAATGCCTTTGCAATGTGCATTCTCAAGACTTTGCAAAAGAATCTACACGTAAAATAGTCTATTATACGATGAATTTGGTGGAAGAGTATCGAGCATGTTTCATCCAATTCCTTTCCTTCTCCGACATCTGATTAGAGGGATTTTCTTCACAGTCGTATAAGCTCCCAGATATCCCATCAATAAGATGTTCTTATTGGAGAACTCAAGGCAATTAACAACTTATGATAAAATTTAGAAAGGAGAGGAAGTTGAGAGTTGAATTCCCAATCTCCATAAGAGAAGACAAGTTAAGATGTCCCTGCTTGTCAGCGGCTAAAAGGCCATCAAAGGAACTGCATTTTTACCATCTACCACTTTTTCAATCAAGGGGAAATTATGATCCTTACAACAAAATTAGAATATTGGGAATTGTGAAATACCAATAGTAAATGCAACTCAAGAATTTCTAGGCTAATTTTGCAAATGAAAATGAGTTTATAAAGAAGAGGCATTCCCAGTTGCCCCTCAATATGATCATGGCATGCAAGATCTTTCGAGTGCCTAATCAAATGGAAGGAAAAACTAATATGATCCAAAAGGGAAAAGGGATACAACCCAAAAAGAGAAATTAACATCCGTCCATATGACTAGTCGAGGAAGGAAATTGCAAACATTGATACATTATTTGCACCCATTCTACTATCCGCAAAATGGTGGGTTGATCAACTGATCAACAAGCTGAAGGTACCAAAGGATAGCTTCACATATTAATTGATGGGACATTGCACGTTGCAAGATGAAAGACCAGAGTAGCCCTCACATGGGAGAATGGAAGGAGAAATCCCATCAAGATGTGCTAAGCAAAGAAGAGGCAAAGATCAGGGACTGCTCCATCTTCACCTAATAGAAGTCCAAGTTTGGAGGAGATAAGTTCTTTCACCAAAGAAGAAGTAGAAACAAGCAAAAGGACAGAACAAGAACATATTATGGAAACAGAGGTTCATATAGCAGAAGCAAACAATCCTTAAGTAGAAGCAATAGCCTCTAAGGCACCAACAAAAACTGGGGAAGAGATTGATATAAGAGCAGTATAAAGGCAACAGTAGGAGACAATTTTGATAGATCAAAATGTTGTCGTTCTAGAGTGATTAAACAAAGGTTGCAAGGAAGTCAAAAGAGAGTTTGATGTGGCATTTGAGTTACAAAAAAAATTAAACCAAGTCAACCAACTAGAAGAGAAAGGAAAGGCCAACATTTTTGCAAAAGTTCTCAAAGTATAATCCAGATCCAAAACTCTACAGGTTGCAATACTTATGATTGATAAGAAAAAGGATCAGATTACTGTAGACGAGTACAATGCTACAAAATTTGATCTTGGTCATGCCTCCCAAGAATTAGTTATGGAATAGTTTGAAGATAATGCACAAACGATGAAAGATAAGGAAACTAGAAGGGAAATATCAAAAACTAAAAGGTAAGGGCAAGCCTTGTGCAAATATCTAAACCACCCACCTCATCGACTAAAAGGAGGAGGCTCAACTTTTGTTTCTCTTATGATTCTTCCGACTAAGTCAATGGAAGGTATAGAAAGGATCCATATTTCTCTAAGGACCCATTTGTTCCGTGGAATTGCCCTAGAATTGTCATCGTCAAATCCTGAAATTGACATATTCTGAGTTTATTTTCAAAACATAAAAAGGGAATAAGACTTTGTTATTTCCCATTTACCCCCAAAATCAAGATTTTCAAGTTTTCCTATTACCTTGTGTTCATTTTTCACATACACCCTTATCTATTTCATTCTTGATGTGTCTCGTTCTTCACCTGTCTCCCAACAATTTCTAATGTTTTGAGCCTGGCATTACTTCTATGGACGGCATGGGTTAAGTTTCTACTCCACGCACGTTGCATATCTACTTGCATGGCTTTCACATACACTCACCGAACCATCACCAATAGAATTTAACCTAAAGGCATTGATACTCGTCACAAAGAGATATATAGAGGCTCTAAATATTGTTTTTTGTGCTATATCATTTTGTGGAAGACAATCTAAGGTATTGTTTTTAGAAGCCCTTTGAATTGGATTCATATTCACAAGGTCATATAGTTGAATAATGGTTCCAAATAAAGAAAATTGGAGATCTATCGTGTGAGCCAATTGTCATTGGTGAGTGCAAGGATCAAGATGCGGCTATTGTGTTGTTTTATCTTTTAAAATTGAAAAACATTTTGCACCTAACAAACTCCACTTATGTGTGTCTTCAATGTTAGACTCATTGAGTATACATTATTTCTTGTGGAAGAAATCATGCTCCATTGAATGAATAAATGCATATGGCATGGAGATAGTGGCTAAAACGTTAAGAATATGTCGAGTTAGAAAACAAATACAAAGTGTCCCCCTTAGTAGGATATTCAAGTGGTATTCCAATTCTAGAATTATGGAACCAAATGCCAAAAATGCATCTTCTCAAAAAGAATCCACCAATTTTCCAAATTTAAAACTTCCTCCATTATCAAATATTGGAATTCAAATACAAACCGAGCCCAAGTGCAGAAGCTTGAGTAGAGGGTATCCAAAATGAGGTGTACAAGAAAGCTAAATACTTGGTTCAAATTCATGACAAGGCATTGGTTGTCCTATCTAGGATAGATTGCATGGATGAGTCATGGGAGGATAAACGCATTGATGAAGATATCCAAACATATATTGGTTAATTGTGTAGTCGTTAGGGAAGGATAAAAATATGACTTTGCTAAGTGGTATAGCACAATGATCATGGCCAAGGAAATGTTTGAACATTTCAGCAGGAGTCCACTTGATTGAAGAGGATAGGTGAAAATATTCAGCAAGGGATCTACAATATGGTTGCATCATAGTTATAGCAATGATAGGCTAAGCATTAAATAACGAAGGACAACCTAAAAGGTGGACTATAAGACTTCTTTCAGATGAATTATTTTACGAAGGCCAACTTCGAGAACTACTCTATTTTGTCAAAATGTCATGCACACAACCCAAGATTTGTTATCGGATTGGGAGAACCGATTGAGCAAGTCAGAGCAAGAGATAACAATCCTAGAATTCAAATGGGAATCAATGCCAAGTGCCAGCATGCACTAGTTGGAACCATATTGGGCATATTTTTTAATGCATTCAAATAGCAAGGTCAAACATAGGCTATTCTTGGTAGATGCATAGCGAGCATTCATAATAGACATTCATGTCACCCCACTCTCCTGCTAAATCGGCATGCACAATGTCATTATCATTCATTGCCCACTAAGATGTTGGCTTCGTCTTGATTAGTCTATATGGACCCCTTCATTAATGTATATTCTTTTTTCTTGCCCCAACCCTAATTAGAGCTTGGGTGGCAAAATCAAGTCTTTTGCTTATGTTTCAATTTTTTTCTCATAATCAAGGACCTATAAAAATGTCTCACTTCTCATTTGTAAAGGACAAAAATTTGAGATTGTTGCTATGAGCTACTAAGATAATAGAGTAATCATTGAAGTTTGGTGATCACTTAATGTGTCTTCGCGCTTATAGATTGATGGCATGTATTTCCTTATTTATATTAGATTGGTTAGATAAAGTGTTTTGATTTCAATTACGTGTTAATGAATTCCAAGGTTCATAATTTTGATTGTTTGCTAATTGTAGTCATTTCGTAAAGTTAGCCTAAACCCTCATTTTATGGATGCTTAATGTTGATTTGTAGGATCGCTGCAAATGTAATAAGCATTGCCATAATATTTGGTATGTGTGTTCCAAATGGCAGCGACCTCTAATTTATAATGAGAAAAGAATAAGAAAAGACATGTCCCGTAATTTCGTGAAGTTAGCCTAAACCTTCATTTTATGGATGCTTAATGTTGATTTGTAGGATCGCTGCTAATGTAACAAGCATTGCCATAATATTTGGTATGTGTGTTCCAAATGGCAGCGACCTCTTCTTTATAATGAGAAAAGAATAAGAAAAGACATGTCCCATGGGACATGTCTATTTGTTAATTTGAAAATAAATATAATAATATTTAATCATTGTTTATATATAGATATAGATATAGATATATATGGTATATTGTGTAAATATATAGATATAGATGTATATGGTATATTGTGTAAATATATATATATATATATATAGGTTTATCCAACAGAAGCTACCAAACATTAACACTCCCTCTTCGCTAGGGACGATAAACACACATATCACCTCAAAGTAATATCAAATTATCAAGATTAAGGATTCTCCGATTAGAAGATATCCATCATTTAGATGCCACATTTGATATCAAGAGTATTGGTCTCCCAAAATATCAACATATGATATCCACCAAATACTCAATAAGGTTTGATATCACATCTAATATCATGAGTATTGGTCTCCCAAAATACATGATATTCACCAATTACCCAAAAGGGTTTTAATATCCCATCATATATCAAGAGTATTGGTCTCCCGGATACATGATATTCACCAATTACTCAAAAGGGTTTTGATATCACATCTAATATCAAGAGTATTAGCCTCCCACAATATCAATGATATTCATCAAATACTCTTTGAGTAATGGCCTTCCAAAATGTTAAGATGCAAGACATTCACCATATACTCAATTTGTTCGATCTTGTAATACAAGTTATTGTAACATCGTCACCTTACAATAACTAATGCAAATACAAGTGACATCATTTGTAAGTCGTCACTTCTCATGATGTACACAAGGGGTAGGCCCATCAAAATCACATAGTCATTAGTTATATTCATGAATCACAATCCTCTTGACTGTTACAATTTATCGATCACTGTGGAATCCATCTCAACATGGTTTACTTCCTCTGAATTAATATGATCGAGATCACCGAAGGTGACTGAATCATATCCTCTATCTGCTCCCTCTGACAGATGTGTCAAACACCCTCTGAACATCAATCTTCTGAGCTCATTTACTTTTAATGAAGTGTAAATCTGATATCAATCCTTCTTTTCCCGCAATAAAAATCTTGGAAAAAAAAAAATCAAGACAAATAGCTCTTATAGCATGTATTAAAATAAAAATCAAAGAGAGTTTGCAATGAATAGATAAATATAATACTCAAGTAAAATACATATCTACACATCAACATCTTTGATTAATAGTTCTTGAATCGTCCTCTTGATGCTAATATCAATACTCCCTCTAAATTTATAAATCTAAACTCTATATATCTTTTATATTTTGCACACACATTCTCCTCGCAATTCTTATTTCTTCATATACATAGATCTTATATACTCATATTACTCCCAAATCCTCTCCTAAATTCTCAACTTCTATATTAGCACACTAACATATAGCTTCCTTTGTTAGTCAAATGAGTCCACATGCATTCCATACCAAGGGCCCACAATACTTTGCAATGAAGTTGATGCAATTTTAATAATGGTTTCTCCTTTAATTAAGATTCTTGTACCTCCCTATACTTATTATCTATTATTCTCTTTTATTGTATCTTCAACGTCCACACATTTGACAACTCACATGGTTTGAAGATGTAATGGCAACCATATGTAACTGTCACTATTTAGTATGAAGTATTATCATGCATTACGCTTTATTAATTTTATCGTGCTTCTTGACATCAATCTTGTGGTGTGCATTTCATAGTATCATCAGATTATATTGTATATTGAAAAGATTCAATAAAGACTGAGATAGCATGGCTGATGGAATGCAGAATGAATTTGTATGTAACTGTCTTAGAGTGTCTCTTTGTCTACCTTCCGCACAGTTAATCTTGGCAGGATCAAACATTGGTAGAAGCTCAAAAGTCATGTTTATTCAAGTGTAAGTGGGAATGATTTTATGATAATGTGAATACCTATTATCAAATCTGCTAAAACATCTTCACCATATTTGTTTATTATGTTCATCTGTTTCAGATATTTATTTGTATGGTCTGATCATAATTGTTGTTGCCACATACTGTTCAAAACGTCATCTCTCCATAATATATTGTCGCTCTTTTCATGGCTAGCAACTCATATGGAAAATAGTAGATCGTTGCTTCTCATTCCATGTCGTTTCAACATGTCTAGCAATCCGTTGACATTAGCTAGACAAGCTTCCCAGTCTTCCCCTTTTATTTTAATATTCTTTCACCACGGATAGCACTTGGAATCTATCGACTATTGGTTGATGTCGGCAATATTGACAAGGGTAAGACTATATTAATTTTGGGTATGCTCCCCAATGAATTAATTTAATTATTTCTTAACTTCCTTGACACTCATGTGGTTAGGTTGGCTTTCTTTCTCACTCCATCCATTGATGTATTAAATAGTAGATCGTTGCTTCTCATTCCATGTCGTTTCAACATGTCTAGCAATCCGTTGACATTAGCTAGACAAGCTTCCCAGTCTTCCCCTTTTATTTTAATATTCTTTCACCACGGATAGCACTTGGAATCTATCGACTATTGGTTGATGTCGGCAATATTGACAAGGGTAGGACTATATTAATTTTGGGTATGCTCCCCAATGAATTAATTTAATTATTTCTTAACTTCCTTGACACTCCTGTGGTTAGGTTGGCTTTCTTTCTCACTCCATCCATTTATGTATTTTTCTTATTCATTTCATACCTTGACTAGTCGGATCAGAAGGGCTTCAACTTATAATATATTGTGATGTGCATGGGTCTTCCCTCTAATATTTGATATTTGGCAGCCCTCTTCACAGGAGTTTCCTATTAATTGATGTGCGTCTGGCCAATAATAGGCTACTATTCATTTATTTACTTTTCTTGTTTCTATTTTTCTTATCGTGAATGTGCTCAAACATATGTGCTCAAATTTTGTAGCAGATATTGAAGAGTCATTTTTTGTTCAAACATAAACATTGAACTCCAAAGATAAGACAAGTTATGCTCCAAAGATATTTCTTTCTTCTACAAAGATAAGACAAGTTATGCTCCATGACTAGAGAGTCCATGCAAACTTCTAAATATTTGCAGCCTAGCTCTGATACCATGTTGATTTTGGAGGATCGCACTCGCATAATATTTGGTATGTGTATTCCAAATGGCAGCGACCTCTTATTAATATAATAACATTTAATCATTGTGTGTGTCTATATATATATAAACTTATATCTCATATATAATTACAAATAGGTTTATCCGATAGAAGCTACCAAACATCAACATTTGACTTCTATCATTCAACATACATTGTTCATTCAAATCGTGTTCATTGTGCTTTGAAAATCATTTGCATAACCCACTAAACATTGCACCAATTCTTGCATAGTTGTAGCTAATCTTGGAGAAGCAAAGAATTTTGAAATTTGTCCATGAAAGCAATATCGAGTGTGTCATTACCCTTAGGAAGATAATAGAATTTATTAATCCTTTCCTTTTGCTTTATGCATATTTCTAAAATCCCAAAGAGTTCTTAACCACAATATCTTTCATTAGCTCCCATATCTTGCATCATCTAAAACAACTTGAGTGACACAAATGAAAGGCCCCTCATGACTAACAGCAAATCACATTTACCATTGAGCCTATTGACAGTCAAGAACCTTTGAATCCATCGTGTGATCTTCCACAATTTTGATCAATGAAGGATAAGATGTCTCAATATTTTGTTCTACTATTGGTGGGTCATAGAACCCACATCAAGAGGCATAAGCGTTTTAGATCATTTTCATCATCTCTACCAAGAGGAACCTATTAACAAAACTACTCAATTGAACAAACTTTATCACCCAAGAGCAAGCAACAAGCAACTTACAATTGAGGAATTAAAAAGAAGGAAGTCCAACATGAAAAGAGACAAATGTCCAAGATCAAATGAATATAGTGTCGATTGTGAAGAAGATTGCAATATCAAAAAAAAAATCAACTTCTCATTCCACACAAAGCTTTAACACTCTAGGTTGCAACAAATATTACACGAAGGAATTGTGTCCTCTGTCCTTACATTCCTTTCACACAAAGCTCACATCCAATTTTCTTTGTAACTCCTATCATAAATTTGATACTACGATACTTTCTACAAGACCTAAAAATACCATCTCAATCTATTCCTGAAAGATCAAAATTGGGTTTATTTCTCTTAAACAAATCTCCAGTATATCATCACCACTAAAGAAGCAATCCATTCTCTCAAATAAGCAACCAAGAAAGTCATGGTGCTAAAGCTTGACATGACATGGCAAATGCTTTTAATAGGTTAAGACAAGAGCCATCTATAAAACCTTGTATAAACTGAGATTTAAAGGTGAAGTGCAATGAATTAAAGTGTGTACTCACCACTATTGGATTGCCCTTAATGAATGGCAGACCTATTTTCTAGCATTTTGGATAATGCAATGTTAAAAATTACAGTTCCATGTAATTTCACATTATATTTTGGTCTCACTATAGTTGTTTATCTCAAATAGCGTTTTGACACACACGGTGTCAAGGTTTCGTCCCTATGGTCTCTATTGTGAAAAAACATGCTTCAGTTGTATTGACCTTAAGATTTTCTAGTAGTTGCCCTTTCCAAGAGTTAAAAACATCCTGAGGCTTTCATGACATAAGTTTCCACAACAAACTAACATTCTATAACAATTTATTGCCTTTTAGAAAGTAATGGTGCTAAAGCTAGACGTGGCAAATGCTTTTAATAGATTAAGGCAAGAGCCATCTATAAAAACCTTTATAAACTAGGATTTGAAGATGTGGTGCAATGAATTTAAGGGTGTACTCACCACCATTAAATTGCCCTTGGTGAATGGCATCCCTGTTTTCTAGCATTTTGTATCATGTAACGTTAAAAATTACAATTCCTTGTAATTTCACATTATATTTTGGTCTCACTTTTTTGTTGATCTCAAATAGCGTTTTGACAAACATGGTGTCAAAGTTTCATCCCTATAGACACTATTGTCAAAAATCGTGATTCAGTTGTGTTGGCCTTAAGATTTTCTAGTAGTTACCCTTTCCAAGAGTTGAAAACGTCTTGAGGCTTGCATGACATAAATTTCCCCAGCACACTGATGTTCTATGACAATTTATTGTTTAGATTGTCATTTTTTAGCATGTTACCACATTCTCCCTGCCCAGATTGGTGGAAATCACTCACAATGAATCAGAACAACTCACCAACACCACTTTTTAAGGATCAATTCCTCCACCTAAGCACAACTTGAGATGCTTGAATCTATGAATTCACTCGCATTGACATGCTAACTTGTTGAGTTGGATTGAAATTTTTGTCACTACCTTTACCCTCCTAAAGATACTTAAGATAAACTTAATCATTTTACCTTTTTCAAAATCTTCACTACATGTGAAGGTCAATAGACCCTAAGCAACACCAACAATTTCTTTCTTCTTAGCTAGAAGTTTCCCATTCATCAACTTGAAAGTTTGTTTGCATCATTTGTACTCTCCTTTGTCATTTTCATTTCTATTTCATTAAACACATAGATTAGTTTAGTCTCAATACTTTATATATCCTCTAGTAACCCCCCAGCTCATTGCTCTTGCCCTTGTTTCTTGTTGTTCAGGTAGGTTCAAAATCCCAAGAAAATCTTTTTGACAACACAAGATTAGTATGATGTGGAAGGAAGACCACAATGCATTGTATAGACATGTGTGCAATGCATCATCACTAATGATGCTTTGATGTCCAACTCCAAATTCTTTATTTTCTGCTATTATATATCTAAATTCAATTTGTTGATTGTGTACTTCAGTTTCCCATAAATTGGCAATTTAACCCAACTAAATTGATGTAATATGAAAATTTACAGGTATCACTTCCCTTTGTTGCACTACATTTGGTGAAACATAGAAAAGGCTAAGGATGTTATCTCTTCTCACCTATTTTCGACTTTTAGAAGACAAAAAGAGATCTAATTTGTTTCTGACAAAATAAAGCTGCAGTTAAGACCCATTATTTCTGGTCATCATACCTTTGGTTTACCTGCAATACCATGTTATTTTTCAACAGATTGGTGACTTGCACTGTTAAAGAATCTGGTTTATACTCGATCAGTGATGTTTATAAACTGCTTACAGGTTCAAGTGGGTGTAATCGTATATACAGATATGGCACATATTATCTATCCCTAGCTCAGAATATCAGCAGCTTGCCTCGGATTATATTGCTAAATCCAACCGTCCTGCTCTCTGTCAAACAACAAAAAGTAAACAAAGATCAAATTTTTCGTCGGTGCTTATGCCAAACAGGCAAAGGATTGTACCATTTCTCATGTCAATTCTCCTATTCCCCTAACTCCTTTCTCCGGGACATCCCAACAGTGCTCCTTGGTCTTCAGAAATCACTTTTCTTACTCCCAAGGAAATATTTTTGAGAATGTAAAAAGCAAGAAATGCTTTGGTCTTCTGGAACCTAAGTTCTTATCCTTGGGTCCCTAGAATTGCTCTAAAGGGAATATAAACAGCAAGAAATGCTGGTCTTCTGGAACCTAAGCTCTCATTCTTGGGTCCCTAGAAATGCTCTAAAGGGGTAACATGGGCACTGCCAAGGTTGTAGGAGATCTTTTCTATAACAGTGCAACCTGCCTTAAATATGCTTTGGGCTTTGGATCTTCAAGGAAAAATATTGCTTCAGTGCAGTACCTTAATCTTAGCTAAGGACAGCAGAATCAATTCACTGAAAGTTCTGGATAATCCCAGTATATTGTTAGTCCTGTGAACAAGGATTTCTATAAACATATTACTACCATATATTGCTAGGGTCGTTTTGCTTATTCTCAAACAATTTCCTTACGTGATATCACAACACATCCATCAAAAGTATTATAAAATAAGAGACAGCTCAAATAACACAGAAGTTAATCTGAGATTTTGAGATGTTTAAATGTTGCATCCTTTGGCTGCTCCACTCGCCTTTTGATGAAATTGTTCCAGTTTTTAGCCTGCCTGTTTTTTCTGTACTTTTGTTTCAGTATTTTGAAATTTGGTCTAAGTGCCACAAAATATTCTAGATTAATCATTTTTGCCATGACTACTGGAATGAAGTGTCTCAGCATATGACTTTTCTAGCCTCGCCATGAAAGCTCCTTGCCCTTCTTTTTAACTTCTGTGTCAGCTGATTCTCTTGTAAATTATGAACATGAATAAATTCTTACTTTTGAAAAACAACCTGGTACAGATAACAAAAATTGCAACAAATACAGTTATCAGGTTACTACTTATCTTCCCATCTGTCAATTCTTTGTTTTATTGATCCAAAGTAGCAAATTTTCATTCCAATAGTTGAAACCTCAAATTGGTTGTGGGCATGTTTTTTTAGTCCAAACTACTATTTTGCAATTTACTACTTGGCCAATTTTTACTCACTCCCGTTTCTTCTCAACTTTTATACAATTGCCAAACAAAATCATCACATGTACCAAAAAGCCAATAGTCACAGCCAAAGAACTTTGAAATCAAGTCTAAATCACCAAGAATGCACTCCAAAGCATTTGCATAAAGACTTCGCTCTAATACATTATGTGTTGATATTTAGACAGTATAATCTATTGGACAAGTCAAGCCTTGAAAAAAGGCAAACTTTATGTGACAAACCAAATCATAGCACAATAGAAACTGGCAATGTGGCATCCACATTGAAAAACCAATCAACTCCTCACAATCATATTTCATGATCATCAAATTATGTTTGTATTCCCTCATTTAATTATATATAGAACAGCACAAATATAGGACAAACTAATTGTGCCACCATAGCCATCTATCTTTATTATTTCGAAATATACTTTCATTCTGTCCTTCAAACCATTTTTGAGATAAAAATTAGAAAAATTGTTGCAACCAAGCAATTTGATCTTGCCTACCAATAGGACAACTCTGATACATCAGATAAAGGTATTGACCTTCACTTAGCTTTAATTAAGCCTGGGGACAATATTAAGAAAATCTCACAAAAAGTAAAAGCCAAGAAAATGACCAAATGTACTGCCAATTTCGGTGGACCACATTTCTCCAATAAACTAATGTCTCTTGACATATCTTTACATTTAATAATAACTGGCCTTGTTTCAATGACATATGGGACCCTAAAGTATATATCTCCTCCCTACTTTGATGCACTTGTTTGTAGAATGTACCCTTGTAAAACCCATAACATGTATAAATTAACAATGTCTCCTTTCTCCCAATTTGGGTATAGTACATGTCATTAACATCTCAAGTGCACATAACATCCAATTTACTTTTTTGCACTTATCTTGCCCATAAATTCCATAAAATTTGTCAGTTCAATCACATATCTTAGTGCAGATCTGAGCAAAAACATCTGAATTCTTTTTCCAATAAATGCTCCCAACTTCATCACCAGGCAACCGATATGCCGAAAAAGCTGAAATAATCTTAAGGACTTCAATGTAACAAAAATTTCCGAGTTTATTTTTCCCAAAAATGATCTCAACTTTATGACCAAGGGAATAAAAAGCCTCTAAGCTGGCAGAAACACAAGGACTTCAATGCACTGTACAACAATACTTGCCTCTAGCATGTGCCAGGCATATTTCTTTAGAAGTAGAGATCAAAAGAACACAGATGCACAAGTCAGGAAATAGAGTTAAGGCATATAAAGCCATCTTCCAAATTATCTTTACTATTTGTCAGTCTATGTGCCACATACGCATTCATTTAATCCATCCAAAAAGTATTGGGAATAGTATTTAGAAAAAGTAAACTTAGTCTCAGAAAAGAAACCAATTAAGTGAAATGGCTCCAATGCATTCTGGTAAGTCCAGCATCATGACTATATATTGCGGCATTCAAACTTGACCATCCTCATTATAAACATAGCCAAACTGTCGTCATACTGCGACTCATTCTGCAGATTCAGTATATCCAACAAGCATCAATTTTTCACTAATGCAAATTTCAAATTTCCAAATACAATCTTCCCATGGCACACACCCTTCATATACAATATTACCACCAAGTTTTGATTAATGTCCAAACAAATTATCACATATTTTGGATGTCTCTTCTCTACAAGTTAAAATGATAAATTATCGTAATAAGTAGGTAAATTGTTTGGGCATCCAACAATGCTACACCTTTCTTACTCGTCAATTCAATATATGTAGCTTAAAATCAAATGAAAATGAACCACACTATGTAAATGTTGAACAAGATTGGCAAATCATTATCTTCAATACATTCCACGCTGACAATATCCCCAAGTACAACTGTAAAGGCCTTCCTCCATATATCTCAGGTTCCAATGATCTTAAGAAAATATAGGAAATTCCAGTAACCTGTGCACCCTTTTAACATCTGCCCCAATTTACACTAAATTTCAGAGACCACAAAAAACTCCTGCAATTAAATCCTTTTGAATAACTCTGCATTTTTCAAATATTCGTTATCAGATGCTTATCTCAAATGACATTACAAAGCAATCCCAAATACTTTATCACAAAGTTGTATTGCTATAATTGAAAACAAAGGAAAGAAAATATATAAATTCAACAAAAAAGAAATAACTCCAGTTAGCACAAGCAATCTCAGTCAAACAAGTGTAGTGCATGAATCACTGCAAGGTTGGTTTTTAAAAATGAAAAGTTAAGAGCTTACAAGTGTTGCACTCTAATAATAGGAGCCACCTCCCAGTGTACGGCTGCCTCCATAAAGCGATGAATAAGAACTACCACCCACCTGCAGTTTCATGTTTTTTAAACCACGAAATGTAAAAATATAAAAAATGATCAACTTTTAACCTTATGTTTTCAACTGTATTGAAGTTAAAAAATCCCAAGCATTTGGAACTAGACTCTTACATCTGAACGATAGTAATCACTAGTCCCCGCATAGCCAGAGGAATAGAGTCCAGCACCAGTTCCAACAGAGTCTTCAAATAAGAAAATTAACCAAAATTATTTAGGAATATGCATTTGTGTAAAAGGAACAAAATTCAAGCACGTACTTGAAAAGTGCTAACCTGCTGCAAGACCGTCATATGTAGTGGCAAGTGTTTGATGACCTGAATAACGTGTACCACTGGAAACAGGACCAGAATAATCATAACGAGTTCGAGCATGACCTCTACCAGGATCAACATATCCTGAATGTTCATCCTGATACAAAGAATAATTCCATTCATTTTATTGTCAATTATATGTTGGAAATTCCTAATCTCTAGTGCATACACATTCATTGCCTTATCAAAATAGAAATTTCATTTTATACCACTGCAGCATATGGGCGCTTCATTCCAGGATTGACATCCTCGTATGTGTATGTATCAGGTCTAAGGCGAGTGTCCTCGAGATCTCTGTCCAAGCGTCTGCTATAGAGGTCTTCGGAGGGTGGAAATGATTGCCTTCTTGGTAGGGCAGCCCTTGCTCCAGCATGTGGCAAACTGCTGCGTCTTGGCACATAACTAGGCTTGTATGCTATTGGTCTGGTTCCAGAAACAGACCTGCTGACATAGTCTTCGCCCACTCTAGCAGCAGCTGAAGTTCGACGATAATATGCATCACTCTGTCTTGAGTAACCTCTATGAGAACCCCTTCTTAAAGTCCCTACATCTCAATAGAATTGTTCAAATATTAACACTAAGCATCATTAACTCAATGACCAGGCATAAGCGAATTCAATAGATTTTAACTTATACTCAATGTGATGCATAGATCTTTCATACAATTCATTTTAGACAAAATGGAAAATCAGTAATCACTAATACCTGCAGGTCGTCGAGCTCGACCGCTAGTGGTCTGCCTTTCATCTCGAATAAGCTGTTCACGGAAAGTACGAAATAGATCATTTACATCATCATCATCTCTCACTGACAATCTTCCACCATGACTTTTAAGTCCTCGACCATGCCCTCTCGATATAAAACCCCTCCCTCGTGTCATCCCTATTTTCTTGAAAGGGTATCTTTCACCAACTCCAAGCTTCCTCCAACCTAACAGAACGTTAATTGTGTTAACTAACAATCCATAGGTAAAACCCTCTAGTTAACAAGCTTTTTTGCAGAATAAACACTGGTAAAACTCACCTGGTCTAGTTCGAATGCCAATGCCAGTGTGGCCAATGGGAAATCCTCCACGCATTCCCCCTTTCACTGCTTGACTCTTTGGAAGTGGATTAGCAAGTCTAACTTTGACCTTTAACTGTCAAGACATACCAACCATTAGAAATGTGATTATAAAATGGAAAATGACAATGTTTTCCACAGGGAACCAAAAGGGATATTTACTGAATAAGGATGCAATCACCTTAGCCTCTCCTTCAATAATCATAGTGTTATTTAAACCTTCGATGCATGCAAGAGCTTGCTTGTGACTTGCAAAATTTACAAATCCAAAATCCCTTCGCTTTGCAGTTGGCATGTTACGAGACAGCACAACTTTTTCTATTTCTCCGAACGCTCTCAGGTGTTCCTTCACTCGGTCTTCATCCCAAAATTGTGGAAGTCCATCAACAAAAACTGATTTCACCTACATTAAGAAAATCTACAATAAATTTGTGTTTCTTACTTTTAAATGATAGAACCAATAACTGAAAAAAAAAAGACAAAAATATCAAAGCAACTACCGAAATAAAAAAAGAATTGGATTTTACAATTCAAAGACAAACCTGGGCCATAACCTCTGCATCCGGCTCACGAAGGGGCTCAGCAAATGCCACTTTGGCAGTTCTGTCACCTCCAAAAATAACATCTGGCTTCTGAAGCCGTTTGTATGCATTCATTGCATCCATATGGGTGCCAAACTCAAGGAAGGCAAACCCACGACTTAACCCTTCATTCTGAGTATCACCAACCAAAGTGATCTCTTCCAGACCTTCTATTCCATAATCCTTAAGCTTCTTTTTTACCTGCAAATTCAAGCCACTTGAATGAGAACCAAAATGCCATTGTCAATATAGAAAAGATATTTTACTAAATAAACTATAAAGTATAGATCACTCAGTTGGCCAACAAACGTTGCAAAGTTAGAATCTTACTGCTTCCTTTGTCCATGTCTTGCAAATGTTACCCAAAAAAAGAGTATCATTGTCCTCACTGGGAGCCACACCAACACGCTTTCCTCGAATCTGAAAAATGTAATTCATTTAAATTTCATTTACATTTTCAGTTACTTAATTTGAATGCTTGTAAGTTTTTGTTGATATAATATTCATTAATTGTGAGTCATTAAATGTATTAGAAAATATCTAAATTTTAAAATAAATAAAAAATCAACATTGAACCAGAAGAATCCGGTACTTTTGATGATGGAAAAAAACACATACGCTAGCATTTTTGAGCTCAGCTACAGCACGCTTTGCTTCTTCTGTGGTTGCGAATCCAACAAATGCAAAACCTTTATTTTTATTTGTTAGTGGATTCCTCAATAAGCGGACTTCAACTACATCTCCTACTTGTGCAAACACCTTCCTTAGATCCTCTTCAACTGCATCCTTGTCCAGTCCTCCGACAAAAACCTCAAGCTCCTTTTTTCTTCTCCTTTCCTGTACAACAGCTGGCATTTCAATTTCATGATGTTCCACATCTTCCTCAAGTTCATCTTCGCCTGCCTCAGCATCCTCATAATTACCCTCATCCTCCTCACCCTCTGCTTCTTCATACCCTTCTTCACCATCGTATTCTTCAATTCCCTCACCTTCATGCTCTGGATCCTCATGGTCCACTTCTTCCTCGCCTTCCTCACCACCAGACCCCTCTACAGATTCCATGGCTACCTCGGGATCATGCTGACTTTCTACAACATTTTCTGCCTTGGAGTCACTGCCCTCTACAACAACTTTATTGGATAGAGAATCTTCTTTGGATTTACCAGTGCATGCAGTTAGTTTCTCATCCATTTTAACCTCTTTCTGTCCTGCCTTAACTACATGTTTCTGTTTCTCCTCACTGGGGCCAGAATTTTTCACCTGGGAATGAGCCAAAGGATTCGTAGATTTGGGTTTAGAAGCATCAATTCCTTTTGTCTTCGATGTTACAGCAGTTTTTGTCTTTGCATCTGCACCAACTTTGTCCACTGTTGTAACTTTCTTTTCTTCTGGTTTAGGTGGTCTTGTATTTCCTTTAACATCATTGGCCCCTGGTAATTTCAAAAATAAAACAGATCACTTTCCATTACATTATAAGATATGATATATATACAATTGAAATGGCATCTAAAATCAGAAACCACAATCAATCAATGCTAAGTTAATCAAGAAGGCAAAAAATAATATCCAATGAACATAGTAATTTATTGTTAGAGACAGGAAAAAACCTTCTGCTGGGGTTTTAACACTTGCTGCTGATTTAGAACTCGAGGCTTTTGATGTTGTCTGCTTGCCTTGATCGTCAGTTATTGATACCTTTCCTTCAGGCGTTGGTTCAGTAATTTTCTCAGTAGAAACAGCTGCGGATTCTTTGATGGAATCTGAAGTATCCGTTTTTGAAGGGGTTTTACCAACTCCTTTCTTCAGAAGTAGCTTATTTGCTGAATCAGAATTTGGTTCAGGATTGGCACTACGAGTCCTCATAGTAGAAACCTCAAATAAGTGGAGATCTGTAGAAAAAGAAAAGAACAGGGACAACTTGAAATTGATTTCCTCTAGGCCAGTAAAACACTAGAAATAAAATGTAAGAGTTCAATTCCTTCAATTACAGTTTGTAGGCTATGGCTCGTTATAATTTATTGCTAAACACCAATCGAAATTAATAATACAATCTAAATATTTGTCCCCTGGCCTGTGGCATCAATAAGATGAGGGGTGAGATGTAGATTAGCTAAAAAGGGTGCAATTACCACGGGTTCATTAGAATAAACGAGATTCAAAAAGAAGTATGGCTGGAAGGCAAGGAAACACAACCTTAAAGTGTGTCGGGTGAGCGTTGATAGGACAATTCACGCGCAAGATTATAAAATGCCACAAGATGCTAATGAGGCTTCCTAAGCTCGAAACTTAGCTGGTCAGTGGAAGATGCCATTTACCTTCGCGAGGATACTACAGTTACAGATAATGGTCAGAAAAATGGTCAAAAGAAACCCTTTCAAAAAAAATGGTAATCATAATCACCCATGATAAGTTGGAAAAAGGCAACCAAAAACCTTTCAAATTTCTTTGAATCTACATCCCTCTAAGTAAACAAATATGGCTTTCGATTTTTTTATGAATCTCCATCCGCATAACAAACATTTTAACTAAGAGCAAGATTTTAGATAGAAGAAAGAGGTGCCCTAATTAGCTGCACCATGCTCTTGCCCAGAGCAAAACGGCCAAAATCAGTAAAATGATAAACAGACAACAACTGAAATAAGTTAAAAGAAAGCGATTAATGTGGATTCTCATACCTTCGAAATCGTCTACAATGGTATGTGTGTGTATCAGCGATCGAAAGTCTTATTTAGGGTTTTGTTGGACTGGTGAAGTTTCTTATTGGGCTTCGCATTTGATGTTATTGTAGAAAGATTGGCATCCGTCAGTGAATGTTTATACACTTTTGGATGGATTAAAAAATCAAAAGGCGAAAGAGGCACCAGACGTCGTCTAACGTTGAATTGGAAATTCTTATTTATTCTTTTCTTAGCGTCTGTTTGGTTGCTGGAATATGATTCCAGAATTGGCATCTAGAATTCTTGATTTCAGATTCTGGTACTTGAAATCCAGATTTCGGTTTTAGAAATTTGATTTTGGCCTCTTTGGTTAACCAATAATTCAATATGAGAATACACATTTCCTATGTTTGGTTACACATTTAGAACTTGAATTGGAATACCAACATGAACAAGTTTTTTTTTTAAAGATGAATGAAACTTATTTTTAATACATCATTTTAGCGTGATTAAAATATACCTTACACATTATATGATTTTAAAGCCATTATATTTATTGTCATTAAAATTGTGGAAAATACTTAGTCCACCAAAATAAAACTACATTGATTTATAAATTGTTGTGATATTACTAAAAAAATGATTGAATATTTGTATACAAAACAAGAGCTCTTTGAGAGCTTGAGTCCCTGCCTTATGCAAGGAGTGGAAGGTATCCAAGGCATATGGTACTTGTCATTGCACAACACATATTACGAGGTGTTAACAATTCACGTCTCAGAAGAGGTGGTACTTGTCATTGCACGACACATATTGCCAGTGTTAATAATGTAATTTGCATTGATAATATTTAATTTAAAATGGATAATTTTAAGTTATATGTAAAATACAAAAGTATAAATTTTTTGTAGTTTATATAATATGTGAATTTAGTGCTAAATATGAATAATACTACTAATTTTTAATAACTTTATAATTAATTATTTTGAAGAAAATTGTAGAATCTGAGACCAACCAAATCTCAAATTTTATCTAAATTTTGTATTGTAAAATCTAATATAAAATAGAAAACGCAAATATGCTTCTAATAATACAAATATATAAAATGTAAGGTTCAAAAAAATAGAAATAAATATAATATAACATTTGTGAAATATAAAATATCTTTTAATTTAACTAGAACAATTTAAGTTGTAAGAAACAAAAATAAAAAATATTGTACAATATTTAAACAAAATAATATTTAAAATGAGTTAGAATATATAAGAATTGCTGAACATCTTTATATTATTTGTATATTACAAATATTTTTGACACAACATAAAATACATTTTATTTATAATTTCTCATATTTCAAATTTTCATATAATTATCTTGAGATTGTTAATTTTGGAAAAAAAAAAGTCTAATAATTTCAAAATTTAAATTAGGAACTAAATTAAATTTACAAATTTTCTTTTAAGTTAACTCATAAAACTAATTTCTATCTTTATTTAATCGTTGTCACATAAGGTTCCAATATATAAGGTCGAGTAAGAGGCCAAAAGGCAACGCAAAACATGTAATAAAATTTTATATGTATTAAGCTCATTGTTGAAAAAGGCTACAAAATACAAGATCGAATAAGAGGCCAATAATTACATATAGAAGGTAGCGTAAAAAGATTATTTCAGCCTCTCATACCTTAAACATTTTACACATTTCATCTTTTATCATTGAACCAATGTTAGCCCTGGCCACCTCTTGTGTCTTACACATTTTCTATTGATTTTTTTCATTATGAGTAGTTGTAGAGTCAAACCACTTGAAATGTACACAACCTTTGTTCCCCTACAATACAAAATATTAGTTCATACTAAAGAGATTACATGTCATTAGTTTGAAACATACAATATATAACATGTCATAATTAATAATCTTTTTACTCTTAGGACAACACCAAAATTTGCACCTAAGATTTTTGCTCATGCATGACACATTTAATATGCACGCCCCAATACCACATGGGCAAATTATAAATGGGCACAACTTTCGAATCCATGAATCCTATATCAAAAAACAATGCACCATATCTTAATTGGTGTAGAGGCCAAACAAGCATATAAACATTCAGGATATCAGTTGCAAGGAGGATTTATGTTGTTATTACGTACTAATGTTTAAATGTTATGTAATAAATAGTATGATAAAATGTTTATCAAGTGGCTAAGATGACCTTAACTTGTTTCAACTTTACTTGGTAGCAAAGATAAACTTGTGATGGTCTTAGATTAGTGGACTCTTCACTGTTGGCATTCATCGCTTTAAAGGCTTCAAAAGAAAACATTGTGGATAATCTATACTACATTCATAGCTGGAGTACGCTCATTGTTGAATGAGTAAACAATTTGCAATTTGAAATAACAATAATAGAGTTTTCCCTTACTTCTTGTGGATGTATTCAACAAATTATATTTTATTCTTTTTTAACACAAACTCCAAACCTCCAAAGCACATTTTATGGTTGTGTTGATCCAACCACTGATTTTACATTTTTCGAGCTTGAAGAGTGAGATTGAAATTTTAGGAAACAAATAACATAGATGCACAATAGCCTTAAAGTTACAATAGCTTCAACTATGGCAAACTTCATGAAGTTCAGATGAATTTGATTTATGGTTGTGTTGAACCAACTACTGGTTATATTTTGCTTACAGATTTTAGAATTTGAAGGAAGAAATTGAAATTTTAGAAAACAAAGAACATAGATGCACAATAGCTTGAGATCAAATTGATCTAGCTCCAACTGCACCATATTTCATGGAAGCTCAATACACAGAAAATTTAAACACGACACCCTTCTTCCAAATGATTTCTAGATAAAATGCATTAGATTAGATTGAAGTATGTGAATACCACTCTTCCACATGACTTGAAGATCAAACTTGTGAAATAAATCTAATGGGTTGAAAACTTAATACCACATGCACATGTGGGGACATGAATCACAATATAGGAAAGGCTGTGAATCACTTGCATAGCCTTGAAGTTCTTAGCGGTGCTGAGAACGGTGGGTGTTGTAAACAATCATAAATAGTGATAAACAACTTTAGATCAGTCATCATATAATTCATGATATATTTATGACTAGTCTACATCCTAGTAATTGGATTCACATATAAAGATAACAAATCAAAAACTTAATAATGTAATATCAAGTGAATAAGACTATATTCAGATCATTATAACTTAATAGTGTCAACATAAATTAATGTTCTACATGATGTATCCAAAGTTTCCAATAAACAAATGATAAAATTCTGAAAATCCTTGGTCATATCCATCAAACGGGATGTGAACCCACAAAATTTAGTAACATTTAACAGTTATAAAATCAACCTCAATAGTATATAAACAACAATAAAGGTACTAAATCCGTAAAAACTTTATTCTAACATATTCAGCTCTCTCCTCTTAATTCATTATTAAGAACCCTTTGGCTTTATCAGGATCAGCCATAAAGGTGTCAAATGCTACAATCAAATCACTAGTACTAAGTTCATTGGTGGCTTTTAATGCAACATAGACATCTTGTAAATCTTTTAGCTTACCCTCTTCAACCAATTCAATAAATTGAGGCTAGAAAAAGGCAACCAAAAACTTTTCAAATTTCTTTGAATCTACAGCCCTCTAAGTAAACAAATATGGCTTTTGATTTTTTGTGAATCTACATCTGCATAACAAACATTTTAACTAATAGAAAGATTTTAGATAGAAGAAAGAGGTGCCCTAATTAGCTGCACCATGTTCTTGCCCAGAGCAAAACAACCAAAATTAGTAAAATGTTAAATAGACAACAACTGAAATAAGTTAAAAGAAAGCAATTAATGTGGATTATCATACCTTCAAAATCATCTACAATGGTATGTGTGTGTATCAGCAATCGAAAGTCTTATTTAGGGTTTTGTTGGACTGGCTGAAATTTCTTATTGGGCTTTGCATTGGATGTAATTGTAGAAAGATTGGCATATGTTAGTGAATGATTATACACTTTTGGATGGATTAAAAAATCAAAAGCAAAAGAGGCACCACACGTTGTCTAACGTTGAATTGGAAATTCTTATATATTCCTTTTTTTTAAGGGTCTATTTGGTTGCTGGAATATGATTTCAGAATTGGCATCTAGAATTCTTGATTTGAGATTCTGGAACTTGAAATCTAGGTTTCAGTTTTGGGAATTCGATTTGGGCCTGTTTGGTTAACCAAGAATTCAATATGAGAATACACATTTCCTTCGTTTGGTTGCACATTTAGGAATTGGAATTGGAATACCGACATGAACAATTTTTTTTTTTAAAGATGAATGAAACTAATTTTAATACATCATTTTAGCGTGATTAAAATATTCCTTACACATTATATGATTTTAAAGCCATTATATTTATTGTCATTAAAATTGTGGAAAATACTTAGTCCACCAATATAAAACTACATTAATTTATAAATTGTTGTGATATTACTAAAAAAATGGTCGAATATTTGTATACAAAAAAGGAGCTCTTTGAGAGCTTGAGTCCCTGCCTTATGCAAGGAGTGGAAGGTACCCAAGGTAGATGGTACTTGTCATTGGACAACACATATTACGAGGTGTTAACAATTCATGTCTCATAAGAGGTGGTACTTGCCATTGCACAACACATATTGCTAGGTGTTAATAATGTAATTTGCGTTGATAATATTTAATTTAAAATGGATAATTTTAAGTTATATGTAAAATACAAAAGTATAAATTTTGTGTAGTTTATATAATATGTGAATTTAGTGTTAAATATAAATAATACTACTAATTTTTAATAACTTTATAATTAATTAGTTTGAAGAAAATTGTAAAATCTGAAACCAACCAAATCTCAAATTTTATCTAAATTTTGTATTGTAAAATCTAATATAAAATAGAAAATGCAAGTATGCTTCTAATAATACAAATATATAAAATGTAAGGTTCAAAAAAATAGAATAAATATAATATAACATTTGTGAAATATAAAATATCTTTTAATTTAACTAGAACAATTTAAGTAGTAAGAAACAAATATAAAAAATATTGTACAATATTTAAATAAAAGAATATTTAAAATGAGTTAGAATATATCAAAATTGTTGAACATCTTTATATTATTTGTATTTTGCAGATATTTTTTACACAACATAAAATACATTTTATTTATAATTTCTCATATTTCAAATTTTCATATAATTATCTTGAGATTGTTAATTTTGGAAAAAAAAAAAAAAAAAAAGTCTAATAATATTAAATTTTAAATTAGGAACTAAATTAAATTTACAAATTTTCTTTTAAGTTAACTCATAAAACATATAATAAAGTTCTATCTTTATTTAATCGTTGTTGCATAAGGTTCCAATATACAAGGCCGAGTAAGAGGCCAAAAGGCAACACAAAACATGTAATAAAGTTCTATTTGTATTAAGCTCGTTGTTGAAAAAGGCTCCAAAATACAAGGCCGAATAAGAGGCCAATAATTACACATAGAAGGCAGCGTAAAAAGATTATTTCAACCTCTTGTGCCTTAAACATTTTACACATTTCATCATGCATTTCATCTTTTGTCATTGAACCAATGTTAGCCCTAGTCACCTCTTGTGTCTTACACATTTTCCACTAATTTTTTTCATTATGAGTAGTTGTAGAGTCAGACCACTTGAAATGTACACAACCTTCGTTCCCCTGCAATACAAAATATTAGTTCATACTAAAGAGATTACATGCCATTAGTTTGAAACATACAATACATAACATGTCATAATTAATAACCTTTTTACTCTCAGGACAACACCAAAATTCGTGCCCAGGATTTTTGCTCGTGCGCAACACTTTTAATATGCACGCCCCAGCACCACATGGGCAAATTATTAATGGGCACAACTTTCAAATCCATGAATCCTGTATCAAAAAATAATGCACCATGTCTTAATTGGTGTAGAAGACAAACAAGCATATAAACATTCAAGAAATCAATTGTAAGGAGGATTTATGTTGTTATTACATACTAATGTTTAAATGTTATGTAATAAATAGTAAGATAAAATGTTTATCAAGTGGCTAAGATGACCTTAATTTGTTTCAACTTTACTTGGTAGCAAAGATAAACTTGTGTTGGTCTTAGATTGGTGGACTCTTCACTATTTGCATTCATTGCTTTAAAGGCTTCAAAAGAAAACATTGTGGATAATGTATACTACATTCATAGTTGGAGTATGCTCATTGCTGAACGAGTAAACAATTTGCAATTTGAAATAACAATAATAGAGTTTTCCCTTGCTTCCTGTGGATGTATTCAACAAATTATATTTTATTCTTTTTTAACACAAACTCCAAACCTCCAAAGCACATTTTATGGTTGTGTTGATCCAACCACCGATTTTACATTTTTCGAGCTTGAAGAGTGAGATTGAAATTTTAGGAAACAACTAACATAGATGCACAATAGCCTTAAAGTTACAATAGCTTCAACTATGGCAAACTTCATGAAGTCCAATACAATGAAATTCAAATAGAACACCACCCTTCCACATGATTTTAAGATGAATTTGATCTATGGTTGTGTTGAACCAACTACTGGTTATATTTTGCCAATAGATTTCAAAATTTGAAGGAAGAAATTGAAATTTTAGAAAACAAAGAACATAGATGCATAATAGCTTGAGATCAAATTGATCTAGCTCCAACTGCGACATATTTCACGGAAGCTCAATACACAAAAAATTTAAGCACAACACCCTTCTTCCAAATGATTTCTAGATAAAATGTATTAGATTAGATTGAAGTCTGTGAATATCACTCTTCCACATGACTTGAAGATCAAACTTGTGAAATAAATCTGATGGGTTGAAAACTTAATGCCACATGCACATGTGGGGACACCGATCACAATACAAGAAAGGACCTGAATCACTTGCATAGCCTTGAAGTTCTTGGTGGTGCTGAGAATGGTGGGTGTTGTAAACAGTCATAAATAGTGATAAACAACTTCTGACTAGTCATCATATAATTCATGATATATTTGTGACTAGTCTACATCCTAGTAATTGCATTCACATATAAAGATAACAAATCAAAAACTTAATAACGTAATATCAAGTGAATAAGACTATATTCAGATCATTATAACTTAATAGTGTCAACATAAATTAATGTTCTATATGATCTATCCAAAGTTTCCAATAAACAGATGATAAAATTTTGAAAATCCTTGGTCATATCCATCAAACGAGATGTGAACCCACAAAATTTAGTAACATTTAACAGTTATAAAACCAACCTCAATAGTATATGAACAACAATAAAGGTACTAAATCCATAAAAACTTTTTTCTAACATATTCAACTCTCTCCTCTTCGTTCATTATTAAGAACCCTTTGGCTTTATCAGGATCAGCCACAAAGGTGTCAAATGTTGCAATCAAATCACTAGTACTAAACTTCATTGGTGGCTTTTAGTGCAACATAGACATCTTGTAAATCTTTTAGCTTACGGTCTTCAACCAATTCAATAAATTGAGGCTTGAGTAGGGTCTCATTTAGCTTATCAATTGAATAAGACATCCCATCCATAGAACTAGTCACACTCACCTTCTTCCTCTTTGGTCTCTTGCTTGACGATGCTTCACAAACATGTTTACCACTTGCCACACTACACTGATTGGACATAGGAATATTCATATCTTCATTATTCAAATCAGCAGCAGCCCGAATAGGTGTACGGATTTCCTTATAATCATCATCAAGACCAATACTCTCATCGATATGGTGCCTTTCTTCTATGTCTTGTGTTGTTGTCACTGTGGTACCCTCGACCATGTCATTTCCCACAATTAGCGCTAAGTCGTTGTAATATTGAAATGAGTACCTCTTAAAAACTTTTGCACTTTTAAACTCTTTCCTCTACTTGTCATAAAATTGGATTACTCATGCCTATCATTGATATCTTAATAAGTTTTTAAATGAAAATGATACATTTAAATGGCCATGTTACCTTAAGCAGCTCTTCCCACACATTGTCATCGGCATCCATTGATTGCGTGGACTCATTCCATGCAAATCCACTTGTACTTTTTAGTTCTTTCATAATCCTATATTCTATTTTCCAAGTTTTCAGCTTGTTCTTGAAATTGTCCCTAGACAAATTAAAGTTCATCTCTGCATTGAACTTTCGTTCAATGGCTATCCATGCTTCTTTTTTAAATCCTCCCTCACCTTTCCTACCCAAAGTGACTTGTCCATGCAGCAAATCTAAAAACTTTCTCTCCATGCATGGCTTCCAAAACACCTTTTTTGAAGGTGTATCAATGACTTGAACATCATTGTCCATGCTCATTAGGAGCGCTGTGTATGACATCAAGACTCTGTTTGAACAAAAAATTCTATCAACCAAAAAACTTATAAACACAATATTTAATATAGGAGTGAGAGCATTTTTATATACTAATCAATTAATAACTAGCATTTTTATCACAAGTAATTGTCCAATGCAATAGTAATCATAAGGAACAATAGCCAGTTTATTCCATTGAACAGTGGGCAGTTTTTAAAAAGAAGATGTTATGTCGAATTCCAGAGCGACATAAAAGTGACGTAGATACTATTTATATATTTATGTCTCTTTATATTTATATATGATATTCAATATTTTCATTACATAAAACATCAATACCACAAATCCTTTGCAGACCAAGTAAAACATTTGGGGGCACAAATATATTGGTACAAAAGGAGCATTTCATTGTGCAACCATTTATGCAAGTTTTTGGAATGTTGGGAGTAACTAGGTATTAAGACATAATTATCCCTAAGTTTCTCAGATGCATTTCTGTGGAATTACGGTACCCTTGATAGCATGATGAAGTTTTTGTCCACAACATTCGAAAGTTTGGGAATATAAATTGTTATCATTCACAAAATTGAGAAGAAATTTGTTCAACAGACGAAGTCTATAATGCTAAAGACACAAGTTTAGTTGTACGGTCTCTAAAATATATCACAATTCACAATGAAGGACTTGTTAACAAGAAGGAAGGAAGTTTTGACAAAATTGACTATTACAATCCAATGGACCTAAACAAACGTCATCATCTTGGTAGGATGGAGACATATCACCAAAAATATAGGCGGTCCAAGAAATGTTTTTCTAGTAATGACCTACTAAAGGAGAAACAAGAATTCAACAAAAGAAACACATTATTTGATTTTAGCCAGAATGGAATTTTTGATGCGGCTCTGAGAGTAGAGTTTGGTGAACAAGCAATGTTGAAGAGATATTGAGTTGAAGGTGGAAGAAACAAGAGATAGAGATCTTGAGTTGACAAAGTGAGTTTTTGAAATGTCCCTTTATTGATTTTATATGATATTTCAAGCCTCTAATCAGATCTTTAAAATCAAACAACCAATATTTCAAAGATCCACCAATTTCTCAATAAACCCCAAATCGGGTATGCTCGAAATAGTGCCAAAAACTTCACAGCTTCACATATTATTAATAAATCTGAAAGTGGAATTTTTTATAGAAATTCCAGTAGCATAAAAGCCTGCAAAATGACATTTCCAACTCTGTATAACATTTACACAACAGCTCCCAAACGGAGGATAAAAACAATGCTCATCGGGCTCCCGAAAACAACACAGAATAGCCCGGAAACACCACAAAAACACTAATAATCTATCACAGAAGTATAATCATGACCAAATACATATATTAAACTCTATTTTAACATCTAAGAGTCTGAAATATAGCAGCAAACCAAACTGATATGAAATACTCAACCGGAAACACCAAACTCTTACAAAAAACACACCCGAAAACCTACAAATCTGCATTGTTCAGCACAAAGGCAAACTCTGCATGAGCATGCACATGGAATGGCTTTAAACTCCCATCCTTAGCCTTCCTAGAAACCTGCAAACTCCAGTTCTTGGGTCTCCTTCTCCATAGGTTTGGCAGCCTTTGAAGAACAACAAAGAAATGAGCAAAATCAAGTTCTGGAATCAGCCCAAAATGCCTCCAAACCCCTTAAAAGAGGGCATAACCCTGACTCACATCCAAAAGGGGTTAATAAAACATATTTTAATAATAATTTTCATTTATTAGTCCATTAGCTTCCAAATATTATCCCCTTTTTCCAAAACTTCACCTTTTTGGGCCTGCCTGCCTTATAAAAGATTATTATTTTTAATTATTTGAAAAGGGGACATGACAGTTTGGAGATCAAGTTAGTCTTGAGTTCTGGTCGAATAAGGTGAATACAAAACAAGAATAGTCTGTGAAGCAAGAGTCTATTGGAATTTTCTATTCAAATCTATCATGAATTTTATCATACAGGGTTTTTAACCTTTTCTCATGGGCCCATAATAGTATTTGATCTAAGTTTCAAATTCACCACTAGAAGTTTCTAGAATTATTGTTACTTTGTTTTCACTTTGATAATCTTTGGCCCTTTGTATACAGAATAATACTTTGTGATTCCTTATAAAAGCATGTATCTAGCTCAAAGTTGTCAGATGAACGAGATGCAAATCAAGTGTTCAGATATATGTCTAAACGAGATGTTGTTTCATGGACGACAATAATTGCAGGAAATGCTCAACACAAGTTTGGTAGAGAGGCTATCCAGTTATTCGAAACTATGTTGCACAAAGGTATGAAACCAAACCATAATACATTCCTGGGAATTCTTACTGCATGCAGTCATGCAGGCTTGGTGGATGAGGGCTAACACTACTTTAATTTTATAACTCAAAATTATTGTATCACTCCAAGAACAAGTTATTATGCATGCATGGTTGACCTTCTTGGGCATGTTGGTTACCTAAAAGAAGCAGAAGATCTCCTTAATAACATGCCTATCAAACCCAATGCTTCTATGTGGGGAGTGTTGCTTGGTTCTTGCAGAGTCCATGGAAATGTGGATTTAGCAAAGCATGCAACAAAAAGCATTTTTATGTTGGAACCAAAACATGCAGGAGCCCATTCATTGCTGGCAAATGTATACACTTCATCTGGCAAATGGGATGATGTAGCCAAAGTGAGAAAAATGATGAAATAAAGAGGTGTGAAGAAGGACCCAGGATGCAACTAGATTGAAATTAAGAACAGGGTACATGTGTTTGGTGTAGAAGATGGACACCATCCTCAAAAATAGGAGATCTATGCAATGCTATAGAAACTTGCTTTGTAGATTAGGGCAGAAGGTTATGTGCCAAATATGAAATTTGTGCTTCATGATGTTGACAAGGAGCACAAAGAACAAATTATTTGCTACCATAGTGAGAAGTCCATGAAACAACATCTCGTTCAGAATTGTCCTGAAGCAGGAAACCTTTCATTGTGCCATAATCTTCGATTTTAGATGTAGCTAACTCAATTGTGGATGATTTTTTGAATATGTTAGACTCACAGTTCATGGAGTAGATGCAAGAATTTAAAGGTGTTGTGCTAAGTAAGGAAGTTGTTGAAGGGACAAAATTTGGTGAATTTCAGATGGCAAATGGTGTATTAGATGTTGAACAAGCTACAAAAGTCAACCAAGGATTAGAATTGGAGGTAGAAAGAAGCCACAAAGAGCACTGGGAATACTTAATAAGTGTGGCAATTTGATAGTAAAAACAATAAATCCTTGCATTCAACTCCATCATACTTTTCATTGGGACAGATGAATCTTCTTAGGAGTTCATGACGTTGACATGAAGTTTTATAGTGGTCTACTATATTATAATTAGATTTGTTACTTTCTACAAGGCTCTTTATGCCCATGTTTGAATCTTGTCTCCTTGTAAAGACGATTTCGAATGCAAACGTTCAGGATATAAATAGGCAAAATAGTGGAAAAGGCCAAAATGAATAAAAGAAGCAGCAAACAGATCAAAGGAGGACATAGCAGCAAACAGTGCATTATCTTTCTCATAATCTACACAAGTTCATCAATATAACTTCATAGCATCATCAATAAGCAATAAATAACCATATCATAATAAGAGAGATTCAAATTCAGTTTGTGTAAGAGCATATTGTTTCTATCACCTCCAAGATGTATTCAGGTAGGGACATGTACAAAAATATGGAAGTAATGTGTACAGTCAAACACAAAAGAAGGTCACTTGCATTAAAGAAACAATTGCATCAAGTCGAGATGGTAAAGGGAGAAACAATCGTAACTTTCTCCATGAAGAGTTTAGAGTACTAGACGAAAATAGCATTGTGTAGCATTCAAAAAAATTAGAGCTTTCCATACAGCATTAAGTACAATATATTTGAGCTTTCCATGTGGCATTAAGTACAAACATGCCATATTAAGATCGAGCTCTATAATCATCCCACATCCTTTTGGCTATATCATCTCTAAACTTCCCCCAATCATCTCTATCATGCTAAGTCATCCCATATGTCTCAAGTATTGGTACATTTATCCCCTCACGATCATCTTCCTCTTCAATGTCAACTTCAGAAGGAATGCCATCCTCTATGGTAATGAAATTGTGTAGTATGCAACATGCCAAAACAATCTTAATTTGGGTCATGATTTGATGTGATTCTGCATGTCTTGGGGTAGGAAAGCACTGCTTCAAAATGCAAAATGTATGTTTAACTGTGTTCCTGAGCGATGAGTGGTGGTGGTTAAATAACTCTTGTGGGTTGTTTATTAGGTTTCCCCTCAAGAACTCTTTTAGGTGGTAACGCGTGCAGCGATAAGGTGCAAGAAGTCTAGGTACATTGGGATATCTAGCATCAACCAAATAATATTTTCCTATAGAAAATAAAAATTGATTAATATAACTTTTTAACAATTTTCATATGTAGCGGTATATATAAATACTTGAAGGGGAACTACCAACTAATCAGATCTTGACAGGGTTGAAGCTAGGACACAACTATCTACAGTTGATCCTTCCCATCCATCAAGGACATATTGAAACTTATAATCAAATGAATACACACCCATAACATTTTGAGACAAGTTTCCTTTTCTATCGCGATATGGAGCTTGAGTGTTGACATCGATTGTGACTGGAATATGAGTTCCATCAATTGCTCCCACACAATCCTACTGTAAGAAAACTTATAATCAAAGGGACAAACTTATAGAATTTATAGTCAAGGAAACAAAAGTGTACCAATAGGATATGTACCTTAAAGTACGGATCAAAACGGTCCTTCCCACTAATTTCTAGAGGAGTGTTTGGACTAGGTGGTAAGAAACAATTGCTATGGAGTGGTAAGATTGTCGTCAAAACCCTATGGAAATATCAGTTTATTGCCACTCTCGAGTGACCAAAGTTACGAGCAATCTTACGATTCCTCAGATTATGGCCAAGAGTATGGAGAAACATCACCAACTATTTTTCTAGCGTTAAGTTTAGTGTATTTTTTATGGTTCTTTTTTTCCCTAAGAATATTAGCTAGATGAAAGAAGGCTCGTTTACTCATTCAAATTTGATCATGGCAGTTAGTTTCATTCGAATAGATAATACACTTATAAAAGGGAATCTTGTCTCTTTTGTGCTTACATATTGCTCTTCTGCCTTCTTGTGCGATCCTTGCTATAGATGTAGCAAAGGCTACAAGACCAACAACAAGAGCACAAACGACTCTTCTCTTCTTAGCAATGTGTCCTAGAATGTGTTTATTTCTCATTAGATCCATCAGCAACCTAAAACCAATGTAGAGACACGTTCATTAGATCCATAGAATTTGTAAAATACAAAAATCCTACGATCAACAACTTTGTGAGAGTTAACATTAGAATTCAATGACGAATATAATAAGAGAACCATATAAGTTACATGTCCTGACAAATCCATGCAGAGCTATACATAATAAGAATGGACAAGAAAACCAACAAAACAAAGTAAAACAATACAAATTTGTTCACAACTTTAGGCCTTATTACAGACCAAGACATTTACATACAATCCAAAACCAAAGTTAGTGGTGCCCCTACACCATTCAGTACGATGATTCAATTTTGAAGTTCTAACATTCATATATTTTGTGTTTACTATGCACAAGGTAATCTCAACTATATGTATATTTAGCTAATTTAATATATCTACTTAGTATGAAGCAGGGAAACCAAATCCTGAGCAATGTAGAGAGTAAAAGTCAGGGTAGCACAAAAAGAAGAATGGAGAAGAACAGGGCAACTACAGAAATAGCAAGGCCGAAAATAGAAGCGAATGTGGAATGAGATAAGAGTGCAAATCAAACAGATAACAAAAATGAACAAAAGTAAGCATAAAGGAAGGATAAAAGAAAGTTAAGAGTTGTCAATAAAAGGTGCAAGCCCTAAGTTCAAACATAAACAAAATATTGAAACTGAACTAGCACACTACAAAATAGCCAAGTGTCATAGGTTCATATCAGCAACACAACTCTAAGATGATCATGCAATCTAAATTCAAATGTTTAAGATATTTGAATAAGCCTCAGCATTCAACTTTGGCTTGTGGTTCAAATAAATTTATAGAATATGAACTACCCAAAGCAGACATTAAAGCCCCAAAAAGATATGAATCAAATATCAAGGAACAACTCTAAGCTAATCTTCAATACAAAAAGAGTAAAATACTAGCTTGTAGTTTAAAATAAATGTACCATCCAATCTGAGGACACGAAAACCTCAGAAAGATGATGATTAACTATAAACTTCAGCTTTGACTTGACGTTTGAATACCTAGAACAAAGTGAGAAAAATACTACACACAATTCTAAGACATAATTCAAACCTTGAGTAAAGTATTAGCCTTTTGATGAACGTTCCAGTTGGAAATTAAATGGATTAGTACAAAGATTGAACAAAGCAAAACCAAATTAAAAGAATGAAGTTCAAATTGGGAGTTCACTATCACTGAACTTTTGACACATGCGTCAATAGAGCTACAAGTGGAACAAAGCATATAATGAGCAAAGAAAAAACAAATTGAATTGAGTTTAATATCACACCCAACTTTTCATGCATAAGCCCCACATACGAATCATAAATTGAGTAGTGAAATATGGAAAGTACAAAAAAAACACAAAAAACAACGTTCAAAAATTGATTAATATGTCACAACCAACTTCTAATTCACACACCACTTGAGCCTTAGATTTGGAACTCAAAAAAATGATGCAAGTAAAAACACATAACAAAAATGAAGTTTCAACCTGGGTAACATATCACACCCAACTTCTTCTAACACATATCCCAAGTGAATTGTTAATAATAAACGATTGTTCCACAACGTAGAACATAGTTGAATCTTAATAGAAATATCTCCTACTTCTTAATATACAGATTGTGAAAGATGGGACAATTTCAAAATCTTACCTTGAAGAGATCAAATTTCAATCCTCAAGGAGAATAAGACATTTGGACAGATTTCCATTTAACAACCAAGCAATCGAAACACGCGAAAATATATAAGTCCAAATCCTAAATAAAATATTTACGCTATAAATCACGAAATCCTTTTTTGAAACATGCAAATCTTTCTTGATCTTCATTAATGTGCACTATTGTGCCGATAATGCTCGTAGCAACCTTTCTCTCTACTTTTGTTTTTATACAGATATTTGCCCTCTTTTCTGTGTGGGGGTTTTTATGGATGAATTTATTTTGTTCCAGTTGTTTTTATTTTTATTTTTGCTCTGTCAAATTCCCTCCATTTTGAGTGGAATGGACTGTTCGTAGATAATCTCTCGTGTTTTCTTGTAAGTATGAATTATTATATGAATGTTGCTTTTTAAGTCAATTGCATCAATATTTGAGTCACACTGTGATCAAATAATTCAATAGCCATTTGTAATAATCCAGTCAAAAGAGATTTCAAAGGTCAGTGTCCAAAGCTTTTATTGTCTAGTTCAGTGCAATTAGGGTTTTGTATTACATCAAGAGAGAGAAAGCATTGTAGTTAGTTTCTTCATTGATCTAAAGTCTTATCCAGAATTGTCTATGCAAGACTCTAATTAGGGATTTTTTTGTGAATTGAAATTGTGAGATTATGCTCAAAAAATGTCTACAGAGAACATTCTCTAAATCGTAAATTTTTCCAAGAGTGACTTTTTTTTTTTTTTTCAAACTTGCAAATATACCCCTCCTCTGTAAGGTTTAGCCTATACCGAAAATCGAGCATTCTCAACCTTTGAACATCTCGATTCGATTCGTTTCTGATTACATGTTTTCATAACATGAGGCCAACAGTACAGGAGGTGGGAATCTGGTAGATCAATAAACAACACACGTGTTTATTCACTTTTTTGGGATGAATTATATACTACCACTTATGACACATATTCTAGATTCTAAAATAGAACAACTAAACAGAATAAAATCAGTTCAAAAGCATGATTTCCACTGAACATCTGATACATATTCTGACTAGACACTAATTTGAGAATCCAAGTTCAAACGATAAACAAAGCCAAACCAAAGTTGAAGTCCTCAATAAAGCTGAAGTCTAAACTAAGAAATGAAATAGAAAAGAATCAAACAAAAGTTAAACCCAACTTTTGATGCATATCTCGATAAGACCCTAAATCAAGGGTTAGCCTCGCACTAAACAAAGCCAAACCAACTTTTAAAAAAAGGTTCAAATAAGCTTTCTATTGGGGACCTCAACCAGGAAAAATAACTCATTGATGAAGATTACAACCAATCTAACTTGCGCCCTCACCTCTATTGTAAACCTTTACAACTTGAAGGAAACGAAAAATGGTAAGGATAAATGGAGAAGGAGAATGAACCCTCATGACCTAAAAAGCACACAAAATGCAAACACATACTTGTATCAAGCAAACATAGCAAATAGCAATGGATACTTTTGAGTGGGAAATGAAATAGCTTTCGGTGGATACCAAAAATTATTGGTTTCAATAAATATCACATGCCCATTTTACAAAAGATTGGAATTAAAACTGATTTATCACTAATTCCAAGTATTTGGATGGAAGATGAAATCCACGAAATGGAGTATAAATGAGGATACAGAATCCCATTTTTATCAAATTCTAATTTGTGTTTTGTACACCAAAACAGTGGATTGGAAAGTTTTTAGAATACAGAATTATAATTCCACCTCAAATCCATGATCCAAATGGGCCCTTAAGGAAGTGTAAATAAGGGAAGTTGGAATTGGAATTACTTAAATTTAGTAGGATAAACAAATGAAAAATATATTTAATTGTAAAATTTATGTCATTAGTTGTATTGTCGTTCTATAGGGATGTTAGAGATCTAGAGGAAGTAAAAAACTTGATTGTTATGTGTTATTCTAATGATGGACCGCAAAGTGTGATATGTTGATCACAAAAATATTTACACAATTAAACTTTGAAAACATCGTAGCATTCTCATGAATTGTGAAAATCTAATAGCTTTGATTTGTCATGGGTTTTTTACATCTTTTTCTTCTTGACTTACATATCTATTCTAGTCTATGCCTTGATTCTATGAAGAGCACAACTAGAATAAGTAAGATCGCATATCAAATGCCTTTTGTATAAAAAATGAAGTCAAATTTAGACAAAAGTCTAACATTCTCTACATCTTTAAAATCAAAAAAAGTCTACTATTCTTTACACCTTGAAAATCAGACAAATGGTAGTTTGCTTTTCCTAGTTCAAATCTCTTTGATGTATAAATAAACATGGAAAGGCCTTTGTGATTTTGGTATCTACCACAAACCTCTATTATTGATCCTCTTTCATAGAAGAAATCATTTCAATTCATGAAAGATTATGTCTTGGCAAGAGAAGTTTGATGTATATTCCAAGCTCAACCATATAGAAGAAAAAAATCATGAAGCCTCCTATCATATCATAAGCGATGAAGAATATAAATGTTTGTTGTGCATTGATGGAGATCTCTTTTATGAATGAGTATTTTCCATTATATAGATAATTTTAAAACACAGTAATAACCAAAAAAAAACTTAGAAGTACTCTTTCAAATAGTTTGATTCAAAACTTTAAATATTATTTAAAACATAAGTGGGTTTTGGAGGAAAAAGCTATTTTACAATTGTTTTTATTTCTTGTTAACTTTAGGACCAATGCATAGATGCAAAATTGTCACAAGGTAGTGAAAGAATTATCTTTCTTGGAAATAATTATGAACCTAGGGCCCACATTAAATGAGGAGTTTTTCTTCAAGTTTGTTAACCAAGAATGATATGTAAGAATTATGTCATGTTAATGGACCAAATGGGGTCAATCCTAATCTAGTGGTGAACAACAAGCCAGTGAAGTGGGAGGTGTTGGAGGAAGGATTGATTAAGTCAGTTTTGATGGGGCATTGAAAGGGAATTTGATGCACCTATTACATGAGTGGTAGTATGAGATATCAATGGTAACATACTTGCAATTAAGGTGAAAAAGTTGTAGGACAGATCGAACAAAATGGAAAAAGTGCATGTAGCCTGTGAGGGAGTCTTATTGACAAAAAAAATTTAGAGTTACAAAAAGTCCATTTGGAAGGTGATTTTGTAAGAATCTGCCTCAAGCTTGATAAATGTAAGAAATTGCCTAAGGCAAGAACGAAATGTCAAGATTTAGAAGCTCAAGTGATAGCACGAGAGAGATAGGGAAAATAATGACCAATTATTTAAGTCAATAATGATCAAGAGTACAATGCTCAATAGCCTATTGTCTAATTGATATTCAAAATGAATGCAAAGTAGATATGCCTAAATATATAGGAAATGCATGATAACTATGAATGATGTGTTGTTATGTGGAGCCTAAATAGACTCAAAGGTTTTTTTTCCCATTTCCTTTAGCATAGTTTTTCCCCAAATTTTTATATGGGGGTTTGGGGGTAGCACCCCTTGTTAGAATATATAGTCCACCAATATAATTGAGAGTGTTGGGGGGCGGGGGGGAGGGGGGATGAATAAGTTATCCAACTATTATCATAGTTATCAACTTTATTAATCCTTAACCATGTGAGCAATATAATGAACAAACATAACAAGATACTCATACACAATAACAACATATATGTTAACTAGGGAAACCCTTGATCAGAGGGAAAACCCCAGTGGGGGTGATACCCACAAAATAGTGTACTAATATAGATATTCCTTGTTAGAGGTTAGACCTTGTTAGGAGTCTATGAAATACATTCAATGCATATCAGTCCTTGTTAGGAGACTTTGAATCCTTGTTGGGAGATTCCAACCCTATTAGGAGTCGTAGAAGGCAGATGAACCCACTATCCAAACAGCTTTAGGGGCAAGACCAACGAACCCACTTTCCAAAAGATCTTTGTATTATTCCTTGCAGAATAATAGAATTGAACTATGCTTGTACTTCCTCTTCCTTTGTCTTGTCAACCAAACATTTTCTCCTTCTGATATCGATACTAGATCACCAACTTCACAACCAATAATCCCTTAGATTGCTTACTGACATTTACAAAGTACTATGCTCTTGTTCATAATTCACAATCGCAATCCACTCATAATTCTCACTTTACAACCAAGGAAATTCCTTTATACCATGTCCTCAAAATAATTCCCTGAGTCATCCTTGAGGCTTTCCCAATTAATTATAATAGGATTGCAATAAGATAATTAATTATTTCACAATCACACAACATTGTCGACTCATAGTCTTAACAACTTCTCACATGTGCGATCTCCAAGACTTGCACACTCGTTGATGTCACCACTAGACTATCTATGTCACCGTATAACTTTGCATATTATGATTATATCTCTGTTAGAAGATATAATCTAATCATCAAAAATTGCTTATCGGGTACTATGTCTCTATATTGCTCTCTATAAATCAAACATATCTTCTATACATCTTCAACTTATGTCACACACACTTAACCTCATTATTAGGACCTAATGTAGAACATGCCCCTAACCATGCTTCACCTAAACATCAAACCTTTGTCTATATGACCACAATCTTTGTTTGTTAGTCTACTAGTCTTTATAGAAACCATACTATATTGTCATCAATGACAAACACAGTCATGAATGCAACATGTCAATAATGCCACATGCTCACCAATGCTTAGAATACTCCCCCAAAGGAATACCATCAACATTTATGCTAACAATCTCCCCATTTGGCATTGATGACAACATAAATGAAAAACATCTAAGTTCCAAAAATACCAAACAATACTGTGGCAATTGCTATTGTAGTTATCTTTTCAAATCCTCTTCATAATCTGAAATCCTTTGGAACATTGTTATGTTCTGCAACTCTTAGGATTAGCATTAGTTGTTCACACACTAAACAACTCTTAGCTTTCCCCCCATATAATGTTACTCTCCATTGATATCAACACTACTTATCTTTCCCTTTGGCATTAATAATTATTCATGTTGTGTATCTCCCCCGTAGAGATATCCCTTCTTCTTGTTTACATGAATCTTTCTGAATCTCCCTAATAAAGACATGCTCATCTCTCCCTTTAGGAATTATTTTATACATCTCCCTCATTGGTATACATGGGGATATTTTTCATGTACACGTCTCCCTCATTGATATCAATGACAAAGGCTTCATTGTGTCAATTATTTACTCCAAATCTTTAACCAACTTGAGTGTCCAAAGACAGTATTCAAGACTAATTACCAAAAGTCCCTAGTGACTTTTCTCATCTCAGATACTCCTCCATATAGGAAGCAATAGTATTCAGTCCAGCCAAACAATAGTGTTATGTATCACTGGACTGATGCAATCTCTACATTGTCTACTCTGAAGTAGGCATGGGTATAACCCCAAGCATACCTCTCAAGTACTTAAATGTATCATTAGACAAGGGCTTCATAAAGATATATTCAATTTGATGTTTAGTACTGACATACTCCAATATAATCTCTTTCTCTACAACCTTCTCTCTCAAAGCATGATACTTAATAGATAT